>VXBJ01004676.1:186064-393832 GCA_013400055.1 Nycticryphes semicollaris | reverse complement strand
ATTGGAGGGACTAGAAGGACTTTACTCCTCCTGCTCCTCTCCCCCTCAGCTCACGTCTCCTCTGCCGGTCTGGCATCTCTCATGCTCCTCTGTGAGCTGGAAGAAAGCGACTAAACTAGGGGAATGTTTTGCTCCTCTGTCCCATGGCCTCAGGTGGGGAACATAGCCCTTGTGGCGTGACCTGCTGTGGGACAAAGGAGATATAGCGACCTTCATTTCTTGCCCTAGAGTGGAAGCACGTCGTATAGTCAGCGTATCTACTGGGTTTTTTTCCTGATTTGCTTCCCCCTTTCTGCAACGTGCTGATAAAGAGTCTACAACAAAACCCAGAGAACAAGAGTCTTCTTCCTTGCAATGCTTTGAGGTACAGTGGATTCCATCAATTGAGGTGGCAATAGTCTTCTCATCCTGAAGACTTGTAGGGACCCACATGAAAAATAATAAAGCAAAGTCTTCAGAGTGCCTTAGTGAGTGCTGTCATGCTTGCAGTATGCAGTGGAGTGTCCTACCAGAGGCTAGCTTCGGTTCAGAACCACCGCCACTTCAGCTGGAAGCCAGGAGTTGATTATTGCACCCTGCTTCTTGGCATAGCGTTGGGCCAAAATGACTCTACTACCATGAATTTTGAAAGAAGTGTGGCTCTGATTAGTCTGGATTATTAGCATTGCACTTGGTGTAACACAGCTGTACACCAACTGCCCAAACTCCTGCTTCATTCATTTTAGAATTGATTTTGAAGTTCATTTAGAATTCCAATTTCATGTGCCCCTTCAGAGAAAGGAGTTTGGGCTCCTGAGTTACTCGGCAATCTCTAAAGTTTTATGCTTAGCTTGCTATCTAAATGGACTAATAATTACCAGAAATCATCCCGTAAATAAAGTGGGGAGAATGAGATACTGAGCGTGTATGCCGAATTGTTATCCAACTGGAAATTAAAATTTTCACCGTGCTGCGAAATTCATAGTTAATAGCTAATAATATAACCAGTATTAGACCTAACAATCTAGTCTTATGATGCTTGAAATAGATGGACATTCTCTTCAGAGTTAATTTTCAGAGTGCTTATAAACATCATGGTCAGTTTATTCCATTTACTCTCTTGCTTTGTGGTGGATAAGACTTCGGTAAAATTATCTGTACTCAGTATGTGCCTATAGTATCATCCAATCATGTAAATTTAGGGGCACTATTTTTAATCAGACAATATAATTGGTACTAATCTTGAAATAAATGGTGCTCCTGAGAAGCCGGAGCTCCTGTCTTCTCAGGAGCACCATCTGTGTGGCTCATATGCAATCAGCAATATTTATATTAAATGCTATATATTATGCCTCACCTACTGTTTGATTTCTTCTTTCTGAGTTTCATCTGATGAACCAAAACAGGAATCACAAGACCTAAGTTCTGACAAGAAGTTTCTTCCCTCGGTCTACTGATATATACCTTGTTAATGCAGCATAGTTCAGCATTTTTTTTCAACTAACAGTGCTCATGCTACACCCAGTCTGCCCAGTGCAAGGTCTTCATCTTAATTTTCATTGCAATCTATATGCAGCTTTTTATATCTCTCCCTCATACCTTCTAAAACTTTGCTGGTTTTTCCATTTCATCACATGGAAAAGGACCTTACACTGTCCTGTCCCAAAATGACATCTTAGATTATTCCCAGAAACATTGTTCTGCTTCCCGTTTACTAGAAGGCCTCTTGCTAATGGTTTTGTCTTTCCATGCTTGTAAAAGGCAAAATTTTATNAAAAAAAAAAAAAGGCAAAAGGGCGCATACATTTTTCAGATTGCCGTTTACTAACAAATATGCTTTTCTTGTTCTCTCTTTTTTCTTATCTGGTAAGGGGTTTGTAAGCAAGCTGGATGAATTCATTCACTGGTTAAATGAAGCCATGGAAACAACAGAGAATTGGACTCCTCCTAAAGCAGAGACAGACAGCCTTAAACTGTACCTGGAGACACACTTGGTAGGACAAGATTATACTATGATTACTATCAGTAATTGAAGTGTTCTGCTGTGCTTTTTATTTGATTATTATTTTTTAATTACTAGTGTGAATCTATCTTTTAATATAAGATTTGCAATGTTGCAGTTTATTTTAATGAAAATAGCAACAAATTCTTTTCGGTATTTGAAATATGTTCTGATAGCTTTTTAAAAATTAAAGTCCAGAATTACGTTGCATTTCAGAAGTTATCTCCAAACTGAATGAAAATGGCAATAGCAAAAGGAGAAAGGATAATGCTTTTTTCTGCTGATGGTTCTAGGATTTTTACTGCACTGTAACATTAATAAAAGTACTAGCTAGCAAGGAACTATTACTCTCTCTCCCATAGTTTTAACATAGTACGGAGTAATTTAAATAAAATATTTGAAATAATTATTTCAATCATTTTACTTGATATGCATTTCTGTCATGTAATTAATACAGCTGTCACTAACCTTGTTCTTGTGCAAAAAGCTAAAACATTGGGTGGAAGTGGAAAACACTTGGATGAATAATCTGAATATATTACAGGCTAGAATTATAGATTGAGAAATATTTGATAAACCTCATGAGACTCTCACTGAATTCTTCCAAGAGCTGTTTCTGGTTGTGGGGACTGAAACAAAGACCTGAATTAAAACAGGTATTAAGTTTACCAAAGCAAAATTTTGCTCTGCAAGTAGAGAACAGAGATCTATGTATGCTGTTCAAAGGGTAGATATCTTAATAGGTAAACTGCTCTTTCTGGTAAAAAGGAAAACAAAAAAAAAGTATAGAAAATTAAGCTAAGAAATTCCCCTTTCTCTCTGTCAAAATGTTAGGTTCCTGCCGATACAAATTGGAAGAAAACCTGGTGATAGCACTGTCCTGAGCCAATGAGCTAGACAACCCAACTAGATAAAACAGTGCATTAGCTGAACCCACATCCGAGCATTAACCCGCAAAGCTTGGTCTCATTTCCAGTCTCTGATAATCTGATGGTGAAAAATTATTTGACAGTCTCCAGGAAATCACATGATGCATTACAGGAAAAATTGTCATAGGATGACATTCCCTACTGTAATACTGGAGTGACCATTATTAAATTAATTAAGAATACATTAACCACATATACAATTAGAACTGAACTGAAAACTGTCTTCAGAATTTCAGCTATACAGAGAACTCTGTTGCGTCTTTTGCTCTTAAACATTTCTGTTGTAGTAGCACCTATGTGCAGCCACTAAAGTGCCAGTTGTGGTAGTCTATCACATGCAGTACAAAGACGTTATATTTTTACCTTACATTGCAGATTTTGGATTCTTTGGCAGAGTTTGGATTTTTGCCATGTATTGCACACACTCTGTCCCATGATTCCCATTATGTTTAGAAATGCTCTGAAGATACAGAGTGCATCATGAGATCAGATCTCAGAAAAGGCACTGGTCATTTCAAGTTGTTTTCCTCTTACTCTGCAACATGGAACTTTAGGAGAGATGAGTTTTTTATGAGTAGAATTACAATTTTCACTCTTCACTGCATAAAAAGAAACGTATTCCAGGAACAGGGCAATCATGAGCCTGAGTCTCTGTCACAGTCAGTTTCTTATTCCCCTTCTTCTGGGGGAGGGCCATAGTAGCTCTTTTGCAGGTAAATGACTTGCAACTTTACCTTGTGGTTCTGTGCAAGGTGAGGCCAAAACCACCTGTCAGACTGTAATGTGGAGTAGTAGCCCGGCAGCAACTCCTTCATTGCTAGAGGTAGTCAGAATAAATGAATATGTGGGCACCTGCACAACTTCACTTTCACTTGTAAGTGCTTAGGCTCCCAGCTGTACTCTGTATATCTGCATATATTTTGGGTAAGAAAATATTTGTATGTTCCAGGATGACTGTGTTAGGAAACAGGGTGGGTTTTTTCTTTACTTCTGCAAAGAAGTAAAATGTCTGAAGAACAGTTCAGTTTCAGTTTGATGATACCATAATTATTTTTATGGCATATATAGGTAGTAAAAAAAATCATTGCACAACCTGAAAAAAGTAACTGTGACTTTTCTTTTTGGATTTCAGAAAGCATATGCTATCATATTCATTTCTACACAGCAGAAATCAACTACTGAAATACAGAGCACTGTTATAGCGGAGACGATAGTTATTTGTATTAATTAGATTGTCAACTTCTAAGGGGCACTTTTCTGTCAGAAATCCTAATCTGTGTTTAAATTTAAGTATACGAACCTCAGTTCACATTAAGCTCAATGTTAAAATTTCCCTTGGTTGAGCATTGTAAAACAACGGCGATCAAGGTCCGTGTGAGGATACTTCTGCTACTCATTTTCTTCTTTTGCCCGTCAGGTTATACATGCCATCAGACCCACCTAAGATTTGTTGAAGTAAAGGAGGCTTAGTACTTTGTAAGTTCAGGTTCCACACTTACAGACATGGGTAGCAAACTAACATGAAACACAGAAAATGTGTTGGTTCTTTTCTGTATACTGCATCTGTGCTAGCAAACCTCATGATTCCTTACTGGTGCAGACTTTGCAGTTGTAGAAGGAGTGAAAACTCAATGTAGATTAGTATTTTTATTTTTATTAGTAGAGACAAGGCCTTAGCCTTTGGCACATATTATCAATTTCACCACCTGTGATATTGTTTTCTTGGAAATATGTTTGTTGCAATAACAAAATTAGTGCCATAAAGAGAGAATATTTTGCTTTCATGAATTAAATCTCTGCTGTCAAAATCTAAGAAAAGAAAATATGGGATCAGGAAAAGAGAAAAATGTACTTGTTCCCTTTCTCATTATTGTCTGGGAAAAGTCTTTGAGAGGAGACAAGGATAAGGTTGTGAACATCCTCCAAATTTTTCAGCATGGAAAATTATTGACTTTCATTTTAAGGTCCCATTACATTGTTGATAAAGGATTGAATTTTAGAGTCTCTCCTCACTTAGCCTTGTTTTTGTACATCTTTGACATTTTCAGAAATGGTGTGGCAAAGATACTTAAAGACAGTGTTTATTAAAAAAACAAAACACACCACAAGAAAACTGTGACACAACTTAATAGAATCTTTGCATAGGGTAATGCTCACATGAGGAGTCAAGTCTCTTGCATGGGATGGCAGTAGTAGTCTCCATTACAAACATCCTTGTGTGAGATTTTCAGCTCAAATTTATAGAACTCCCAGGACTATTGTTCTAGTTAATTCTTATACCTGGTCTGGTAAGATTGTCCATCCAGTATGTTAATCAGCATTTTGAAGAAGATGAGTAGTGTCTTCCTATTGCTCTTGGCTCAGCAAGAACTGTCTGCAGGCATCTCTGTGACCACCTGGAGATCCCACCTGGACAGCTTCTGAAATAATTAGTGAAGCGCCTTGTTGTGAAGGTGGAAAGCAGTTGGTTTGTTCCCAATTTGCCCATCAACTCATCTATGCAGAGACTACCTGGGAAGTTTCTGGGCCACCCAGGGAATTGATAACTAAGTGCACTGTGTACATGGGCACAACCCCAATACCCAAATATACCACAACTGTAATTATTAACTGTAGAACAAATTGGTATTTTGTTCTTGAATCACAATTACAACACAAGCTCCATAAATTTTGCCACAATGAATATCTAACCTATACGGTTTAGTAAAGAGTATGAATTTTTTCTAGAAACTGAAAGGTAGCCTACATCTGGAATGTGTGCCAAGATAGACAGTCTTCAGCTCAGAGGACACTTTTCTTGAACATTTTAAAACCCAGCTCCCTGATTTTCCACAAAACAGAAGTTGCTATATGCTTCATTTTAGGTAACACCAAAGCCCAAAGCTATCAATGAAAATGTTCTCAGAGATCCTTGGAATACTGACTGAAATGATTCTTTCAGTTTTACAGGTCTTCACAACTGAGTAACGTTGGTGAAACTGATTTGAGAGTTCTGTGTTTCCCATTCACATTGGAGGGCTGATATGGAGCAGCCACCACTTGAACTTCTGGCACCCCTTTGGGCAGCCACCCAAGCTAGCAGATAATATGTTTTCATAAAACAGGAGTGTTTTTCAGCAGAAATCTACTTTGCCACAAAGGTCTCGACCAGCCCTACTAGCAAAGAAAGTGAGGCAGGTTTTGGATTTTGTGAACAGTTAGGCTCAAATCACTTCCTAATGAAAAGATAGCTTCATTGGCCTTACCAAAAAGGAGCTTCTGAAAATGGTTTCTGATTTACTTATCTTTTGTAGCTCTTCTTTTTCTGTTATGCTAATTCTTGCCCATTGGCACCCTGATCAGAATTAGCTACTAGCAGAATTTAAGCATAGACTTGGTGGTATGTAAATCAGTCCTCATCAAAAACAGTATCCTGAAGGCAGCTTATGAAGTAAAAGCATCTGTCTAGATGGTACTGCTGTGCTTGTGAAACCAAACAGACTTTCTTACCAGCTCAACAAATAAGAATTCACCACGTTGCTCTTGACCATTTTAGTTTGTTAGAACAGGTATTTTACTGCTCTTTATCGCTGACCTGAGAAGATACATTGTTTTAGCACAGTAAAGAAATAAGCTAACAAGCAGGGAAATGAGAAGAACGGGTTTAGACAAAAGGCACCATAAATACTTGCTGAGACCTGGGACTTTTAATTCTGTAGTCTTAATTTTTCTCTTTGTCATTAGCACAGTATTCTATTCTCTTGCTGCTGCACACCATCTGGTTGTGCATCTTACTGTGGTGTGCTCTTAGGTCCTTTGGCCAAAGCCATTTCTATTTCTAGTGTAACACTTAGAGCTAGATAATACAAGACTCTTAAATGGAAACCTACAAATGAAAAATAGCTTATTTTAAAATTATTGGATGGAACTTTTAAAATCTTTCTTGCATTATTAGTAGGTGTTGACAACCAATATTTTTCAGTGAAGATAAAATTAATAAAGGAAAAGTCTTCTTAGAAATTTGGAACTAGATGTCAGACATTTTTGTCCTAGCAATCTTACTCTTCAGAATTTCTGTAAGATTAAAATTCTGAAATCTTGAGCACAGGGAACATAGAAGTTNTCTTAAGGTCATCTAGTCCAACCCTGCCCTGCCCTGCAATGAGCATCTTCAACTAGATCAGGTTGCTCTGATTCCCATCCAACCTGACCTCAAATGTTTATAGGGATGGGCATCTACCACCTCTCTGGGTAACCTGTACGAGTGTTTCACCACTCTCACTGTAAAAAATTTCTTCCTTAATCTAGTCTGAAAATGCCCTCTTTAAGTTTAAAGCTATTACCCCTTGTCCAATGGCAACAGGTCCTGCTAAAAAGTTTGTCCCCATCTTTCTTATGCTGCAGTCAAAGAGTTGTGGTCAATAGCTTGATGTCCATGTGTTGAGCAGTGGCGAGTGGGGTTCCTCAGGGATTGGTACTGGGACCAACCTATTTAATATCTTGGTGACAGGGACAGTGGGATTAGGTGCACCCTCAGCAAGTTTGCTGATGACACCAAAGCTGTATCGTGTGGTTGACACATTGGAGAGAAAGGCTGCCATCCATACAGGCTTAAGAGGTGGGCCTGTGCAAGGCTCACGAAGTTCAACTGAGCACGTGCAGGGTCCTGCACCTGGGACATGGCAATCCCAAGCACAAATACAGGTTGGGCGGAGAATGGCTGGAGAGCAGCCCTGAGGAGAAGGACTTGGGAGTGGTGGTGTATGAAAAGCTCAACATGAGCCAGCAGTGTGCACTGGCAGCCCAGAAAGCCAACTGCATCCATACTTCAAAAGAAGCATGGCCAGCAGGTTGTGGGACGTGATTCTCCCCTTCTCCTCTGCTCTTGTGAGATCCCACCTGGAGTACTGTGTCTAGCTCTGACTTCCTCAATATAAGAAGGACAGGGACCTGTTAGAGTCCAGAGGAGGGGCACAAAGATGATAGGAGGACTGGAGCACCTCTCCTATGAAGACAGACTGAGAGAGTTGGGGTTGTTCAGCCTGGAGAAGAGAAGGCTCCAGGGAGTCCTTATAGCAGCCTTCTAGTACCTAAAAGGGGCCTACAGGAAAGGTGGGGAGGGACTTTATATCAGGGAATGTAGTGATAGGGCAAGCAGTAATGGTTTAAACTGGATGAGAGTAGATTTAGATTAGATGTTAGCAAAGAAATTCTTTACTGTGAGGGTGGTGAGGCAGGTTGCCCAGAGAAGCTTTGGATGTCCCATGCCTGGTGTTCAAGTGTTCAAGGCCTGATTGGATGGGGCTTTGAGCAACGTGGTCTAGTAGATGTCCCTGCCCATGGCAGCGGGCTTGGGACTAGATGATCTATAAGGTCCATTCCAACTCTATGATTCTTATAAACTTGCTGATGGTTTCCTGTTTCTCCTGATAGCACAAAGAGGAATTGTTTGTCAGTCATGGAAAGAATGGAGGAGGATGGCCTTCTAGAAAATAATTAATTGTTCACACCAGGTTTATTTGTTTGTTGGGTTGTTTTAAGGCATAAATGTATGTTCTGTTTAGTTGAAACTAGAATAACAAATATTGTTCTGTAGAAAGTACAAGTGGTTAGGATTGCATGGAGTCATTGCAGTACAAAGTGTTGTTTGGATATGCTAAATGATAATTTCCATGAAACAGAATTTCTTGGTTTTCTTTTCTAAAAAATTCTGTGATCCCTGTCTGTAATTTATACCTCAATTTAGCTGCAAGCCTTGTGCCACATAAAAGTGCTTTTTAGCCCAGAACTATTCCATTATGCTAACCTTCTCAGTCACCACATTTATTTTACACATTATAGTCTTAAAAATACCATAAAGAAAATATCACTAGTATTTCAAAACAACTAATACAAGTTGATTCACACTGGCTTTTACTTCTTTTCTGTATAGGAAGTTTAGAAGTCATCTCCATTCTAAAACCAAATTATTCTTAAGATATGGGAGTGTTTTATTATCTGAAGAGAAATGAAATAAGAATTTTCTTGTGTCCAGTATAAATGTTTCTTGTCATATTGTGGCTCAGCACTTTTTTGGCTGTAAACAGCAAATGCTTTCATACAGAAAATAGATTGTATTTTCACATTTAAGAAATTGTGTTGGTGAAGTAATGGTGCTTCTGTGATATCTCATGACAACTGATATGCCTGTTTGTAACATGTCTGCTATGTCTGAAAAAAAAAATAATCTCACCTCCCTGGAAAACCCAATTTTCTGAAAAATGTCAATGTAGAGAAGTATTAAATACCTGTTCTCATTGAAAATAAGGTTAATTATACATGCCTTGAGCTAATCTACTGGCAGTCTTTGTGTTAGTGGTGGTAACAGTGATTTTATTAAAGGTATTGAAGCCTTTGAAATGGCTAAGTTATCTATGTACCTTTGCTATATGGGCATTTCCAATGTCCATGGCAGCCAATTTAGATTTTTTTCTCAAAATACACAATAGTGTCTGCAGGATGATGGTGCTAAAGAGCCTGAGCACCATGAGTGGACTCATCTCTTGCTTCTCAAAGGACTTGGCTTTGAATCTATTTAGCCAATTGTTAATTTGATCTTCTCAATTTTATACTGTTATCTTGAAGGGTATTTTGGGTATGCAGAGGTTCCTGAATATATGTTGTCTTATATGGGGACCAGTCTGCAGAACATACTAATCAGAGATATAGACTAAACCCAGCAGATTTCAAATAACAGAGGCAAATAAAGGACTTAATAGATAGTACGACATCAACCTTAAACAAAGGGAATGCATGTATATTGTCAGTTGTGACTGTTACTCAGCTTTTAAAATTTGTGAACCCAATAACCTCTATGTAAGTTTTTCTGTTTCTTGAGTTGAAGTGCCCGAGAACATGAAAAAGTAAATGTTCTTGTCATTTAATACATTTGGCTAAACCTGTGTTATAGTCTGGAGCCAGAGAGTGTATGGTTGCTGGCAGTGGGAAAAATAGAAGTATCTAAAGTGTTTGGACTGTTCTTTTGAAATTCAGTGACTTTTTTGATGACTAAATAAGAGAAAAATCAGGTCTGTAACAGAAAATCAGGTATATATCCTGCTAATCACAGTACTGTTGTCCTAACCAATGCAGAAATAATGCATTTGATCTAAAAGTGGTGAGGTTTTTTAATTCACAAAGTTTGAGGTTTAAAAAAATTAGAATTTTATTGGCAAAGACATCCTGGATGCTTTTAAGCTAATGTTCATTACTTTGGAGGAGGGAGCAATGAGATCTTTAAAACAGTGTTCTGCTAGAATATAGAGGGTGGTATATTTCTATGACAGTGTATTAAATACCTGATATAATTTTCTTAGAAAAAAAAGGCCAAACACTGTCACCCAGCACAAAAAAACCACAGAGATTGTTTAGACTTTGGGAACTGCTTAAATTCATTTGCACTTGTGGGTGAAGCTGTAACAAGGCAGGGTAACTCGATTTGGCAGTGTTACAAACATTCATCCCCTCTCAAGTCTCAGCACCTAAAACTGTAAAAGTCTTGGGTGCTGAGGTATCCCCAAGCACAGATAGTGTAAGTTTAAGCGGTGGGAAGTCAGGGATCCCACTGGGTCCATTGTGTGCCTGGCCTGTAGAAGAAATTGTTGCATGCAGGGGCTTCAATGCCTATAATAATAATACAATAAAATCAAACTGCCATTATAAAACGTTTTAAACTAACTTGATCAGGAAATTTCAGTGAAAAAGTATTTCCCAGAAGTTCTGACTTCAAAGCTTTACAGCAGTTGCAGAGTAATCACTCTTTGAATGCCAACTTGGTCACACTCTTTATACAACATTGTAACAACTGTTGAAAGAGATTTAAAAATTTATTTTGAAGTAATGTTTATTTTATTAATAAATTGCATAATGCTCTGTAGGCACTCTGTTAATTGTAATTTTTGTGTCCATTAAAATGTATGCTATTACCTGAAATTTTAGTATGCTGGTATGATCAATATAGATGTAGTCTATAATTTGCTTTTGAAAGTGAAATGAAATTTATTTTTAAAAACTTCTGAGGTTGGAAATCATTAAAAGGATATAATGGTATGATCTCAAAGGATAAACGAGCACATTTTCAGCAACATTTAAACTGTATTTGCTTTTACTTACCTGCAAAGAGCTATGGTCCACTCCCATGGGTCTGTGCTATGTCTCTCAGAGACATAATACCATTCACACTTTAAGCACTGGAAGTAGTACAGTTGCTGTCTGTGTTTTGGTGTTTGCAATGCCAAAGCGTTCAGCAGAAATACAGAACATTCTGGGCATGAGTGGACGTCTTGATTGGTAAATGTTTTTCTTTGCATCTCCTATGATATTATTATTTTTTTTTTCATTTCTAAATTCTATAGATGAATTCTAATAATATTTTGGCATCTCAGTTTATTAGATATATTTTGCTAAGAAGGCATTTAAGTTCACATTTGAAATGCGTAAAACCTTATACTATATGTACAGAAGAAGAAAATTACATTTCCCTTATATTCCCCGGAAGTTTTAACAGAACTAAAATCCTTCAAGATTTTTGGTTTTTTTTTGAAACTGCATAGTGTTATTTAGAGCCAGTGCCTTTTGGTCTTAAGTTAGTCACTTTATATTTAAATAATATATATGTATATGTTTTCTCTCCCTTAGTAACTCCATATTTGCTGAGGCTGCTATGCCCCACGAATTTACTTTTGGGTTGGAAAGTTCTTTTCTCTTGGATGGCTTTTTTCTGCATGTGGTAGGACAATACAACTTAGGCATATTTTGATGAAATAGGTTTGGGGTATGGTGGGCCCCCAGGTAGAAGAACTGTACGTAGAAATGTGTAAGATCAGCCAGGCAAATGTCCTCTTGATAGAAAAAGGAGCCAGAAGGCTGTGACTTCTGCAGATTATTTCCTAAGTATCTCACAAAGACAAGAAATGATCAAGGACAGTTATATATGGAGGACTGGATGTGCAGTTCACCGTGCTTATGGTGTCTTAGCAGTTGTTTCTCTGTATAGCCATTTTGCTTGTGTGCTTTCCTTCCCGGGTTCTTCTATCCCTCATTGTCTCTTGGTAATAAACAAACAGATTCAATTTGGGAAGCGCTACGTTAACCTTTCTTTAAACAATGTGAAATGTTTAGACACACAAAAGCAAAGAGAAATAAGAAAAATAAATTGGAGTTGGCAGCAGAAGAATTTATGTATCTGCAAAAATACCCTCTATGGCTTCTAAACTAACTCTGCAAAATAGGCTTCCTGAAGAGTTGGGCTAACTCTCCCTTACATCCACATCTAAAATTATGCATTAAAAACTTGGCTAAATTATCTAAGAGGTGACAAACACAACAAGAATTGAAAAACAGAAATTGGGGGACCTAAGTACTTATTTATGTTTCAGAGATAACAAAGGGAAGAAACCCAAACATTTTTTGCCTAATACTGCAATGGCAGAAGCTGTGCCAGAGAAGAAAGGGTTGAGGTGGGTTTATGAATGACTGTAGAACTACTGGGGTAGAGCCTGCCCCTTTGTATTTAGTTTTGTTGGCCCATCACAAATTGTGTGGCACGTGAAAGACCGAGGCTTCTGCTCTGTCAGCCGATTACATCGCAGTCCTTACTCCTACATTTTTATCCAGTCTGAATTTCAAGGTCTCAAGGGCTTTCACTGTTTCCCTTATTACACAATCTAGCAGATCTGACTTTCTGGGAAATTTCATTGGTATTTATCTGAAATTTTCTCTTTCTTTGTTTAATTCTATTAGTCCCATCTACTATGCCCTCTGATACTGCGCTGTGCTACTAAGTTGTCTTTCTGCTTGGTGTACAGGTTCATAGAATATGGATAGATAATAATGGCCTTTTCTCTTAATCATAATTCAGTCACTCCTGTTTATTTCTTACAATCTTCAACCATTTCCACTTTTAAACATATTTTGTTTGCACTTCACTAAACTCCCACCAGTTTGTCTCTTCATAAATACGCTTGATCCTCCTAGTAGTTTCAGATCAAGTGAGAAGTGGTAAATGACTATCAGTGATTGGAAGGTAAAGTCATTCCTGGGGTTGCTCTAATTATCTCATTACTAAACATTTTGAACTTGGAGTGTTCGGTTAATATTATGTTTAAATGAATGATAAACTTGCACAAAGAAATTGTCTGAACAGTCAAACCATCTTACATCTGATCTGCACCTACAGTGGCACAATGCCAGCATGAGATAAATAGTATGGGATTTCAGTAGTCAGGTTCCCAGATCAGTTTTATGTCAACTTTAAAGACATCTTGGGTTATAATTTGATATCATGAATCAACATAAACAATTATATTGTTATTTTGTCCATTTTTTATCTGTTTGCATGTGCCAGTAGAAGGAATTACCGCCAAGAAATTATTGTCTTTTAAAGCTTTCTCATTGTTGCAGGGGATAGGAGACCACATCTTTTTCCCACTAGCTATTAAATCTTAAATAATATCTACCAGCTCCAATTAGTTACAGAGGGAAATAACATGTAGTTCATGTAAGGAAAATGATGGTCATCATAATGCATGATGGTGCATTAGAGATTTTCTTAGCAGTTGGTGATAACTGGCCCCATGGCCATCATTGCTATAGGGAGAGTATGGTCTCAGTCTCAGGAGAGACAAAAAAGACCCTTAGTGGGTGCTGCAGCTTCAGAGGAGGATTCACCATGTTCTCTTTAAAAAGCAAAAATAGAATCCCTGCTATTGTGGTAAAAATCGGCCTTGACCATGGAGCTGCATAAAGCATTTCCATAGTTCGGTTTAAGAGGTGGAGCATCACTCAAATATAAGTACAGCTTTAAAGAAAAGAAGGAAATAAAAAATTCTTTATAGTCACCTAGGTTTTATGGAAAACATAAACAAAGGAGACATTGACTGGAACCATTTCACATGTCACATTTAATGCCCTGGAAAACACATCATGGTGATTTCTAATACTAAGTAGGCTTTATATCCCTGATAAAAAGTGTGAGGCTATCCTAAAGAAGGTATTTCCCAATTGTTAAAAAGTTAAATGGTTTGATGATATATTTATAGATGTAATTTGTGAAATGCACTATTTCATAGAATATAAGGTCTTTCTTCATGTACCGATTGCATACGAAAATAACCATTGACCTATTGATTATGTATTCACTATGTTGTTAGAATGCTAAATATGTGACCATTTCCATTTTAATATAAAGGCAGCTTACTTGGTAGTTAATTTTTTTTATTTCCTGAATGTCATTGTTAAGTAGTGTTCAGGAGTATGAAAATACCACTACATTATTACATGGCTTATTAGGTTATTAACTCAAGTATATAAATACTAGGCAGTGACTAAACAGAGACTTTCTGTGTGGTCAGAACTCCTCAAAAAAAACCCAACAACCCAACCAAAAAAACCCCACAACCAAAAAACTCGAGCTACCTGGAGACAGCTACCTTTCTTTAACCAAAAGTTGAATTCAGAACTTGATATTTTGTTATTTTGTGATAGCGAGCTGTAGAAACAGTGCCACGACCAATACAGCTGCAAAAGTAACTGTATATTATGAATATAAGAATAATTTTTGAGCAAGTGCTTTAAGTCATATTGCATTTAAGACACATGAAATTTGGTAATTTAAAAAAAAAATTAAAAATCAAATTTTCAAAATTATTTTTCTTCTTGGCAATAAATATATAGCATATATTTAATAGAAGTGGCACACACTTGTTGCTCCATTTTCTTAGAACTTTACTCTGTGTGGAAACTGTCTCTCTATCCAAAATGTAACATTGCTGATGATATTTGTGGGAGTTTGATTTTCCTTCCAGGTTTGTCTCAGTCAAAGAATCTAATTTCTTTTCTACCAGAAACTGTTCCCATCACTCTAAATTTCACAATTAAATTATATCTGTCACAGTGAATGTTATAATTAAAAGTGCTATGTTCTTAGTGAACATATACATCTAAACATGTACCTAAATATAGAAGCCCACACTTTAGTAATATCAGTAATTTTTTCAAGAAATGCAAATGACTATTAGGAAATTTTAAATTAAGTTTTCTATTTCAAATTCTGAAATCATAGGTCACTTAGATAATTTTAATTGCCTGCACCATTGCTCTAAAAAATAAATGCCCTAGAAACAGTGATATTTTTGTCAAAGATATTTAAATGCATTTGAAATGAACCTCAAGGAAATTAGATCTCGGCTATACACCACAGAAGCTCATAGTATGATTGAGTGAGAAAATATTTCTTTTAATGCAGTATCTTAATGTGGCAACAGGTGTCAACTGCTGTGTTATTTAAATTAGTCTATATTTACATGTACATTGTAGGTTCACACGATACATCGATGCTTATTTGTGTGTCAGAGGCACAGAGTAGACTGGAAATCATTAGCTGGACACGTGAATTAAAAAACATACATGCTTATACAAAGTCTGTGTTCCTCTGAAAACAGAAATATTTAGCAGCTGATGATCCTTACTGCAGATATGAATAGGCCAAGACCCAGGTGTGTTTGACCAAACGACAGGTGTTTGCTAAGAACAGGGGGCTGTAAAACAGTGAAAGATTGCATATCATGGGTACATATTGTAGGATACCTACTCAGTAGAAGTTTCCTAAATTTAAATATCTATGGCCATAAAATAGATCCTTAGGGGAATTTCAAATAAATAGTTGTAAATACTTTTTCTCATCCACAGTTTTACAGCCAAAGAAGCTGAAAGGGAGATATTATTATACACTGAAAAAGGGGTCTCTTATTTTTAGTGTGTCCAGAGCCCCATTATAGATCAGGAGGTGTCGCTTTTTTCCCCATGAAGGTTTGGCAGTATTGTTCGATGAATCTATCAGTTTCCTAAATATCGGGGGACAGCTTCGTTTTGTGAAGGCTGGGCTCCTCTGCCCCCTGAGGTCCACAAAAGATAGCACTCCTGGGGCTTTGCAGTTGCACTTTTGGAACCTTTGTTCCTGTTTATTTGCAGCTCTGTAGCTTTAATGACATTGCATGATTCCCGCCTCACTTTTCCTTTCTTGCTAAACAAGAAGAGTTGATATTTATATGTAGGTGCATGGTGACTGGAAAATGTAAAGAGAACTTCACAAGGAAATTTTCGGTAGTTGCAGTTTGTAAACTACATTATGTACACTGTAGTGCTAGGAATGACATTAATGTGTTGTTTAAAAAGCTGCTGTCAGGCCAATGCACATGCATTTTCCATAATGTATATGTGCTCATGTGTGATATTTAGACTGCTCCATAGCTGCAAATGTGTCTGGAAAAATGGCTTTGATTAATTGACTTCCCTCCTCTTCTCCTTTCCTCTCTTCAGACGCAAAGGCTCCGTTCATTATCAGGGAAGATCAGAGGAGGAGGGGGGCAGAGTACCTGGGTCACACGCTGTTAGAGTTACAATTTTCCAAATGGCATAACTAAACAGTAGGGAATGCGAAATATCCAGGACAGGAGAGGACCTCTGTGTTTGAAGGCCCTCCTTAATTCCAAATGTTTGGTCTCATTTTATCTTCAGCTGTGCAAATTTGCATATCTCCATTGTATATACAAGTAATATTTGTTACATCTTCAACTCTGTCTGCCTTTTTCATGTGCCATGTTTTCAGCCCTGCAGGTATGAGGAACCACAAGCACTGATGCCCTGATTGAGGGCTATTCTTTCCAGTGTTCCTTGTCCATTTGTTCCTTTTTCTTAAGAAATTACCACGTGTAAGAAATTATATATATGTGTATATGTCTAAAGCCAAAACTCATACTTCACTACACCAACAGACAATTTCCTTCGCTTCTGTTTGTATTTATACTCGTATGAATGGTTCCATCCTTTTGATACCTCTGTGCTGATAGGAGTTTATTTCTGATAAATTTCATGTATGTACTTGTGCCACACATAATTTATCCATAAAATCAGAATTTTGCACAAGGAGATTTTTGCTAGTCAAACCCCAAAAGTTTGGCCCCATCTTTATTCATCATAGTTTTGCTTCTTCAGTTTAACATTATTACTGGCTAATAGGTGCACCTGAAAATCAAGCTGTATTGTAGTATCTGGTGCGTTATGTTAAATGAGTCTTTTCTAGGACAGCAAGTCTCTTTTTTTTTCCTAATGAAGAAGAATACCTCATCTTTTCCAATTTTCCTATCAAACACATCCACATCATCTCGAGACACTGCCACATCCAGCTGCATCTATACTCAACTTCAATTATATGAAATTACACAACCTACTCTCAGGTCCTTTAGGTTCTCTTTTGCTGTGTGAGGCACACGCATAGTGCATTTCCTGTGAAGTGCATGATTACAAACTATTCAGTACAAGCCTGTTTTAAGTAAACAGTAAATTAAATATTGTCAGTGCTTGCTCAGACGTGCTCTTACGAAGGAAAAAGAACTTCTAGATTTGGGTTCATAAAGCTCTAGATTTAAGAAAGGGCCAAACATAAACTAGGCATCCTTTTTCCCTTTTAACTTCTCGTCTGACCCAGTTGTTCAACAGCTGGTGCAAAACAATATATTCAGTTGCCCATACAAGGAAAATTGGGCTAGACAAAATGCTGAAGGTAGCAAAATTCCTGTTTATCGCTCTCTATTTGAATGGAGAATTCTCAAAAACATTCTGTCACTAACTGTCAGGTACTGCTGCCTGAAAGACTGTTAAGAGTCTGTCTGAGCAACATGCCTCTTTCAACCATGACAAATACAGTAAAAGAACATCATTTTATTACAGCTCTGGCAATATTATTTTCTGCTATGCCAATCAGCCTGACTACAAGAGTTAGGAAAGAAAGGAAATGGTAGCTTTTCTGAGAAATGAGGGTTTTTGAGTATTTTGTGATGTCTGCTACTTCAGTACTAGCATGGTCACTAGCGTTTGGAGGAGTATAAATAAGTTTTATAAAAATCAGAAGCTACAAATATGCACTGGCAAAGTCTCCTTTCATCTCTGCCAGTTAACTCATTCCCAAGAGAACTTAAAACTCTTTTCTTCCAAGGGGTCAAATATTGTTTTCATGCATTCCATAGACATTTCAAAGAGAACAAGAGTTGCGTGTGCGTTTTCAGGACTGCGCGTGATTTATGATTAAATAAAGCAAATACCCCTTTATTGTATTTTGTTGCTGTTTCGTACATGCAAGTTTGAATGAGAAGCTCTGACAAATGATTCACAAATTTATCCAAGTTTTCAGTGGTATAGGAAATGGAGTAACATATACTAGATCATGTTTCCAGTTCCTTTCTCAATTATTGAAATTTAATGCCATTTGTAAAAATAAATTAAAAAAAATAAGCAAAACATTTTAATCACTGTTAAAGCAGAGATCCTTTGTGAACTAGTAAAAATATTAGTGCAAAAAAAGATGACAAGTACTCGCTTTGCAAATTAAGAATGCAGAGATCTAAAGCAGTCTGATTTGTTCTTTGAAAACGGATATGAGTTAACTCAGAAACACAATATTAATAGATTTGTGTAAGTGCACATAAGGCCGATATATTCAATGCTGTAATTTTTTTATGGTTTCATAAATAGTGCTATCACCAACATTTCAAAGAAATCTGAAAGAAACAGAGCTCATATGTGGTGGCATAAATTTAGTGTATTTTATAGAACACTGTTACTCCAGATATAGCCTACGGGTTGTGACTTTTCATAAAACCTAATGAATTTCTAGATTTGTCAGCTGTTTCAACACAGATGCACTTTGCTGATCTAATGGAAACATTTTGAGCCCCGATCCAAAATATCAATAGCTTTTAGTATCACAAATTAGTTTGGCTATTGGGTAAATGGGGATGTGGTTCTTGATAAAAAGCAGTAAGTAATTTTGTACGTGTGTTTTATGATAACTGCCTCTCCGGTGTCTGATACTGAGGCTTTTTCTCTCTCTTTTTTTCTTTTTTCTTTTTGCAGACTTTTAAGTTGAATGTAGATAGCCACTGTGCTTTAAAAGAAGCAGTGGTAGAAGAAGGACGTCAACTTCTTGAGCTTATTGTATCTCACAAATCAGGTAAATCCTTCTGAAATATTGCAAGTCTTTATGTCTCCAGACTATTAAAGAATGAAGAAGCATTGCTGTAAATTACTGCATATATTCACTTCCTTATGTATTATTAATATTTACATTATCAGATTGACCTTCAAGATTTATAAATGTTTCATATACTGCATACAATGCAGTGATACTTATAAAATGAAATACTGCCTGCAAATAGTCTGTTCATTTTATTTTGGTCTTGCTGCTCAGCTGAGTTTCAATTGAAATCACATCACTGAAAACTTCACACTGACACATTCTTTGATGTAGGTGCAATGGAAATAACATTAAGATAATGAATTAGGATTTCAAATATATATATATGTATTTTTACATACTCTGCATGGGTAATTGCATTGGTAAAGCTTTATTTTGCCACTTAAACTAATTCTTACATTGATTTTAATATATTTATGAGGAATAGATTAAAATTAAAAATACCTTTTTCCCTTGGTTAGGCTTGTCTTTTTCTGCAGAGGCCTTAAATCAAGAGGAGGAGGAGAGAGATACTGATTTCTCTTTCTCTATCCCCACCACCCCCTATATTTTTAGATGTTTGCGTGACTTGTATGATAATAGGGTTTTAATCAGCATATACTGCTACGGAATGCCATCTTAATTTTGGCCTACTTAGCATGCTTTTCATCCAGATTGAAGTTATCCCTTGGTCTACTGTTTTCTGATCATGTTACACATCGTGCCTCTATTGTTCCACAGCATCAGAGGGATCTGTGTAATATGAAAGTGATAGGAAATTACTGACTTCCATGTATAGTTCCAAAAAGTTATAGAAGCCATGGCAGAGAAGGGTAGTGCATGTCATCACATACTTAGAAAATGCTGATGTTTAAACTACAGAAAACGTTTACAGGAGTTGGAGGTAAGAAAAAAGTATTTGGAATATTACGAAATGCTTCAAGATAAAGACTAGATATTAGAGGGTAAGATTACTGTTGTATTTCCCACTGCATAGAAATCACAGTTTATGTGGGATTTTCCTTTTCTTGAAATTGGCAGCTGAAACATAATCAAAATCTAACATTATGGCTAAAAAAATGTTTTGACCCTATAGCATTGTTTTGCAGCATGAATAATAGTAGTACTTGGATTTATTGCTGAGAAAATGCATTAAAATTCTTGCTGCATTTATTCTTTTCAATATCCCGCTAATTCATTGAATAAATAATAATACTTAAAGATGCTGTTGAGTTTACAGCTTTTACTTTTCTCCCCTTCATTTTGGAGAAGGACTGAAGGACATGCTGCAGATGATTGCAAGTCAATGGAAGGAACTACAGAGGCAAATCAAACGGCAACACAGCTGGATTCTTAGGGCTCTGGATATCATCAAAGCAGAGATACTGGCTACTGATGTGTCTGCAGAGAATGAGGAAGGGACTGGGAGCCCTAAGGTAAGTGGCTTGAAGTTTGCCTTATTTCCTCTTATTTCCGTCTTCTTTTGAACTAGGCACCACTGAAGTTGTCTTTCCACCCTAAGGCTTTTCATTTCTACTGGGTAAACTTTTTTATTTTACAAACAAAATGAAATGCCTTTCTCTGAAACAATAAAAAATCTTAGAACTTTCAAGTTTTCCAGGAAGACCTGTCTCATTGTGTGTAGAGGGGCATGAGGGGGAACATAAAACATTTAGTAAACAAAACATAAAGCATCTTTAACATGAATAATCAGAATGGTTTTAAATTGTTTTGTTGCAACTATAAATCACTATAATCAGTGCAATCACTCAGCTCTGACATCCATTAGCCGCTTGGTTACAGCAAATTAACAAAGAAGAGAGAAAGTGATTCATTATCTCATTCCTGTTAATGACTATCAGATGCATTGCTTAATTAGGGGATGGCCATTGTAGTGGGAAGAAGGTCATATGCCTTTTCACAAATCTTTTTGCTCTGAGTTAAGTCTTCCATAATAGTGCATGTGTTGGATACAAGTATTTTAAGAATAAGATATTGACACCCATCAACACTTCGTGAGTATTAATTATTAAAGAAGGCTATAGTACTTACCAATTGCCAAATGTAATATTTGTAAGAGTGTTTTAAATACAAAACATGCTTATTCAAATTGGTGCAAGCAGTATAGGGACGCTACACAGAATAGAAACTTCTGGCATAGGGTCTGTGACCTTTCATTACCATCAGTAGTAAGGAAGAGTGGTTGGGAGAGGATGCATTGGAAAGTGTTGATTTCTCCAATGCATTCTAAGCAAAGCATATTCGGCAGAGCAATCCAATAACTCTTAATGTCTTATCATGCAGCAAGCTGAAATTTATAGAAAAACTCAAGATTCCTGTTTCTAGGAACGCTGCACTGCACTGAGTAGATTTTCAGGTTCTGATGCCAGACAATTCTTTGCATTGATATTCAGTGCTTCCTAGTGAGTAGTTTGTAGCCTTGGCTGGGATTATGTGAAATGGTCTGGTGTTTTCTTACCATAATTCTACATAGCAAGGATGATCTTAGAGATGATGGAGGAAGAGCCAAGGATAACAAGGAAACAGAAATACAGGGAAATACCTGTATGCAGGGGACACAATTTGAACTGATATCTCTCATCACTTGCATGGTGGAAAATGCTCATGTGCCACATAGCTCTTACTTTAGGGAGTAGACGGTGGAGCAACGCTTGGTTTCATAGTTGGGTCTTTTAAAGTAAATAGACTAGCTTAAAGTTAAGTTCCTACCCTGCCAATAAAATGATCCTATATCTGTGAACAGCTTAACTCATTCATGACCAAAAATCTTAATCAAAGTTATTACATAAACAGTGTTCTCAAATCCAGCTTGATTTTCCTAGCTTAGAATAATTGTATTCAAATATTTGCTTGAAAAGGGAGAAATGAAGGCATGGTTTATGTTGCAGTAAATTTTTCATATAGATAGGTGGTGGCTCCTTGCCCTGTGCTTTTTATCATAGAGACAGGAACGTGAAGCAATGTTTTTTTTCTCTACCTAGAGTAGGTAAACAAATACACAGACACAAAATGATCAAACAAGAAATTTTTACAGGTTATTTCGTTCATTAAATCATATCCCTATATGATTCTCATAAGTATGGGCAAATACCATCTACTTCTTCATGTTGAAAGATTAACTAAAATTAAAATATAGTCGGTAATATAACTGTGTATTTCAGTTTGCATTTATTTCAAAATCAAAGAGTAACCTGAAAAATATAGTAGGAAGTATAAAGATTATATCTGGGGGGTATTTTTCTTTTTGCCTTGTTTGAAAACTACAGGAACAGCATTGGTGTTAGAAATCTGAAAAGAAATAGGAAAAGGAGGAATTTCAAAGACTTTAGGAAACTTTTCCCTTAGGACTTTTAAAATGTTTTCATTGCACTATAGCATTTTTTATGCAAGTGATGGAGAGTGGAAGGGAGAGAGGGACATTCTGCACCCTAGAAATACATTGTCAACAATTATATCCAATAATTCAGATTTTGCTTATGAATTTTTTCATTTTATTATCTGTAAGTTTCATAGTGGTTTATAATGAGTGCTATAGAAGACTTAAGGGTTTTTAAATGTTTCTGATGCCTAAGTTCTTCTAGTATGTTGCATTCTCTATACAATCATAGAAAAACAATGAGATCTCTTCTTTAATTAAGTATTTACTAAAACTATTATTCTGTCATTTTATAAATAAAGGATGACTGTATTCAGCTTTAATTGGGGGATATAAGGTTTTGCCTTTTTACCCTATTGAGAACCTTTAAAAATAAATCTCAGAGTTGTCATGATATATTCCAACAAGTACTGCTCTAACATCAGTAGTAAATATGACATACAACACATCTGACTTTCAGAATCTTTCAGAATCAGCTAACAGTAGGGGTTTTTCCTTATAGAGATAGTAAGTAATATATTAAAATATATGGAAAACGGGAGGAATGTTTGCTTATATGTGTGTATCTTGGGTTTTTTTTGCCTTCTGGAGATGTCTGAGACCACTAGTTTTATAACTAATCTCTTTATAATTGGGCCTCTATTTCTCCATCAGGAAAGGTCCACTGGAATGGTATTGCTTTCAATAAACAGTAGAGTGGTATTGAAAAATAACACAATGTACTTTCTTATCTAATGACTGTCTGAATATTACCTGATCTATTTAACTCATAGTTTGGTGGAAAAGTTCATTACTTTCTGAAGAGCTTGTAAGTTAATCATTTAACTAATGTCCTTGAAGAGTATACAAATGTTAATAGCATTTGTCCATAGTAGACATTCTCAATTATTAAAAATTGTATGGAATAGTATTCTTAGGGTCAGTTGTGAGTTCTACTCACAGAATGCATTTTGACAGTTAGCTCATGATTATAGTTTTCGGATCTGGATGGTTTTGTTCTGCAAGAAAATGTTTGAATTAAGTTTCGGGGTTTTGTGCAAAAGTGCAGAGCATAACATCAGAATCTGAAGTCTGGTAGGTTAAAAGGATAGTGGTGTACAATAGAAATATATATGTGTAGTCTGTATTTCTGGGTATGTTACTTTCCAGAATAATTTGCTATATCACTGAAAACGTTTAAACTTTTTCTATTCCAGCTTGAGAAGTAAGTGTGAAACGTTTGGGGCATTGGGCCTAATGTTCAGAACATTGAAATCTGACTTAGTTGTCTCGGGTAAAAATTAAACCTAAAATCACAGCAATAGTAGATGGCTCAGGATAACAGTTTGAAGTGTTTAAACAAACTTTTGTATAAAGCAAAAAAGAAAACCAGTGTAATTTCCTTTTGATATGTAATTAAGCATCCCACACTTCTGGGATCATCTCCCACTCATTTATGCATAATTTTTCAGTTTTTATAACCATTCTAAACAAAGTCTTCAGCACACAGAAGAATGATTTTCATGAAAAAAAACTGAAAACTTGGTGAAGATGCTCAATATATACCACAGTTTGGGATTCTAGGAATGCTCCTTGACAGACAGTTTTATAGTGACACAAGTCTCAGACATAGTGGGTGGACAGCAGTCCAGAGTAATTACATCCTGCTCAGGGTTTTAATGTAAGGATAAATCTGTGAAATGAACAAGACGAAGCAATGGTTTGGGAGTGTTAACACTCCTTTCTTTATTACTTGAGACTTGTAAGTTGTCCTCGCCATCCAATCATGCTGCTATGACTACAACATTTAGATTAATACTTTGGTACAAAAGAAATGTACAAATGACGTGTTTTGGCATCTTTCTGATCAAAGCAGAGAAATATCATATTTGTGAGTAAATGTTTTTCCTTTTCTCAGTGTCTTTTATCAGCTCTGGATTTCTAATCTGCAGGCATCAGTGTGATGCATGTACTGCAATATTAAAGCCTACACACTGGTATTTTTTCTCATGCCTTCCATTATTTAAAAAACAGGGAAAGTCTATTATTGAGGTAGTCTTAAATATTGTCAACAAATAAAAGAGAGCGTGATTTCAGAATCTAGTGTTTTTGCTTACATATCCACTTTGAAAACTGGGTTTCTAGTGTCCAGTGTATGCACCTGGAGTATTAGTTGTATTATTGTAGTAATCAGTACTTTGAAGTTGTCAAATGGCACATGTAACTGGCCTTCGTTCTCATCTCCTTGAGTTAGTTGCTTCTAGTGAAAGGGAAAGAACAGCATATGCTAGAGGGATCATTTTACTTGTGTTGCTGGAGTTTCTTAAGTCATGGGGGACTTTTAGAACTTCACACCCTGGTCTCAATTTATTTACTTAGCTTACAGTCTCTCTTCCTCTGTCTTCCATGTGCACAAACTCAGGATCAGACACATGCATTCAATCCTGTTCCTCATGTTCTTAATATTGTGGAATAAAGTGTCAAGTAAATAGCCATCACTTCATAAGTAACAATTTGGAAATCAGATTTCCATCTCTGACATTGTACAGACACATGGTGATACTCATGCCATCCTGGTTTACTGTTATCTCATGGCTTATTCAAGTCTTTTCATGGAAAACAAATGTACAAAGAAAGTTGGTATTCATACTAGCAAAAGTAATTTTTTTCTTGAATGTGGCCATAATGAGCCACTTTCCATCTCGACACAAGAGAGTTTTATGACATGAATGCAACATCTTATAGATCAGTTCCAAACACCTTTATCCAGGCTTACTTCCAGTGTCAGCGATTACCATCTGCCACCTTAATTCTTTGCAGTTTCAGCTGAATGTATTAGTCTCCTGTTCAGAACAACTGGATGGTCTTGGACTTACTGCTTTTTACTGGTGAATAAAGCACCTTATAATACCTTACAAAGTATTTCTGTGCCAAAAAGTATTACAGCAAGTCAGTAGCTCACCATTCACTACTTCAGAAGATGGTAATGAAGGAAATGATTTCCTGTAATTAGAACAGAAGGTTCTGCTATGTTGCCATTGAGGCATAATCTTAAATTGTTGAATATTTAAAATGCTGTCTTTACATAAATAGTATTATTGTGCCTAACAGCTGAACAGTTTAAAATCATTCATGTGACATTTCCATTCTGAATCTTTTGGAATTTTGAAAGTCTAGACTAAAGATACTGTGATCTTGCTCTACAAATTATGCTGTTAATTCTGCCCCACGAAGAAAAAAAATGCATCTACAGTTATTATTTTGCTTGACTTTTTGGATATTTTAGTGTGTGGTGTTACAGTGTTCTTGATCTGTCAGAATCTATAGTGGGGCTTTGCACCATGGATGAGTTGGTCAAATGAATAGAAAGGGTGGTGGTATTTACAAATCCTTTGGTAAATCAACAGACGAAATTATGGTGTTGTGAGAAATAAGTCTGTCTTTTAGTGTTTTTACTGGAGCATGTGAAACACAACTGAGTTCTTTTTATATTAGTTGTTATCCAAATGCAGGATTGAAAACATCCATTAAAAATTTCCAAGCTAATCAAAACAAGCTATGTTGATGTAACAATGAAAAGAACCTAAGAAAGAAGCAAGAAGAATGAATATTTGTGTCTTTCAGTGCAGCTAGATACTTTAGGTGCCTCAGTTTGCTAGTCTTTAATACCATACTTTATAAGCTACATATTTTTAATCTTACAGACATCCCGTAGAATGTACACAGACCTAGTCATCATTGTAACAAAAAATATCTTCAGGAAGGATTTGAGAGGCAAAACTGTAATTTTACACAGCATTTTAGAGCGGATGAATAAAAAGATGCAGAGAACTGTTTTAGAATAAGTGTAGTAGCATACACTGGCATTGGTAAAAGGAAAGCCTGAATATGGAAAACTGAATGGGACTGACATAGTAAGGCTTAACTGTAGAAAGTGAAAATACAGATAAATGGCATCTACTGAAGGGTATCAAAGATGTGATCATGACAGCTGGACAGAAAAACTTTGTTAAAGATACTATATCAGACTCTGAGAATTAGTTGGAATTAGTTATGTGATCATTTTAGTGTAGATGGAAAACATAGAATTGTAGTACCTTTTAGTGCCTTTCTTGTATAGAGTTTTTATTGCCAAAATCTGTGCCTTGCCCAGAAAGCACGTTGCTTTATCATGCTTGGAAGCAAAATTTTCTTCAGATAAGCAGAAACTTTCCAAAAGCCATGAAAAGCTAAAGTAGCCATGCAATCTTCTACATACAGAATGTTTTCCTTTAAGTTTAAATGAATGCAGTCACTTACATAGAGAATAACATCACCAAATACCTCCTCTGAATAAAAGAGCTAAGATTTTTCTGTATTGTATGTTGTATCTGTCTTCGAGTAAAGGAATTATGTAGCTGAACAAGTACTTGCTTAGTTAAATTGTTTAACTAAGCAAGTAATTTTGAGGTGAAAGATTGTAAATTTCCAAGCTCAAAAAAATGGAATTTTAGGGCCATTAAACCAAGGCCTTTTTCCTAAACACAGGTACAAGCAAATTGAACCTTAAAAACCTTCCTTTGGTCAGCTCTTTTACAAAGGCTTTCTTCCCACCACAGCCTGAGGCAGGTGTCAGAAGTATTTTTCCTTTTCTGGAGTGCTACATTCCAGCTGGCTGGTCATAAGGATTTACACAGTTGAGATCTTTCAGGAAACACTATAAATTAGATCATGTCCTTGGTAGCCTCATGTTGTTGTTGCTCTCTGAGCTTGTTGTGGACCATGCTGGTGGTGGGCTGCTTCACATGGAAAGAGGCTTTGTGGCTCTTCCCCACAGCTGGAAATCCACAGCCTGTCTTACTGAGGCCACCTGGCAATGAATCTAACCCATTGGTTTGGGGGTACTATGTTGTGATAATAACTACATTTTTAAATGGCCAATGTGCAGCATTATGCAGATGTACTTGTAAATGCATTGTAACGCTTTACCGTTGCTTTTGGAAGTCATTTCCACTTGACAGAAGAAATTAAATGTTATGTATCTGGGAAAGCTGTATTTTGAAAATGCTTTGTTGCTGTTTAAATAGTTGTAGATTATTATTTTTTCCCCCAATATTTGAAAGCAAAATCATCAGAGGTGCCCAAAAAGAAATATAGGAGTGTTGGATGTACAGTCAACTTCCACATGGTAGATTCACTGCTATTTACTGGAAAGTGTTTCTCCTGAGTTGTTAATTATGAGCCTTTTAGTGCACAGGGAGAACAATTTTGTGTTTAATTCAGAGCCTCCCTTCCCAGAGAAAGGAATGAAGCTAAGCAGCCAGTGCATGGACTGCAAAAGGAGACGACAAATAAATATGAACTCTATCCTAAACCTCTTCTTTCATGTTGAATGAGCTCTGTTAAAACTTCTCAATATCACAAGTTAACTAAATATTTTGATAGTTTTTCATGCAATTCTGTCCCCAAAGTCTTAGTGAAGCAAACCTGGGTCCCATTTTAGCCTACAGAGATTGTTTTGTCATATATCCATCAACCTCCTTGCATATTTGCTGCAAATTCTGTATGACAGTGTTGTTTTCCTGGTATCTAAAATAATTTAAATAGTCTTTAGCAAAGCAAATTTCTAAAACAGTAGCGTGTCTCCTCATATTTTACATTGAATATAAAAGTAACCTTAGCTCTGTTTGATTAAGTTCACTACCAAGGATAAAATATAGATAGCCACACTTTAAAAGACATTATTTTTGCAGCTAAACTACATCTACTATTAAGCAAAATATTCAATTCTGTTACAAAACATAGGCATGTTTTTAAGCCAAAATGTTCTAATATTTTCTGCAAAAATATCAAAAGTCATTCTAATTGAAGGTGTGAGCAAGGACTTAAAGGTATTTGTGGTATTTATAATATGCTTCTATAATTTTTAGACCTTAATGATTCTAGCCAGTGTATATTGATTGCTTTTGGTAACTGTAGGCTCTTTAACAGCCATCATTGTTAATAGAAATAGTTATGGTTAAACAGCAATGAAATTATGATTTTTGACTTTAAGAATAAGGAAGGCTACTTTCTATTAAAACATAGATCAAGTTCAGTTTGAAAGATGTTTTAAATCTAAATCACTCCACTGAGAACAAGTGCAGACTGAGAACTTGATGAGAACAGATATTTAAACTGACATACGCCCAAGGGGCAAATTTTATCATAATGCTATTTGAATCTTTGAACACTATTATCTGAAACTCTGAAAGTGTGTTAGGCTATTGTAACTTCACATCATAACTGGACCAACTCTGACAAGTTTTATTTAGGCAAATCCCAGTTGGGTTTAGCCTGTATTTGAAATATAAAAACACGAGTGTATTTGTGCATGTATTCATATGAACACATTTGTCTTAAGTGACTGAAACTAAGTATTAACCATTCAAAGGCCTTTATTTTCTGCTTTGCCAGTATTTGTTTGTTCTGCTTTCTCTATGCAATTGTACTTGCATGTACTATGCATTTTTGTTCGGTTATTTTAATAGAATGCTTTCTCAGCAGCAAATATTGGTGGAATATTATTCTCTCTTATTCATGTCTGCCTGTTGTTTCACATGCTTCTCAGATTTCCAGAGAAATCCACAATTAATAAGCTTATAGTAACACACACAAATACAGATTCATTTACTGAAAACTGTACCTCTCCAGTAAAGCAGAAAGTTCTAGGGTAGTCTGTCAGAGCTATCACTTGTCTACTTTTCTGTATGGGCACAGAATCCTGTGTGCCCATTCAAGGCCAAGCTTTTACAGCCACAGGAGAAACAGAGCTTTTCTCTTTATGTATTTTTTTGAGTTTGAGTTTGGGAGTTGATGGAACACATTAAAATACGCTTATAAATAAGCAAGTGAAAAAAAGGAATCCTATCTGACTGAAAATATCTTGGTGGAACAAGTTTGTGTCTGGCTTTATAGATGATGGTCACCAACAAAGCAAATTATTTGACATTCAGATCTTTTCAGTTAACTTTCCTTCTTCAGTTCTTCCTCCTACTCCCTCACTCTCCATGCTGCCTGTTGCTCTTCAAAATAGTTCAGGATTTCACTAGGCTCGCAAGTGAAACAAAATGCTGGATTATGTGGGGAGAGTCTCTTCTCACAGGGTTCACTGCCTGCTCAGACCCAGAAGGAAGTGCGGTAGGACTGAAAGCTAGTGTTCTAAAAATATTGCTGCTGATTTGCAGACCACATGGGTTCTGTTCAGCTCAAGCAAACTATGAAGTTTGAATATGTGTTCCACCCACGTGATGTTTACCAGTCATAGAATCATAGAATCATTCAGGTTGGAAGAGACCCTTGGGATCATCAAGTCCAACCATCAGCCCTACTCTACAAATTCCTCCCCTACACCATATCCCCCACCACCACATCTAAATGACTCTTTAACACTTTCAGGGCTGGGGACTCAACCACCTCCCTGGGCAGCCTGTTCCAGTGTCTGACCACTCTTTCTGGGAAAAATTCTTTCCTAATGTTCAGCCTAAACCTACCCTGTTACAGCTTGAGGCCATTCCCTTGGTCATCACAATGATAAATATTTTGGTTTGTTCAGATAATGTGACATAAAAGTTACAGGTTGGGCTTACAAGATTTTCTTCTATTTTCTCCACTAGTCTATTTTGCCTTTTCTAGCTCTGGTATTACGAATGCAGTATTCGCCTTCTACTTCTTATGCTGATTACCTCTGGTAGAGCAGACATCAGTGGGGTAAGCTCTCACCTTGCCTGCTGTACTTAGGTGCTCTCTTTATTTTGGCACCAGACTGTTCCCCCATGTTTTGCTTTTTTAAAAAAATCATGCTTAAAAACTACTTTTCCTCTTTAAATACAGTCTCTTAAAAATTCCGTACTTTAAAAATGGCAGCTTAATATGGATGCTATTGCCAATTGTCATTACTAAAGACTCGCTTCTGTTAATGGCATTCTATCTTTGTCATTTTATTAAAATTTTATTACTGCTCTGAAAACAAAAATTACTGCTTTTTTCAATTGAAGAGTGACTGGCATGGCATTCCTCTGATCTTTAAAAAGAAATTTCACTTTCATTGTATTTGTGCATTAAATTAAGACTTCATATCTACAGAATAAACTAACATCTTATAAATATTACTGTGTTTAATTATCAGCTCAGTATTTGAGTTTTTGCTGTTATGGTTGATGTCTAAGAGTGATTAAATGTGTAATAGAGAACAAAAGGAACATTGATGTGAACAAAGATACTATTAGATAAAGCTAAATTTTATCTTCTGCATGTTTTTATTCTTTTTAAAGTATTTTAATTACTTTTATATTCAGCATGATTGGGTGGCATTTCTTTCTTTTTTTTTCCAATTCAGTTCCTATTTTAGTCTTTCAGAACAACATCTTCTGCCAACAATTTAATTTGTAGAAACTTTAAGTTCTAGTCTCAGCTGTATACATAAAGCAGCTATTCTTCACTGGGGTGGTCACAAAGGGAAATCAGGTAAAAGAATGTTTGAAGGAAAAATCCATTTGGATAGTCTGCATTTTAAATCTGACTTGTTCTTAAATGTCTTGTGGCATAGTACACTTCGCTACATTTAAACTTTAGATTGAGAGTGATGTTACAGATTTTACTATTTTTTAAGCTCATCTATTAGAAGGCAGCAGAATATGAGACTGAGCATTGTGTACCCTATGACTTCTTCATGTGTATCTACCTATACTACAAAAAAAAAAAAACCACCCCAAAACCCCACAACCTTTTCAGTAGAGCACTTGCTGAAACATAGACTTGCATATCAAAAGAATGCAAGATGCTTATGGTAAAAGCATATGAAAGTTTGTATGTCAGCTTCAGTAACTTATGGATAGTATTTTTTGTTATTTCTTTTTCTTTTTTCAGTATTTTGCCTGAATTTTTAATTAAGTCTTTCCTATCATATCTGAGATACTCCTAACTTATTGATAATTATACTTACCCAGCATAGTGTAACTAATGCGGGAAATACAGTGGGGACTACATCATATTTAGAAATTTAAACTTGTTTCTTAAACACCTGGAGGTAACTGCAGAAAAATGATTGTGTTCGTAGTATGCTTAGCTACATCCCATGGGCAGCTGTAAACATTAATGACAGTTAACCTAAGATGGCTTTAAATGTAAAATGAGATTTCTGACCAGGAGACAGGTGGTATGCCATATTCTTTTATAATCGCCCCATAGCATGCTTTATGAACCATCATCAGGCCAGAGAGAAAGAATAGCTCATCTGGGCATGTACACTTCATTTCTTCATCCTCTTTTTCTTCTTTACAATCGTGTTATAGAAAGGAGCCAGGCATTTAGCACAGAATGCCTTAATCCTTGAGTTTATGAGCCTTAAGAACACCACAAGTGTGGTTGGTGCTGACAGGTCACATCATCCCTTATGAAATGAAGAAAAATGGTAAGAAAGGAGAGATAAAATTGTAAAGGAAAAACTTCTGATCTTTTTAAGAGTTCAGCACCGTGTGTTCTGCAATACTGTGACTTAAAGCTATGACATGCAACAGAAGTCTGGAATGGTGCATTTATGATTGCTCACATTGAAGGACCCTCATTGCAGTTCAGAGGAGTGGGGCAAGAAGGAGATCAATCTTTTGCCCTTGCTGTTGGTTTGGCAGATTTTCCTGACAAACTACAAGGGTGTTAAGTACAAGTATTAACTTGTACAGGCTGCCCTTTCTATCTTAGATTTGAGGTGCAAGTGTTTAGAAGGTTGTATAATAACCAAGTACTACTAGAACAGCAAAATGTAAAGAGAAATGCAAGAAAATAATATCAGTTTGTATTTTACAAACTGGTTGCAATAGGATGAAACAGCCCTGAAACAAGGAATGGAAGTATATGCCCAGCTATTTTTTTCTAAATATGACGATTTATGGCTTAGTTTGCAAATCTGTTATTGTTTGGTTATTAAGTAGTCAACAGCAATAAGGTTTAAAAGTTGCTTTCATAGGTTTCTAATCTAATAAAATGTTTTTTGTTGGGCAGGCAATGTATTAAGGAAATAACTAGAATATATTTAAGTTTGTGTATTTACTGGTTCATTCTCTTGGCCCTTGATTTTTACTCTTTAGTATAGATATTGTATGAAGGATCCATATTTATCTCACTGGAATTATTCCTGACATGCATTGCTACAAAGACTTTTGTTTGTAGAGTTTCAACTAATTAAAATAAATCTAAAACATAGCATGAAAAATGTTGATTTCCAATCCAATGAATCCTAGAAATATTATTATAAGTTTGGGTTTAATTCTTGAAAAAACATATTAAAATTAACTTTTCTCCCATTTACGTAATGCATATAACTAAACTTCCTTCCTACTGTGCGACAGTTTCATTTATTGTTATTTGTAAACAGCTTAGTAAAGATGCATAGTGGATTGGTCTAGAAACTCCTTGAACAGTTTCTTTTGAAATAACACTACATACGTTAAGCTCAATTACACATCCAAACAGCCACAGCACACTTTTGGTAATTTATTCATTGATTTAACATAGTACCCAGAAGAGTCATGCCTGCTGTCAATTTTGTAATATATTATGTTTTAAATATACTCATGCTCACCCATGCACGCCATTAAGGTGTGCATAAACCTGTGTTTTTCTCTCTTGACAGCTATAAATGTTTGTTATTATTACACAAAACATATGTTCATGTTGTTTTTGTCTAAATTATTCTATCTGGGGCTATAAAGTTTTAATGTTATTAGTTGCCCTTAGAATTTTAATGTTTCACTGCTGTAACCTTCTTAGGATTTCTCTGCAATTAAATAGGAACTATTTCACTACAGCCTGGAAGAACAATATATTTTATACAAATAATAAAAAAAACCCCTTCTTGCTCCATTTTCCTCCAATGTAGTAAACTGTTTACTTGACAGGGTTCTATATACAGCAGTCCTACCCCTGGTATTTTCCAGAACTGAATAGAATATTACACTTTCCTATAGTCCTCTCATTAGGAAAAAAATCAGGCTTAACCCCTTCAAGATAGGAGGTATGTCATCAGCAGTTTGCTTTGAAGGCCCGCTCCCTGTTCTGTGTTGTCCTACTCAGTACAGTAGCTCCATCACAGAGGAAACCTCAATCAATGTAATGGGCATAATATGAAAAAAGCTAGGGTTTTAAGAGATAGCATATTAGCGTGGAAAAATCATTTGAAGAAGTGTCTCCTGTGCTGTCTAAATAGCAGCAGTGTTGGCAACAAGAAAATGTATTACTTCCCCCCCCTTTCAGTTTCAAGGCCTTTTTATAAGGAAGGAGAGCAGATGGGAATTCATCCAAGACATTAAAAGATATTTACTGCTTTTAAATGAGCAAAGGACTCATTTAGGACTTTCTTTTCTGTATACTGGATTAAGGCATTATATGGACCTTTATTCATGTATTTTATGCCAAAATACCCTCTTGTACAGCAAGTAATGCATAACAGCGCCATGCAGATTTTAAATATCTGGCTTTTATTATCTTATTTCTAAGTATAGCACACTGGTATTTCTACTAGATTCATCAAGTGTTGTTCCACAATCTGACTATAGCTCCCTTCGTGTGTAGAGAAGCAAGAGGGAGCAATAGTGATCAGAACGTTAAAAATAAACTGACTAGAATATGCTTGTCCTCTTAAATTCATCAGGGAAGATTTCTTTCAGGGGAAAACAAAAAAGTAATTTCTAACTGATTTTTTTTGTGCAAAATTCTTGATATACCTCAACCTCAGCATTTGAATTGGAAGGTGCTTCATAAATCTTATATTAAAAACTTGAAATCAAAACAAACTGCCTGACACCTTTAAGGAAAGATATAAGGAAGAGGTCATAGCTAATGGTATTAGCTACTAACGCGTGATATTTTTGAAGCGCAACATATGTAAACTTCAGAATGCCTTTTAAAAAAATGTATGTTTTACATTTTACAGAGAAAGAAACTGAGTCAGAGGAGTGAAGCGCCTTCCCCACAGTTACAGGGAGAGTCATTAAACCAGCTGGAATTAGAATTCAGGAGTTTTTCCTTCCAGCATTGTATTGAGCTCTTTGAAACAGTAATTCTCACACTTCTATAGTAACAAAGATCCTTTAACATTTAATGCTTCCAGGACTTGGCCAAAAAGATTTTTTTCTTTATGAAAATGAATTCTGTCCACCCAAATTTAGTATGTCTCCCTGGATTTCCTTGCTCTTCTGTATTTGTTCTTTCATTCACTTTTTCCTTTAATTTCCTTTACACTCCTGAATCTTTCTGTCTTTTCAAATTCATTTTTCTCTTTTGTCCACATGCTGTTAGAGAATTGTGTCTTTTCATCCCCAACAATATTTCTTTTTTTGTTCCTCATTTTCCCTAGGTATCTCAAACCTGCCCTGTCTTACAGGGCCACAGTTGTGGTTCACAAACAGTGTTTCATAGCACCCTAATTTTCAAGATTTTAATTATATCTGAAGCTTTGCCAATTACATGGTGAACTTCTGCATTGCAAAGAATAAGACTACAGCCTTCTATCCTCAGAACTGAAAAGCCTATAATAGAAAAAAAATGTACCATTTGTTGAAGAATAGAGATAACAGGGAAAAAGCAGTGTGTCAAGGTACTTGGTTAAACAATAATCTCTTACAGAGCACTCATTACTGCTAAATAATTGACTGTGTTGGGAGAAAGGTTTCTGTGTGCAGAGAGGTTCAAGAAGGTCAGTTATCTAGTGGTAATGACCGTAGCGGTCATTAGAGGGTATTAATGCTATTAAGAACAGAACTTTAACTTTTTATTGAAGTTTTTATTTAAATTATATTAACTTTGATTCAACTTTTAATTGAGGTGCAACCATCCAAATTCTATAGTCAGGAACCAAGAAGTAATGAACATAAAATTACATGTTCTTCTGATAGGCTGATGGGTATTTAATATATTATAATTTCAAGAGTCTCTACAGAGCAGTTATTAGTAAAAAACTATTCAGAGGTATTCTATTAGAATTAGGGTTGGGTGACTGATTCAGGAACAAATCCTGGCTTGACCTGTAGCAACTGCAGATGGTATATTTTCTGAGGCAAAAAGAACTTCTCATAAATATGGTTGCACGTGATCTCAAAACACTTGCTAAGTTAAAGCAAAAATCCTGTGATGCCTAAAATGATCCATCTTACAAACCTGATGCATGGTGGCAGCAGCACTGAATTTATTCTGAATTGGGTTCTGGTTCCATACTAAGTTCAGGACTTGTTGCATAGAGAATCTCATGCTGGAAGTAAGTAGGGACAATATTACTCTTGTTCTTCCAGCCCCTACAAGACCTAGAGTAAGGGTACGGCTGGGGCTCCCAGGAAGCTGAAATGTGAGCTCCTGGTTGGAAGGACTGAGGTAGTACATCAGACCTCCTGCTCTATCTTTCTGTGTGGTCTTTTTCTCTAGGTCATTTTGGGAATAGGCTGCTGAGTAAGTCTTAAGTGCTAGAGTGCTGAAGAGGTATGAGACTGTAAAATAAACTCTTGGGGAACCAGAGGAATGCCGCATGTCAGGCCACCTTCTAGTTTTCTTGCAACAGAATTTTTTGTCTTTGTCTTTCTAACCTGAAGACATAGTAACGTGCTTTAAAATAACAGCAGCAAAAACAACACGCTACCAGAACAAAATGCCTTAACACTGTTTCGTTCACATGGAGGAATGATGAGCAAAAGAAAGGCTGATATACAAGAGGAGTTAATCACATTGCCAAGTGCATGTCTGGGCAGGTGCTAAGAGACTTTGGTAAGGAAGGAACGGCATAGCATACAGAGAATTGCAAGCTGAACAGAAACCTCCATGCTGTCATGGCAACTTTTCAAGGTACAATTTGAGAGCCAAAAGCTATATTCTGTTTATAAAAAACTGTGACATTAAAAGAGATCTAGCAGTTTTATAAAGTAGTGAGGAGAAAAGAATCTTGGGGTGAGTTATTTATAACAAAGGAGAATGTGGTGTCCAAAAGATATTTTTTTTGCTGCTTTTATGTTAATGCATCACGTAAACCCAATAAGATTAAACAGTAGTTATTTATTGCATTATTATCTGACAGGCTTTTTTTTTGCAGTGAGGAAAACCCAGTTACTAATACTATTAGTGACAATTGACCTTACTACAGAAAAAATAGCCTGGGTTTTTGGAATGTTCTGGATATTTCCAAAACGTACAGGATGATGTTCAATTTGCAGTTCTGTTGCTCGTTATATGTTCCTGTAGTTTCATTGTATGGAGTGATGTACAGTTCTATGAAAGCATCTTCTGCTTCTAAAAGCCTTTGAACTTTTTTGTTTTCTCATAATTACAGACTTGGGGAGTACTTTGTATTAAATTGGTCTGCTGCCATTTTCTTGCAGGGAAATCTGCTATATGAACTGATAATGGCTTTTTTCCCGTGTAAAAAAAAAAAAAAGTAAACTGCTTTACATTTTTGGTAGGAAGCCAAGCTTTTGTCATTTAGACATGTCACATCGTTATGAAAACATCATGCATCATAACACAACATAACAATGTGATTTGCTGAGATGCTGACTCCTCTTGAAAATTGTAAAGTGGTGTGTGCATATTTCCATGCAAAGAACTACTTGAGTATTTTAGTGCATTTTCCTAGGGGTGCCTGATATAGTGGTCTACTGTATTAGATTTGTAACTGGGAGAAGATAGGTTCTAACAAGCGATGTGCAGGTCTTTGTAGGTCTACTTCATAGGTACAAGGCATTTTCATAAAATCATAGGACAAAGTACTAAAAGATGTTCCAGGAGGTCATTTAGGCCTCTGCCTTGCCCAATGCCCGAATAGTTAAAAATAATATCTGAACAGTTTCTGGTTTCTGACTGTTTTCTTAAAAACATCCAGTAGTGGGTATTCCGTAACACCCAAACGATTTATTCCAGTGCTTAGCAAACTTGGAAGCTTCTTCTTACTGTCTTGCCTAAATTTACCTCACAGCAGTGTATGCACGGTTGTTCTTGTCCTGTCCCCAGAAGACACAGGGAATCATTACTTTATTCTGTGTGGCAAGCTTTAATGTATTTGAAGATCACTATCTATTTGCTATTCTGTTTTACATTGCATGGGCTTGTTCTGTCAAATTGTAAACTGAGTGTAAAACTAATAGTAAATGAAAGTCAAGATAAATAACTTCCACAGTAAACACAAATAAAGAAAATAAGTGACATCCTATTCTTTGCACTCCTTGAGATTGAAACATTATCCCAATATTCTGCAATGTGGCAGAGAGCCTTCACTTACCAACAGTCACAGGAGGACACTGCCATCTCCCTTGTTCCTTTGGTGCCAGCTCTGTACACAGTTGTTTCTCACACTAAAACCAGTTCCATAATCCCTTAGACAGGGTGAAAGATAAGCCTTAGAAGGTGTGGCACCGCAGGAGAGTCTAAAGGCAGATGACGTTTAGTTGTCTGCCACCTTTCCAGTCAGGGGTGTATTGTTGTTAACCTGCTTACCTGACATTTAAACTAGATGACACTGAGAATGTAAGAACAATGTAAGAGAGATGAAATAGTTAAGATGTTTAGAGGAGGCATAAAGGAAGTAATAAAATTAATTATGCACCTAATCTTTAAAATGCCATCAAAAATTCTCTCTCTCATTCAGCCCAGCCCCTACTTGCCTGCTGTCAAGGTGGGAGATAATGCCTTTGGCATGCTCTGCATGTCCCATTCAGATCTTCTAGAGGGTCTAGGCTGTTTTAATCCTTTACTCTTCAAAACTCCTATTTTCTTTTTCAGTAGAGACTTTCTGGACCAATCTCTTTATTAGAATGAAATATTTTTCCCTTTGGTATCTAATAGAGATATTCCTTGGTTGTCCTAGGAATGGTCTCCTTCATTTAACATGATAGTAAACAGTTGTTTACTCAGGGGGATGAACACTTTCCCCTCTACTCCATATGTTGCTACTTTAAATTCTCCTCAGCGTGTAATGTACCTTTTGCTGGACATTATGTTCTATAGCAATATGTTGTTAAAAAATATAGGGTAAGTCAGATTTTCTTACCTTTTTACTATCTCTTGACTAAGCCCAATGTCACTAGCAGTTAACAGCTTTGGGCTGTTTGATCCTCAAAGATTTCCTTTTAAGGAGACCTGAATAGAAGATAAACAGTTGAGTAGTTGGGGAGATGTAGCACTGGTGAGATAAGGGCAAAAATACTTTGAAGTCCTCATCCTTTAAGTATTAACACATGTATTTATCCGTATGTTGCTTTTGTTAAAGACAAAGGAACTATTAGCACGGTCTGAATGGTAGTCAGAATTGAGAGAGGCATACCATAATAAATGGTAACAAAAATTAGTGGTAGTAGTTTTGAGAAATCGAGGAAAGCAAGAATAGGGGGGGTAGGCATGCCACATATGCATAATGGTAGCTAAAAATTATGAGTCAAAGTCATGTTTCTTTGAATTGGTGCAGTCCTTCACATTTGCCTGTTGGAACTGTGTAAAATGGAACAGTAAAAAGTTGTTGAGAAAGGAAGTGTCTGAAGCAGGCTGAACCTGATGAAAAATTGAAAAAACAATGATAAAAAAGATAATGAACTGAAGCAATACAAAGTAAAATAAGTGGACAAAAATTAAGGTTACTATCTTTTCCTGGTTACTGACTATCCTGTCTAAGCAAGGGAGAGGGCAGATTTAAGCTTGCTGAGGTCAGACTTGCTGGGCACTACCTGTCGTGAATGGGTATTCTTGTTTTTCAGTGTTGGTAAAACAATGGGGAATGGGAGTGACACCACCAAATTGTGAATTACACTGAAGATGTATATGGAGAAGTTGTACTTATGCAAAGGCAGCAGAGGTGAACAGGCTAGGCAGCCCCAAAATGTACTTGCTTTACTTTTGGTGCAAGCTGATGGTGAGTTCAGAGCTTCCCTGGAAAATCTGAGCCGTTTGTGCTCAGATTGGTAGAGATAGAAACTGTATATGCAGTAGACATTGCGGTCTGGAATGAATATTATGTCCATACAGGGCATGTGGTGCATTACCTGTTTCTCAAGGATTGCAGTCTCTTTCAAGTGTGCAATGTAAAATAAAATAAGGCCAAATTTCATGCTTTCCAGTGTATTTTGGGAATTTTGTGCAAGATTAACTTGAGTACAGTTCCTTCTTTATAAGAGCACTACTAATATTAACCCCAAAAGAATGGCAAAAATAACTTTAAAAATCATTGACTATATGAATGAACATGAGTCATCTTTTGACTACACTCATGAGTTGCACCGTTAGGCTCAAGTGTGCTATGTGAGTAACATTTTGTCAGGAAAGCCAAATGACCACATGTATTGATTTTTTAACTGTGATTGAAATAGCTTAGTGTCGCATGGTATCTGGTTCCAATTTGTGACTTTGATTTGCAGGGATTGTGAACTAATCTTGCCATCACATGTTACATTTGTAAACCAAAGTTTTAAATTGTGCTGATCAGACATATGCAGAAAAATACAGCTATACAGCAGGCCTGCACCTGTGTCTGGATTTTGTCTTTTCTAGTCTCCACTCAGGGCACATATAGAAGCTATGAGAAAGTCTATGGTGTGGGAAACCTGTATTAGTAGTATGTGTACCAGAAACAAGTGGGTAGGAAGTAAGATGTGGTTCTGTTTTATAGTTAGGGAATGAGAGGCAAAGAGATGGAATCATTGTTAACAAGTTCACATAGCGGGTCGGAAACAAGGGAAAATCAGAATCTGTATGTCTCTATTCCCAGTTCCTCTCTGTGTAGACTCTTTAAGTCCAGCCTGCTTTGTCTTTTGTTCCATTGGTGGACACTTAAACATGGCAGAAAGTAATGCAATTATATCCTCAATTAGCAAAGGCAAAGAGTGGTGGGAAGAGATGCCACACTGAGTGGTCAGCAGGGATGCTATTTTCTTTGCATCTAAAAGCTTGTCTGCTTGTGGAGCACCTAGGAAATCTTATTAAATCAATGAAGTTACTGTGCAAAAGTTGAAGAGCGTTAAATTCCCATATGGATGTTCTTACTCAGAAGTAAAGTCACCATAGCTTGCTCTAGCTCTTTTGAGAAGGATTAAGATACAGCAAATTAAGGCCATTTTAGTCCTGAATGAGTGTCCACATGGGGGATTAATGCACTTTAACTTATGCACATTCATTTTGAGCATTAGTTAATTAATGTTGGAATTCTTGTCCCCGTGCTGATGAGCCCACAGAGAGCTTCCAGAGATGTCGATTCCCAAAACGCAAGTTAGTTCTTTTTGGATCTCTCCTAATGTGACATTTTCTGAAGAATCATATTCTTAAATATGTAAAGTTCCATATTTAAACACATCATTTCTAAACATGGGCAGTTCCATTCCTTTCTTCATTAAACCCTTGAAAACACCATCTCAAATAGATGATGTATGTTGACATCATAATGGTGTCAGGAAAGAACTCACTCCAATTCAGTAAAAATAAGTAGGGTTAGGTATACATTTTCCACAATATACTATGACTTCAGATAAGTATTAAAGCTATTACAATTGTATTTGCCAAGTCAGGCTGTATTGATGAGGGGGGAAGCAGTATGTGGAAATATCCCTGAAATTCAATAGCTTGTCTTAGCAATGGGGTTGAATTTGATGAAAATATTTACTTTCCACAGCATTTGTATTAACTTTCAAAACATGTTTTTTAAAACGTACTGCACGAGGCATATCTTGTATTTACAACAGAAAACTGCTATTGCAAATAAGGAATGAATACTGGTAGGTAGTATTGTTATTACCCAAAATAAAAATAATTCCCCTAAAGCTGTTCAGAAGTTGGATGTTGAAAAATAGCCAATTGGACATTAATTCAAATATAGGCACTTCCAGAAGAAAAATATGACAAGTGACTGGTCTGACTTTATTTATCTGCCATTATTTTCTTAGATGTTTATCTTTACTACAGCTGTTTGACTGGGAAGCTCTCTAGCTATAAATGGGAAAAGTGGCAAATTCTCTGTTTTTTTTCCCTGTTGCCTAACCTTACATTGTGTAACTGATAAAGTAACCCACAGATGAAACCGCCTGAAAAGATACACTTTTTTTCTCCCATCCCAGGCCAACACATATCCAAAAGAGTACTTAAAAAAAGCTATTTATGTTGTGAAGCAGATATTAACTTATCCTCTTGTCTACTTCGTTGCACAGATTGTGCAGATTGTGGATTGTGCAAAAAAAAAAAAAAAAAAAAAACACAACAGAACAAAATCCCAAACCAAAACCAAGATAAAGTCTGAAAGGGAAAAGATAATTCTTTATTCATCATGCATGCAGAGTTGTCAGTTCATTAAAGTATACCTATAATTAAAAACTTAAGTTAATTAAGTTTTTAGGTTTTTATATTCCTGTTATCATAAAAGAGAAAAAAGAACAGTCTGGAGGGATCTTAATGTCTCACAACTATTGCTGGTTGGAAAACGTCCCATCTTCTCTCCATGAAATCCTCTTACAGAAAAATACAGAGGACATTTTTTCAAGATGAAAACTGCGATGTTTTAGGCCATAATTTATACTAAAAAACAGTTTTATAAAAATGTGTTGTGAAGTACTTTTTGCAAAACAGCAAAACATATTGTTAAACAAAAACAGAATCTCCCATTGAAAATGTTGTAGTTCTGGGAAATTTTCAACATCCTTTACTCATCACAGTAAAATTTTGCTTTTAATTCATTTTAAGAAGTAAGTCTTATTGGCTTTGGGAATAACTGCTATTGGCAGTTTTGTATTTATCACTGCAGATTTTGTTGTTCTTTGCACTAAGCTTCTGCATCTGAAGTTTCATCAAGAATGTTTCTATGAACTTATGAGCTCAGAGAAACTCATGAAGAAGGGATTCATACTGGTTTCTGCAGATCCTGTGGGAAAGACAGTGTTGAAAGGAAGTCTTAGTTTTGCAAGATCTCATTTATATACTTTGTATTGATATTCAGATGGTGATAAATCAAGAAAGGCACCTAACTTTGAGTTTTCTATCTGAATGTAATTTTTACTTCTGTTTTGTGTGTTAGGTGTTCTTGTCATTCAGGTTTCCAGAATCACAAGGAAAAAAAAATCTATTAGCCATTTCAGAGTTTAAGTGCTCTCAAATGATTTCAAACCAAAATAGGGATGGTTGAAGAGGTTTGTCCAGTTTTGACCTGATTTTGTTTTTCTTCTTTTAAGTATAACTCACAGCTTTTCTGAGCATAGGTCATTCTCCAGAATGAAAGTATAATTTCAAGTGAACTGTCAGACATGAGGTTTTAATCTTTCAGTTTCTAAAATTAATCTTCAGTTTTTCTGGAAAGGTCCACGTCCCCACCCACCCTCACCCCCCTTCTATATTGGGCTTTGGGCACAGGGTAGCACTTCCATGAGGAATCAAATCTCCCAACAAGATGACCAGTGTCACTTTCCAAGTGACAATGGGCAAGGGTTCTGGAGTGTTGGCTTCAGCTGGATTATACGAGGCTCCCTAAAGTGCTACAGAACTGAATTCTTACAATTAGCTGGCCCATGGTCCTATCTCACTAATCCAGCATGTGAAGGGTTCATTGCTACCAACTATTGTGAATGACTTATTACTAAACATCTCTATTTTCTTAATTATGTACAAAGGAAGGTCCTGTATAAGCATTCATTCATCTGCAGGGACAGTTCCTACTGACTATTAACAAGTATATTATCCATGTCCAGTTTGGTCAGTTCTGCGGCAGGAACTGTCTGGGGAGTCTCTGGTCCCACCAGGTTGTCCACCCAGGATGTTAATCAGCACTTTGAAGTATTCAAGTAGTGTCTGTCAGTTGGTCTAGGCACGGCAGGAACCGCCTGCAGGAATCTCCAGGACCGATAATCCCACCTGGAGAGCTCCTGAAACAATTAATGAAGCACTTTGTTGTGAAGGTGGTGAGGCAGTCAGGCAGTTGCCTCTTAAGTTGGTCCGTTGTCCCCAATCAGCCCATTATTTCATCTGTGCAGAGGCCAAGCAGGGTGTTCCTGGGCCACACAGGGAATTAATGACTGTTATGTTATGCACATACATACAATATGTATGCACAGACACATGATATCCTTGATTTCCAGCTAAACCACAATGATAACTTTAGCACAAACCTGAATTTCATCTTTATATTACACATACAGCTTAAATTCCATAGCCCTTGCTGTGGAAAGCTGCTGTGAGAGACTCACTTGAGGTAAGAAGAAATGGAATATCTCTTGCAAAGCTGTGTAACCGTGAAGAAAAAAGGAGTTACAGAGGTGTTAGTATGTAAGATACAAAATTGTCTGGTTTGGCATATTGAAACATAAGGATGAAAGAGGGAGGATTTGTATTTGTATATTTCATTGTCTATTTTTATTTGTGTGTCTGTCACTCCAAAATCTGGACTGAGTGCACAATAGAGATTAATTAAAATCAGAGTTACTTCAGAAAGCACTTCCTATAATAGAGCTGTATTAGTAAATTAGTTGCGACTAATAGTCTTTTGTAGATGGATTAGAGGAATGAATTAAAATGTAATCTGAAATAACAGTGATAGAAATTATGTCTGATAAATCCAAGGTAACTTCTATCCTTGTCTGGAAATAGAATGCCATTATGCCATTGTGTGCTCCTACAGCAACACAGACTACAAAAAGGAGCGGTGCTCTAGGCTGTCCATTTTCAAAAAATTCATTAGCAAGAAGAATCAAAAGCACAAATAGTGTCCACTTATCAATTAGCTCAGTCTGTCATTGGATTCTACCCACCTAATGCCCTCTGCTTCTGTATTTCTTCCAAGGCATAAATTGAGCTAATGTATGTAGTAAGTACATATATGTATGTACATATTTTCTTTATATATTACATTTTTATCAATATCTGGGCGTTTGCTAAAATTTAATTTAATACTGTGACAATTTACTCGTGTGGTCAAAAATTTCATCCCAAGTAATTTATTAAAAAGAGCTCTGTTTTTTCAGGTTTCAGGTCTGCCTAGAGTTGGATGAGGTGTCCCTCTTAAAAGTTACTAGTGTAGGCTATTACCTGCAGGATATTTTCCAAATTAGTTGCCATGTGAGAAATAATGCATGACATAATAATTTTACAAACATTTTGGTGGAATATAATAAATCTAAAGCAATATTAATATACACCTCAAGCTGCTACATTCCAGAAATAGTTCTAAATTAAGGTATGACATTTCTCTATAAGCAAAGATGACTAATAAAAGCATTCAGGTTGCACGTGTGGAGTTTGTGAAAAACCTTTTACAAATTAGCGTTCTTTTGGACTTCTCAAATTCCATTTGCAAGCACTCAAAGTCTGTTTTGAAAGAGCATAGTGAAAGTAGTACTCTAAAAGCAGCCCACACCTTTAATTCACTATTTGAACAGCAACACCAAAGTTTACTTTGGGACACATACAAAGTTTAGCAACACTTCTTCATTATTTCTATAGAAAGCTTTTTTAGACTGAGTATTTTTCAAGTCCCAAAAGCATCATGTATTTAGACATTGGAGGCAAGGGCAGTTTTTTGAAAGAAATGGGTTTAAAGGGAGATTTGTATGAGGATTCAGTGATTGCTTGACACATAGGATTTGGGAAGCTGATGAAAGTGTTAAGAAGTAGTATGAAGAAAGTATAAAGCTAGGAGTGGGACTAGATAAAAGATGAAATTCACTGCTATGTGAAAGGCCAGCACAAAATCTATACATCACTTAGATCTTACTTAATCCCTCAACATAGGGGTTTATATGGCTATGAACTGTTTGAAGAAATTATGATGGGACTTAAGTGGGACTCGTGCAGAGCACTCACCTTGTGCCAACTCATTGCAAAATGAGCATTTACCATATGGAGGATTGTGGTGAGTCTTAGGAGTCATATGGAATATATATAATGAAATGAGAGTGCAGGTGTAGAAGAGGTTGAAAGTATAACAGCATGAAAGGAAAAATTATTAGGAAGTATAAAGAAAATAATATTCCCAGCTGTACTTCCTTTAAGTAAATGGTAACTTATGAGTCTCCTCAGACTAACATAAAAAATGAAATTAAAAGAAAAAGAAAAATAAGGTCTCTAACACCTATCTTGTTTATACTAATCAGGGTTAGCTTTATCCTAATCAACAATCTTAGACTCAATCTGAATAATATTTCATTAGCTTTTCAGATCTACCTTTCCTGTCTAGGTCTAATTATATCTAATGGAATGTAGCTCAACTCACTATATTAAATCATTAAAAAAACCCTCATCATTTTAAATGATTATGGAGCCTTGGGAAAGAATCGTCCCTCCTTCCTCTAAGACCTAAAGGGCTTGCCCCAGATACTTGTCATCATTTTTCTCCAGCCTGTTGTATGCTTGAAAAGAAACTTACTATATCCATTTTCATTTGTAACCATCTATAAACAGCTACATAAGTACAAACATAAACATCTGTTCTAATCAATCCTTAGAGAAGGTTACTTATTCATAAAAGTCTGCATTCTCTTAGAGGGAGATAGTCTTACAATTTTTTATTATACTTTTCTGTCTGTTCAATGTCTTGCATATTCCATTATTTATAATAGGGTTAAACCATGTATTGCACTGTATTCAAATGGGCTACGTATGGAATTGCCAAAATAGTACCATTCACACATACCGCCAATATTAGAAATGCAGACATATATCACTTGAAGGATGCTTGCCAGAGCAAGACATATTGAAAAATTAAATTAAAAGAAGAAATTAAAATTATTTCAGAAATAATTAGTCCCAAGCACGTTAGATCTCTGAACAGTGGTAAGGAGCCTTTACTGAAGAATCCGCAAAAGAATGTAACATACTGATTGATCACAGGCTAGATCCTGGATTTTTAGGAAAGCGGTGGGGCAGAAGTTGGTGAATTGTGAAAGATGTTTGAACATAAGATAGGCTTGGGAAAATGTTACATCTGTTTGTGTTTTGAGTAGCTGTAAGAGCTGTGTCACTTTTTAAGGGCTAAAAATACACTTCAAGAATTTAAGGAATTCCAGTGAAGAGTTATAGTAATAATAATGCAGGTTTTATCACTGTTTATTTATCTTGCTGGCTACTGTAGTTTCGTATGTGTGTGATTCTGGTATCATGAGCCTGAAAATATCAAGCAGGAAAACATACTGATTCTGTGTTTTATGTAGTGACGTTTGGACACCAGATGCACATACCTAAGATGGGAGGAAGATACCATACTGTGAAATTCTAGGGAATCAGGACTTGAGCTTAGGTGTTGCATCTACTTCTGGGAAGAGGTACAGTAGTCACGTTAAGGTATTTCTGCTGAAAAATGTATTTTCAGCTCTCTGACCACTTCAGAATCCAGCTCCATTATTAAGAAAAAATATTAGGTTGCTATTAGATTTCTGGCACTGTACTATCATTTGTTGAGAAGAGCAAGAGATGATTAATATAGTCTTTTTGTTTGAGGGAACATAATCCATTGGCTGTTCAACTACAAAACTAGGTATCAGTATTATTTTATTTGCTTTCTGCATTTTTTGCACACTAACTTTATTGCTATTTTGTTCTTGTTGTTATACTTGGCTATATATTAATGATAAGAGAACATAATTAACATGCAAAATTATACTGCAGTGGTTGGGTCTGTATTTTGGAACTTTAACATTGCCCTTTTTGGAGTCTTATAGTTATTTCTACTTCCATTCAATAATGGACTTGCAGTCAGGAGCATTGTACTTGCACAGTTTTGTCAAAACAGTTTTATCTCTAAAAGATTTTTATCTGCATTTGTGGAAAAGTTCTGTTTCTGTTTAAAATTTTAATGTCATTTCTTGCCTCCCTAGTTCAGGCAATAGAAAACTTTTTTTTTTCACTGATACTCCTCAACAGCTGTCTATTTTTCCCATAGTGTGTAGATCTTATTTAATAAAATGCAAAGAGAAAATCCTTGAAATTAGGTATCTTCCTTTCAAATGGATGATGCACAATGGAACAACGTCCATTTATAAAATCGTAGAAGTTAGTTATGTTACGCTACATAAAATGCTATGTTCTGACTACACATAAAATTGAAATGTTAAAGAAAAGGTTAAATGAGCCTCAATGAATTTATTAACCTAGGAATATATTTTTATCTTGATTCAGAAAGATTTATTTTCCTTACTATCCTATATAAGGCTGTTATATTTTAGAATAAATGTTAATACTCATATAAATAAAGCCATAAGATTGTACTAGTGGAGTATATCTATGTGTACATTTCCCAGGGTGAATGTATGATGGTAGTGCAATACATTGGAAAACGGTCAACATAACTGAAAACTCAGATTATGTCAGCAGTCTTCATTATTTCTTTCTTTTTTTTTTTTTTTCAGTTAAAATAGCCACAGCTTGTCACAGAATTAGTGTACATATAAAATTGCCAGTGCAGTTAAAGTATACACATATATGATGTGCATGATCTTTCTTAAAGAAAGGAAGGAGGGAAGGAGACACACTAGAGGAAAAACCCTTTCACTCCTGGAAAGTAGAAAATTGAAGTTTTTCTTTCAGTTCACTATATATTTATATGTTTTATCCAATAGTTCTCCACTGAAAAATTACTGTCAGCCTCTAGGTCAGGGCTAGGATTAGGGCCATGTGGGTTCTCGATTCCTCTCTTTTCATTTACTCAGAAGATTGTGCTTCTCAGTGGGTGATAGGCAGGATCCCTCTTCCTTCTTCTCTGGCGTCAGGAATCTCACATTTCTGATTCTCATCACCCAACTTCAGCAGGAAGAGCAAACGGTACCTTGCATGCAGTTTAGCTGTCTGAGCAGTTACTATGAGAAATCAAATCTCTATTTTCAGCTTCCCAAGAGAATGCTCTAATTACCAAGCTATCAAGAAACAGATTACTCGTAGCAGCTCCAATTCCCAGATTTTTTAAAGAAAACGGTGATCTACTTTTCCTGTAGAGCTAACCTGTAGGGATATCATATATGCATTTTGTATGTTCAGGAGGCATTTTATGGTCTGAAATCCAGATTTCCGTGACGTCTATTTTAGGCTTATATGCAACAGAGTGAAATTTGGCCTTTCTTCATAATTTCCTATTGGTTCCTTATATAACATTTTCAGTGCACTGAGTGTCTTAAATCCCATTCTCACTATCCAGCTACCTCCATGCTTTGTAACGAGAAGTTGGCCAGCTTGCCTGGACTGTGAATTCTATTTTTAAATTCCCTCTCATGTGTATGTCTTCATCTGGGTCTCATATGTCTCTTTAATTTTACACACCTTTTAGGTACATACCATTCAGCTTGTGTATAAGTCATGGCAAATTCAGGCTTTTCGTTACAACTTTCATATTGAAAAAAAAAAAGATAGATTAAACAGCAGGGAGCCTAGCATTAAAGTGCTGAATTGAGTAGGTATAAGTCAACAGAGAGTTATGCATAACATTTTTCCTGACCTTGGGTAGGTCACTTAAGTAAAAATATTCAAACCCAAGTGTTTAAGACTGCATACTTATATCAACACTTTGATGCCTGTGTATCTTCGGTTTTGTTGGCAATAGCTAGGGCTGTGAGGCACCACTTCTGACAAGTGGACTATTTATTGTAACCTCCCGATAATAAAGCTATAAAAAATAATAAATAATATTTATATATTAATATATTTATATAATGAAGCTATATAAAAAGCTATACAATTGTATGCATTAATGTTTTTGTTTTATTGTCTGATATCAGATTGTCTCCTGGAAGAAAGATTTCCCCTTTGAGGTTCTTCAGATCTTTTTACCATTTGTTGGTCTGAAGTTTCCTTTCACCTTATTAAAGAGGAAAAGCAGTTAAAGAATATGAATCTTAAGGATTCGAACTATTAAAAGGATTCAGTATATGAGGACAACTGTATATCAGCTATGTATGTGCATATTGTCTTAACTGTTATTAGCAAGGGCTTTACCTGTCAGCCACTGTATGAATAATCCATGGTTATTCAAAGTAATAGGCCCTTCAAGTTTATCCATTTTGCTGTAGGTAGCCCTGGGAGGAATATGCTCCTGGAGCTAGCCTTTCATATCCTAATTTACAGCTGATAATTTTAAATGTCACTCCTTTTGCCTCAACAAGTTGAAAAATTCAGTACATATAAACCATAGTGTCTGCTTCTAAGATAATATTCATCGCATGACCATACCTTTTCCTGATAGTAAGTAGGAATTACTTTCTGTTTGCAGCTACACATCATCTGTCCCTTTAGAAAAAGAGAATATCCTCCCTACAATGGTCTAGTCCTCAGGAGATCAGTAGTTCAATTTTATATTCTCTTTTCCTGTAGGAATATTCAAATGTGTACTAAGCAAGATGCTGATCTTGACTTCTTTTTTAATATACTTTTCACATCCTCCTCAGAATTCCATTTTCCCTGATTTACTTAATTTTACTTTCACTCCCCTCTTTCTCATAATCTTATGATGACATTTTCTTTGACAAGGGGCTGGATACTCCTTTACTTGGAGACCAGCTGAGAATGTCTAATGACAGGAAAGGTTTTCTGAGAGTTCTCGTAAGGCTGCCAGCACTGAAAGGATGGTTAGCATAAGCACCACTGTATTCAGCAGAAGAAGTCACAAAACAGTCATCTCTGTTGAAGATTTATTTGGTGTGGTGAATACTGAAGCTAAATCCTTTGTTATTATCTTGATCATAAAATGTTCACAGGCACATTACTTATGTTTACACAGTTCCCCTATAAAAGAAGAATATCTGCTTTCCTAAAAGACCTTCATTCTCTCTAAAAGTCAAAAGGAGTCACTACTATTCTGACACTGTGCACTGAAAAAATGGATGAGGAAAAAGCTGATATTAATTTCTATGTGTAAATCTGTGCACATTTTTAAAAGTGCTAGTGGCTAAAGCTTTTTGTAGCAAAAGCCACAGTCATGTAGATGCTGAAAAAGTACCTTTCATTACAATTACAGGAAGCAATCAAAAATATTGTTTATTTATCTTTTTGCAACAGCGCAAATGCCAAACTACCTGTCCGAATCCAGACAGTCGTACATTCTGGAATGATTTCAGTTTTGCAGTTCAGTCTTGTCACACTTCTACAAGACTGCAGGAGATCTCAGGATCCAACTATCACTATTTTTTTCCTTCTGTTTATATATATTTTTGTTTTAAATTATGTGAGATAGTTCCTATATCACAATTCCCAAATTATGATGCAGTGCCATAACCTTGTGCATTTGACATTACAGTCATTTTTGGGAAGATTTATTGTCATGAAACAATGAGGTGTAATGTAACAAAAAAAATTTGGCAGGCATAGTAATGTCCTTAAAGAACAGTAACTTCTGTCAAATTTATAGGTATAAGTTGTGGTAATTAGCAAACATAAAAAAGGAATTCAGATGGTCAAAGAACATGTTATTTTCATGCTTCAAAAAAATACTATACTGCTGCAGTCACTTAAAGAGAAATTTGCTGAGATACTTCGGTGCCCAAACATCCCAAGCACCTACAAACCTCTAGAAGCATTTTTAGAAGTGCCTGTGCAAATTAGGCTGTGATGGCCCCCAGAAAGTAATGGGAATTTGGGCACACATTAATTACCTAGTTGAATTCCTGAACACTACAAACACCTTTGAATATTGGTCATTTTGAGCCTTCTGTATATTTTTTTGTTAAAATCATCTTGCAACTACTTATGCTTGACCAGATATCTACTGATTTCATGGACCTTTCTACATTGGGGTCCACAAGGCTCTGTCCATGTGCAGCAGACTGCAGGGACTTCAGATACCATTTAGAAACATTCAATGTCTGTGAGGTTCTCATAGAGGAAATTGAACTGAAGTGGTAAAAAATTGGGCTGATTTAGTTCAACCATTTTAAAAGGCATTAAATCAATATTGAGTAATAATAAATAAAACTAGGTGAGATTTATGCTTTTGCTTGATTTATAAAAATTAGTATGGGTATAACTAAGTCTTGGGTAATTGAAAATGAATTATCAGTAAAAAGAAAATGTTGCAGTGTAGAGAGCACATCAGAAAAGATGTGGAAACACCCAGGAAACTTGACTGAGCAAAAGAGATTTTATTCATCCCCCACAATAAATGAGGAGCTCTAACTGACACATTTTCTCCTACCTCTTGCATAAATGTTTGGGAAAAGACTGTGGCACGAATTCAGTGAAATGCTTGAATATGCACTAAAACTTAAAGCATGTGTGTTACCTCACTGACCTTGCTGAAGCTGCACATGAGTCTAAAGTTCCTTTCTGTATTGGGGCCAACAAACACTGCAGTCAAAGTGCAGATTAAATAAAGGTTTTGGGAAGTGCAGTCTTCAGTTCTGGAAGTAGTGAAGAAAACTGTGCATTAGCGGTGGTTAAGCTTCTAGATGTTCCACTTTCTCCACGCTTCCTATTTTTCAAAACAAGAAATATTTAAGTCCCAGTAGTACAACCAGAAGGGTGTGTAAGACTGCTGTGCCAAATATTTCAAGTCTGGGGGTATTTTTAAAACCTTTGCTAGGAATACTATTAAAAAAAAAAAAGGGTGTGGGGGGGTTAATTGTTAATGCAACACCAAAATTATAAATAGAATAAATTTAGAATAAATTATGAGATATAACTGTTGTAAGCATTAAATCCTCTTTGATATTATGCTCACATCTGTGTCTGATCATGAAACTGTTAAAATTAAAGACAATTATCTGTAAGACAGCTAGGTTACTTTATAAAATTTAACCTCATTAGTACATGCTTTTTGAATTGTATGTCTCTACATCTGCATTATGGACTGTCTCTAAATTGTGTGTGTGTGTTGAGCAAGGACTATGAAGTATTGAAATGTTCTTGTTCACTAAAAAAAACACACAAAAGCAGAAGTATCACATTTTCCAGTATTCTTTTTGGTGGTGAAGTAAATAGTCAAGCTTTATGTTAGCATCATGTTCCATTAACAGCAATATAATACAATTTCCCTAAACTGAAATAAAAAGGTCTTAAAATCTTCCAGCATGCAATCTCTGAACACAGGTAGCCTAAACACCTCTCCTGAAGACTCAGCTTCCACATGTCAGACTCTGTGAGGAACAAAAGGCAGCCTCTTCTCCCTTGACAGGAAAGGAACTACTCAGTGTGGGATTGCTACGCATCTTTTATGGGCAGTGGCTGAGCCACTGTTTTGGCAGGACACACTTTCACTGATCTCACAGCTACCGTGCTTCTGTTTGAGCACGTTTTTTAAAAATAAGGCACAATCCTCTTCTGGTTTTGAAAGCAAGCTACTCCTTTTTACAAGGAGCAGTGAGTGTACATTTTAAATTTCACCTAATCCTAACTGCTTTTGAAATGTTTATGCACTGAAATCCAAAGCCCCAGTGAACACACACTGATAGTATTGCCTAAGAAAACCAGTATTTTAACAATTTTTAAATTAGGTGTCTTTTATTTCTGAAAAGCTAATATCCAAGGTAGCAACAGTAAAGATGTCCAGGTTTCAATGAAATATATTTCATAAATTAGCTTATCATTGCACTGATTTAGCATGCCTAGCAGGTGAAAGACAAAAACATGTGTTATCTTCCCTAGGGAACCTTCAATGAATGTCATTCTAGCTTCATATGTCTTTCTTCTCTCCCCTTCTTGAACTGATATAAAATTCTAATGTGTGCCCTCTGGTTCCATCTTCACTGAAATCTAGCAAAACTGCTGAAGGTAAGATAGTGGCAATGGTGCATGAAAAAAGGGAAAAGGAATACAGTGATTCATAGCATACTTGAAGAAAGTTGCAGTTGTTAACAGCACTACTTTTGTATGTAGACAGGTTAAAATGTGTCATATATCAGTGTTAAAAATAAAGTTATTCATCTTGGCTATTTTCTCAAAGTTCAGAAAAAAAAGGCAGTAAAACCTATGCCATGTGTATCTTTAAAAATTATTTTGCATGTCTCTGAAAACAAACCAATTCAATTGTTCCCAATGGTAGCAATAGTAAAGGCAGCATTTTTACATGTCTTTGCTTGGGTAATTTCTGTAGTTTTGAATAGTTATTTCTCTTTGTTGAAAAGCTTCCACATGTTTGCAATTCTTTGTTGTCCGTGGACATCTGAGTTACTAATCAACAGTAACTTTTTTTTATTTTTTTATTTCACATTTTCCTTGGAAGTCATCATTGCAAGTAGACATGGAAAACACCCAATAGATCACTGCTGTCAGAATTTTAATTTATAGGCACCACATGGTAAGAAGTTCTTCTGCAATGTAATAGATTTGCACAATAAAATAGAAAATGTAACCAAATAAGGCAAACCAATCCTGTTAAATATTGAGCAAAACCATAGCAGGAAACTGAATGAAAAGAATGTAATACTCTGTTTCCCCACATTCACAATAATGAAAGGGAAAGCAGGAATAAAGGAGGAACTCATAAATAAAATGCTATGACCAAGTTCTCTTGTCCTTCTCTGGAAGGTGGCAGGAATATGTAGTAGCATGGGGTATGTCAAAGAAGCAGAATCTTGACCAAAAGATTTGAGGGACCTTTACTGGAACAGTACGTAGTCTGTGAAATTTGGTAGGTCCAATTTTACCATTCCCAACCTATATATGTGGAAATGAGTCATCACTGGCGTAGCTGCTATGAATTTGGAAAGAGGGCTGTATGAATGAAGTTCCTGCACTCCTGGGAAGGAGTCTGACTTGCTCTGCTGGCTGCTGGACTGGCACTGACGTCATGGAAAGCTGAATGAGTAAAACCACGTGCAGTGCTTTGAAAATGTAACAATGAGCACATCAGGGGAGTGGAACATCCGCTGACTCCAGACGGAGAGCATCGTGCTACACAATTCATCTTCTTCAACCCCTCAACTTAAATCTTCTGCAGCTCACAAATGCAAAAACTGGTTTTGTTTGTGTTGGTTTGGTTTTGGGGTTTTTTTCTGCGTTTTTGCAGTTATTTGTTAAAAAGCAAGGGTGACTTTTAGACAGTAAATCATTGGAAAGACCTTTAAGCCACCTCGTTCTTAAATGACTCATGACTGTACACAAGTGACTGTCACCTAACCATATTTCAGGCTCACAAGACATTTTAAAATAACTGTAAAGAAATGGAGTTCTGGAGACAAATATTTTGATTACGGGTATTTTCATTGATTCATTGGGCTTTGAATGAGGCTATGAAATTTTTCTTCATTAAACACTTGAAGAAAGAGGGGAGAAATATAAATTATGCTGACTGCATAAAACAGATCATTAATGTGTTTTTGACAAGCCTGAGAGTCCAGTGTCATATCTGTCTGCGGAGGAGACCTATCTTCTTTTTCAGACTAGAAATGAAATTACCTACTGCAATTAGTCTTTCCATAACAGTGAGGTTTTTCATAGGTTTTTAACCCCACGTTTATGTCGCATTGAAGTCATAAGTAAGTAACAAAAAAGGAACAAATACATAGGTGTGAAGGTCTTGAATCACCAAAACCTTTAAGCACATTCCCAACTTGTAGTTGTAACTTTGGGAGTAATTCTCTTGCCCTTCAATGGGAGAGATTATGCGCTTGAAGGTAAGCATGCGTTTTACAGAATTACGGCTTTAGTTATTGGCTTTGCATTTTTATTATCAACGTACTATCACTTTCCAGATAGAATATTCTAGAGCAAATGTTTTGGAGCTAGTACGTGGTAACAAAACATATTCTTTATAAGACCATGACATGGACTTATTTGGTATTGAAAAGATACAAACCAGTTTGATTTAAATCTTCTTTATAGTTAAAAAAAAGAAGTAGTTGATTCTTCAGTGGATTAGTGGCTTATGTACAATGAAATTTTAGATAGATAAGACAATGGGGTATGAGAACAGTGAAATATTCGCACATACTCACGTGACCAAAACTAAGTAGATAAATTTTCAATTAATATTTAAAATTAATATTCCTTTCTAATATTTGTTTGCTGATTATAAGTGGATCTGAATGCTTTTTTTCAGCACAAAAAGATCCCAGCCCATACTGAAAGCATTTCTGGACACAGTGCAGATAGTTTGGTTAATGTCAGGAACAACAAATCCAACATATTTGGAGGCACACACTCCATATTTGTTAGATTAGAGATTCTAAATGACTGGTAGTGGATTCAAGTGTACAGCCAAATAAAGCTGCATTACTCATAAGCATATGTATCCTCATATTCAAATGCAGAAAATCCAGTTAAGCTCCAGCCCTTCTTAGTTCTTCATTCATGAGATGATACCTTTACAGCGAAAGCAAATAAGTAAAAGTTTCTTTTACCCCAAATTAAAAAAAAACAACATTTTTTAAATATAAGTTCGAAGTTAGTCTTCCACAGATAGCCAATTAAATTATGCTAAAAATGACATTTTTAATTAAACACCAAGGTAAGCATAAATGGATTTCAAAATAATTAATCAAACATCAAAAAATTGAAACCTTTTTCTGCTTGAGCAGCAGAAATGAAAGAACCAGTCTTCAGGTCTCATAGAGATTCAATCTAATTTAATTCTCTGTCTTCTCTAAATAAACATTCCTAAAACCTTTTTTTCATCTGGGGGAATAAGGATGAGAGGGGTAATCAATATTTCTAGCATTTTAATTAAAACCGTTAGTGGAATAAATCCATTTAATTATCAGTTAATGAAATACAAGGTCATTTACCTGACAGGAACTTTGAAGGTGGATTACTAGCTGGAATAAAGTAGAAGAACCCAATGTCACAGCCATTTAGCTTCTGTCAAATTTAAGGTTAAAATCCTTTTAGACTGTTTAACCTATTCTCTACCATTTTCTATTATGTATGTCAATTGGCAAGAAGAAATACATGATCAAGACTTACCTACCTCTAATTTTTCTCCAAAGTTTCTGCTAAGTTTCTATAATTTCTTTTCCATTTTTTTGTCTAAAGGGATGCAAAATGCAAATGAATCTTGGGGTATTTCCACTTATTGCAGAAGGTCTCCTCCTTGAATGAATTTAGCATAATGTGCTTGAACTTTGTTAGGAAATTATTAGCAATTAAACAAACTAAACACAAAGGTAAGCAGTAAATATATTTGTTGAAGAAGAATATTGAGCTTCTCTATTTTTTTTTATATGTAGTGAAGGAAAACATATAGCTCAATTACAGAGGATTTTTAAGGCTGATGTCTCATGGCATGTATAAGGAGGAAAACGGAAACAGAAAGGGTTCTTTCTGTGAGTAAGGCAGTAAACTCCCCATGCTCCTGGTAATGTCTCAATAGGACAGCAAATCAAGTGGTGAACAAAAGTTCTGCCAGAGACACAAATAGGGAATGTCAGTATTGGCAAGCAGCAAGATCAACAGAGAAAGAAATACTATTTCCAGGATTCCAGGACAACCATAAAAGCAAAGGAAAAAAATCAGCACTTAAGTGGACTGTTCCTACTTTATAGCAGGATTTTAAGTTCAGGGTTGATTTTATATAATAAGAAATAGGTTATATCAAATTGAAATGGGTACTATTTACTTTTACAAGCTCGCACTGAGAGAATACACTGCCATTTGTGAACGTGTTCAGATGCACTGCTCTGCTATCTTTAAAAATAAAAAAAAAGTGGCTCTGGAAATGATGTGCCATGCATACAGTGTCTATTAGTGATTGTTTCTAATGTTCCAGAGTCTTTTGTATTACAGCATTTTAAACAGAAAAATAAAAGGTAGGTTTTCAAAACTGGTTTAGTGAGTTAATTTCAAAGCTGCATTCTCATAGTCATTGTGCCTTTTGTAAGTGTAGGTCAGATTTTCCAAATTACTCATAAACCTCAGTGAGACAAAAATAATAGTTATCATTCCAGTTCATAAAGGACGTTAGCTCTGTATTTTCACAGCCTAAGAAAAGTCCTTGTTCTCAACAAAAGCACATTGAGTGCTGTGTGTCATGCACATTTGATTTTAGCAATTACAGAAGTGTGTTCATAGTAGTGCCTCAGAACGTTAACTCGGTGTGGTGCAAGACTGCTTGTAACTTCAGTGTGTAAGGACAAGTTATGAACTACAGACAAGGGAGACAAAGTTTATTATCTTTTATTAGACCATCTGTTAGAGTCAGAAAAACAACAGAAAGCTTCAGGAATGCCTCTCAGCACAAGGCAGAGTAGAGAGTTGTCTATGGTAGCCATTACCTTACTGTCTGCAGTTGTCTGTGTCCAAGTCATGAGAAACTTATAGCTGTAAATGAAGCAGTTGGTGTAAAAGGAATGGTAACTAGTACAGGAAGGCAAAATCTACTTCCCACAGTGAACAAAAGAGATTTGTGTCCCCAGCCCTTCCTTCCTGCAGCAGTATTGGAGAAGCAAGGCAGACATTTCAAGTTTCAGCCCAAGTTATTAACCAAACCCTATATTGTCCAGTTTTCCTCATGATAAAAGAGGACTACATTATTCTTAGAGTCATAAAATTCGATTTTTCCTGTAACTGCTGAAAAAAGTTGGCCCCTCTACTCTTGCTTTTAAACTTTTCTTTGCTTTCAATCCTGTATCATGGTAGTTATGCAATGGTGTACATATCCTATCTTAAACATGTGTAGCATGTTGGTGTCAGGAATCCTTATCTTTGAAATTATGAGTTTTTATATATATATATGAATTTTACTTTTTGTCACGTGATTTGTAAGAGCATATTTTGCTTGCTTGAAATAATAATAAGAAAATTGCCATTAACTTTGACAGAATACAACCCATCCTTCATTGTCAAGGTTTAACTTGTTTTGCTAGAGGTGCTAGAATATTTTGAACAGTAGCACATTAAAGGCTTCACTGGGAAAAAAAAAAAGAAACCTTTCAAAATGTTATGAATGCAGTGCAGTTCATTCCCTGTATGTTTATAATTCTGTTACTGGAAGTCCTGAATCATCTTTTACACAATTGTTTACTGAAGAAAAATGCTGCACTGAAGGACATCATATCTGCTACATTGACTAGTTTGAGAAGTCAATTTTCATATTTTAAAACCAATGAGTTTAGCAGATTTGGAAGTTGCTTATTTCTAATATCGTATTAGGCGTGCGTTTTTACGATGTTAGGACTCTCTTAAGCTTTTCATTTTTAATAAGAGCCTGAACAAGTTTGTCTAAGGAAACTCAGAAATGGTGGCACAGGTGAACAAATAACTCATTTTAATGTGGTGGAATTTCTGGGCCAGTTATTCCTAACTTTGAGTTTGGCATTAAAAGGGAAGGATGTCCAGTTTCACCTGGTGTTATCAGGTCTAATGAAGAGTATAGTGGTTGTAAAACCCATCACCCTAACTTCAGGCTCATATAGGTAGTATGGCCATCTGTGAAAGCCATCAGAAGCTCTTTGTCACCAAACCCAACAACATTTGCAGAAATTACTGTGATAGACATTGAAGTTTCCCATTGTTTCCTTCTGTGCCCAAAAATAGGGAGGATTCCTCCCTAAAGTGAAAGAGGTATAGGTAGAGACAGCTATTTCATTATGTTGCAATTATGACCTGAGGATGATTTTCTGATGGGTCTATAGGGGAACTGGCCTTTTGCTGAGTTATTGCATCTTCTACAGAGAAACAAGGGTTTCTGTTGCTCCTTTATCATTGTGTGATCGGTACACTGTGGATTCTTCACCTCAGGGTGAGACCACCTTGATTCTCAAGATGTTGCTTAGAATTTTTTAAGCATGCACTTTACATATTTTATTCTTTTTTCTTTGTTACTTCCTATGGGAAGAAATATGTAGCTAAATTCAACCAAGTAAATAGGACCTAAAAAATGTTTTTGTGGATTCATTCAGTATTACACATAAATCTGAACATGTACAGACCTCAAAGAACTTTGTATTCTGAAAATCATAGAATCATAGAATGGTCCAGGCCGGAAAAGACCTCTAGGGTCATCTAGTCTGCCCTCCCTGCAGTCAGCAGGGACACCCCCAACTAGACTAGGTTGCCCAGGGCCTCATTGAGCCTCACCTTGAATATCTCCAGGGAAGGCGCCTCAACCACCTCCCTGAGCAACCTGTTCCAGTGTTTAACCGCCCTTAATAGTAAAGAACCTATTCCCAATATCCAATATAAATCTGCTCTTCTCCAGCTTGAAGCCATTGCCCCTCGTCCTGTCACTGCAGGCCTTTGTAAACAGACCCTCCCCAGCCTTCCTGTAGGCCCCCTTCAGGTACTGGAAGGCTGCTCTTAGGTCTTCCTGGAGCCTCCTGTTCTCCAGCCTGAACAACCCTAGCTCCCTCAGCCTGTCTTTGTAGCAAAGATGCTCCAGCTCCCTGATCATCACTGTGGTCCTCCTCTGGACCCTCTCCATCAGGTCCACGTCCTTCTTATACTGAGGGCTCCAAACCTGCACACAGTACTCCAGGTGAGGTCTCACCAGACCAAAGTGGCAGAATCACCTCTCTGGATCTGCTGGCAACACATCTTTTAATGCAGCCCAGGATGTGATTGGCCTTCTGGGCTGCAAGTGCACACTGCCTGCTCATGTCCAGATTCTCACCCATCAGCACCCCCAAGTCCCTTTCCTCAGGGCTGCTTTCTAATACTTCATCTCCTAGTCTGTATTGATAGTGAGGATTGTTCTGGCCCAGGTGCAGAACCCTGCATTTGCTCTTCTTGAACCTCATGAGGTTCACCTGGGCCCACCTCTCCATCCTGTTCAGGTCCCTCTGGATGACATCCCGTCCCTCTGGTGTGTTGACAACACCACACAGCTTGGTGTCATCTGCAAACTTGCAGATGGTGGACTCAATGCCTCTGTCTATATCATTGATAAAAATATTAAACAGTACCTGTCCCAGCATGGACTCCTGAGGGGCACCACTTGTCACTGCTCTCCATCTGGACCTCAAGCCATTGGGTACCACACTCTGGCTGCAACCAGCCAGCCAGTTCCTTATCCACCGAACACTCCACCCATCAAATCTGTATCCCCCCAATTTGGCAAGCAGGATGTTGTGGGGGACTGTGTCAAAAGCCTTACAGAGGTCCAGACTGATCACATGCAGGGGTCATCCCTTACCTACTGACATAGTCACCCTATCATAGAAGGCCACTAGGTTAGTGGGGCAGGACGTGCCCCTAGTAAAGCCATGCTGGCTGTCCTGAATCACCTCCCTGTCCTCCATGTGCCCAAGCATGGCATCTAAAAGGATCTGTTCTGTGATCTTCCCAGACACAGAGGTGAGGCTGACAGGCCGGTAGTTCCCCGGGTCCTCCTTTCTACCCTTTTTTATTAATGGGTGTGTTGTTTCCTTTCTTCCAGTCCACAGGGACTTCACCTGACTGCCACGACTTTTCAAATATCATTGAAAGTGTCTTGGCAACTACATCAGACAGTTTTTTCAGGACTCTGGGATGTATTTCATCAGGTCCTATGGACTAAAATCACTGTTTTAAAAGTATTGTCACATTGCTTTACAGAAAAAAATGGTTTCCTGGTCTCTATGGGTTATTCAGATAGAAATCAGGACAGATTTTGACTGTTTATGTTGTTTTCTGTCCAGCTGTGGGTTTGCTCGATATAAAATATGGTGAATTCAACAGCATGCCATGAAAAGCATGCAGCAAAGTACTGTTGTATTTTACAAGGTATTTTACAAAAAAATACTTGTAAAAGAGCTGTAATGCTCTTTTAATTTGAGGAAAAACAGTCTAAATTCTACAATATGTCCAGCAGAACCCCACAAAATCTGGCAAATTGCACTGAAGAGATCAAGCATTATTTTAGCTGGAAGCATTGTAGATTCAGTGTCTGGAAAACCTTACATTTGAGATGTGTGTGTGTTTGTTACAAATATGAAACACAATGTAGGATTTGCTCCCAGGGAGATAAAGTGCTTAAAATTGATTAAGTGAATCTTTCTAGTTTTTTTGGGTATTTTTGTTTTTGTTTTTTTGGTTGGTTGGTTTGGGGTTTTTGGGTTTTGTTGTTTTGGTTTTTTTTTCTTTTTGTCTTTCTGTTTTTTTAATGAAAGTTTTTTTCTGTTTAACAAAAAGAAATAAATAGAACCCTGATGTGACATTGATGTGGTGCTTCTAGGAGCTTCAGGAAGGACATACTCTTTTCTCTGCACATGTACATGCTGTCTTTGAGATCTCCAGATATTTGGATGCGATATGAATAGAGCATATAGTCCTTTAAGGTTTTCCATTCCTTTCACTGCCAAATGCAGCAGAGGTTCAGAATGTGAAGAAATTGTAGAAACAGATCTCAGTTTGAACTGAACATATTATTCAAGCAACACATCCAGAATCTTATTATGAGTATTTTATAACAATAATTAATACCTGTTCCACCTCTGTGTATTGAGAAAGGAAACAGGAAATAAAGTGAGTGGATCAGGAATCTTCTTTGTGGTAATAATGAGGTTGTAGAAATAAAACTTACCATATTTAAAGCAAAGCTATCAGGATCATATGGGTAAATGTATAACAGCAGAAAATGATTAGGAAGATGAAGATATCTTTGCATTGCTTGGAAATGTGTGTATTGAAATGTATTTTGAAATATACTAATGTTGAATTTTATTTAAAGATGGATTTTTAAACTGGAACTCTGCACCATTTATTTTCACAATCTTGGATGGAGTTTCTTATGTTAGATATGTCTGGGAACATACTGTACTTCCAAATAAGAATTTTAATTTTAGATGCAAGATAAAACAGTCCAGAGTCATACAGACCTTGTCTGTATCAAAGAAATATTCCTGTATTTGGTTTGAAAGCCTGAGTATAACTCAGTTCCCTTGATTATAGAACTTGTACAACTAAATGGGACCTGCTCTGCAGAAAAGCTGATTTTGAACCATCTCAGCTGCATCACTACATCTCCCCAAGGTGATGATGCTCAGCAGTGGGTTTTGTGACACAATAAGAAAGAAAAAAAGGGTTGGAGCAACAGGGTAGTTCGTGAGGATGTTGTTCAAGGCTCTGAGCAAACTCAAGAAGATGTTCAATTCATGTTTGCAAATGTGTTTGCAGTCATAGGCTTACTTACTCTGGAGAGTGGCATGATGTTAAAATGGTATGTGTTAAAACAAGCATGATGGGAAACAAAGCTAATACTGTTGACAGGACATTTATTTTGAAAATGCCGGCTCTGGAAAATACTGTATGGGACTCTGCCATAGAATTAAGAGTGAACAGTGGATCTGCTTACAACTCAATTATTTTCATTTATAAAACAACTATTTAGATACTCACACATGCATATATAATATAGGTATTTATAAATTTTAGACAGAAGTTTCAAAGTATTATATGAGCTTTCTTTGTATTTTAGATATTCTTAAGGAATCTTTACCACCATTTTAAATGTTCAATTAAACAAGGATGTACATTTTATATGTATATTTCTCTTTTTAAAATATCTTGATGTATTTAAAATAAAAAAGAATTGATATATTACATGATTTACAGTCTTGGAAAAAAATAACATAGTCATAACTTCGCAGTTTTTGTGATGCATGAAGATCAGATTTTTTAATGTTGGTTAATGCTTTACTAATTAAAGTGTGCATGTTAATTAAAGCAGAGGCTAATGTTAATTACCTATATTAATGGAATCTCATGTAGCACCTGCCTGAAGCAATGGGTTCAATTTTCAAAATATCTCAATTAGGGCTGAAACTTTTGATTTGCATCTAGTAGGGTTTCAATTAACTGCATTGCAAACTTAAATAACACACTTAAAGGGATAATATCACCAATCACATGCAGCACAGTGGAATTGGTCGGTTCAATTATTGACTACAGCTATGAGAGCTTTCACAGTTGGTAGGTAAGTACTATGGTATTGGCAAGTGATTATTGTCTAGGGCTGTCATCACTTCTGTGGCTGTTGTAAGAGAGATATTAAATTGCTGTACTTGGGTCTCACGGCAATTCTATTGTTGAGGGAGACAAAAATAGAATGATGTTTGCTCACATCCAGTGTTTAATGGTGAAGATTCAACTTGTTCCTCTGAAATAAATGACCACTGTTCCATGACATAGTAAGGCATTTTATCAAATGGGAAAGGAGCATTTGTGATAAAGTGTGCAATGTTGCAGTGTACTTCTCAGCCAAGCCAAGAGATGTGATTGTATTCCCAATCTCTGTTTCAGCCACCACAGCACTACGTGTTGACATAGGAGCTTTTAATGAGCAGCTTCAGGAAGCGATTAACAAAGCACTAGAAATAGATGCAATCATGCTGATTGGAAATTCTACCTAAGCTCCATAAACAAGACCGTAATGTCCTGCTACCATACAACTTTCTATGGTAATTATTCCTGATAGCTTCAAGACTTGAACTTTTAATCTGAGCCTACTCCAATAAGATATTGATGGTTCAGTTATAATGAAACCAAAATTGCAAAAAAAAAAAAGCATATTAACTTTTGTTGCTTTGGCCACACAGTTGAGGAACGGATGTAGGGTTCTGTGGTAGGATCCAAATTTTGTTCGTACAGCTAATACAAAAGTATCTCCAAGCATAATTCCCATGTGGCCTCTGTGGAAACAGACCACTGGAGAGTCAGTTTTCAACCATGCTCAGCAAAAAAAAAACAAAACCCAGAGCACAAGGTGAACCTGTGGCCATATTACCAGGATCTCTCCCCTCTAACTATGTATTTTCCTGCCAAAAATGTCCCTAGGCCTTAGACTACAGTGGGTGCTGACTATCTGTATAATAGATTGCCTGTGCCTCTTAATAAAAGCTGTAATATTCTGTTGTAACACTCGGGCTTAATGCCTCCATTTTAATTAATGCTATGACAAAACAAAACAAAAAAATCTTTGCAGCATCAATCTGTTTAAGGAATTTGTGAGATTAGAATAAAACCCGTTTACCAAACTGCATTTAGAATATTGTAACAGACCTTGACTTATGAGTTATCAGTTTGTGACCTCTCTTGGGTCTAGATTAATCAGTGTGTAATGATTTTTGATGTTATTTTTGCTTCTAAGAAGCCTGTATCCCACGTCATGTTGTAAGGTCATTAGACAGTTTAAAACTCACACTTTTTTAGTCTCTGGAAGCAGTTTACGGTTTATTATAATCTGAGTGTCCAGAGGCCCCATATAGTAATACTCAACTTCTTTAAAAGTATAATGTTTTTTACATGTATACGCTACGGCCGCAAAGTATTATCTTATTTACAGTTACTAGATTTGTGCATCTTTTAATTAAAATATTCCCTTGACAGATATTTTTTGCAGTAATTGAACTTCATATTCCTTGAGTCAATATGCATCTTATTTTAGCTGCAGAAAAGTCACATTTTCATGGTTCAGGTTTTAAAAGAAAAAGATACACCAGGAATGTATATTATACTGTCATATGTTATTGTAATCTCAGTTATACTTCCCACTATTGTTTGAAGGAAAAAGATTAAATTCTGCAAGTGTATAGTCACATGAACATTTATTACCCACATATGCTGTTTAGGCATCTGCATCTTGAGGGGGTCAATTTTGCTTTTCTCAGTCTGCTTTGGAAGTCACCCCTTTTCCTTGTGAAATTCAAACGTTTGCCCACGTCCATTTAAATATCTGTCTAAACGTAAGTAAAAGTAGCCAAATGTGCCCTGTTTGTTGGACTCGTGGTAGCACAGAATACTGTAACAATAAATCTTGCATTAATTTGTCGATTTTAACTACATTCTAAATGAGAAATAACACCACACCAAACAGGCAGTATTTTGTGTAGTGATCATGTCTTTGATGAAAATCTGTTGAAATCATTGTATTTACAAGATTACTGAACTTAGGTCTCTGTGGGTATTGGCTGGCCCAAAGGCACTTAGCCAATTAAGGCTATTGGAAAAAATGAAAGCAATCCAACCTGAAGCTTTCTGAAAGGAATCTTTAACACCATTTACTTCTCTTGCCCTATAGGGACTATAATATAGCACTTTCCATATCTTGGGTATACTTGGTTTGGCTTTATTTAGCTGGGGTATTTTTGTTAGGTATGAAAGAGAGAAAAAAATTTTAATTCATTGTTCAAATTACAAAATAATATTACATAAAAAACATTGTGAACAAGTGATTCTACAGTATCATTTTATTAGGAAACAAGGAAGAAGGTGTCCGTGCAAATTTGGATGAATATTTTTCAGTGATGATCCAAGAGGCACACCTGTGAAGTTCTTATTCTTATGTTTTGGCATATGTACTCCTCCCAGAATGTTTGTTCTATGAGTAAGGGAAGACCTTAGGTGCTTTAGCTAAATTAGCAGTGCAGGTTTGGGCCTGGAGTCATGACAAATTTGTAACAGAGGTCTTGGGGAAGAGCAAAACAACTGCAGGTACATAGAATGCGCGCTGTTGTACTCTGGCATTTTCAACAAAATGGAAAGCAAATAGGTTGAGTCGCATTAGATAGTCATGGGCTAGAATACATAGTGTCTTTTTTAAAAGGCTCATGTAAGACCAAACTGGGCAGTCTTTACTCTGGCAAAATTCCCTTTTACACTGTGGAAAGCATTCCTAAATATGGTACCTAAAGAATTTGAGTGCTGGATATTGGCTTTTCTTTTAAAGTTATTTTCGCAGCTTTGACACACATAACATAGATGTTAATCAAAATCTGCTTTAAAGTGCTGAGATAAAAGGTTTCCACTAAATTTTGTCTTGATAATGCAGTAAAGTGTTATCACATTAGAATCCTTGTCAAAGTAAGGTGTCTAACATGTTTCTGAAAAGGCAGCATTTGTGGAAAAAAATAAGAGTTTTTATTGTTAGAAAAGAATGTCCCTTTTGTTATATTTTACAGCTTTAATTGTTCTGTTACTTTGTCTTAGCTTTGAACAGTCTCTCTACATGAACGGATCATATCTTAATATCTTATATGTATATATAAACTGAGGTTTTTAAAAATAATTATATATCACATCTGTTTTTACTGCATGTTGCTGCATGTCTCTAGAGACATACAGCATTTTTATTTTCAAGTAAATTTATATTAGTTACAGTCTCCAGCTGTTTCAGATATAGGATCATTTCCTGTTGGTACAGTTTCCAGGACAATTCCCTTTCTTTCTTCTCAGAAGAATGAGAAATTTAATTTAACAAAGACATCCTATAATTGCCTTTGTATCTAGCAAGGTATCTAGCAATCTAAATATTTTATTTTATTTAAAACATCTGTCTACATAATATCATATGACTATACAAGCCTATATCAGCCTTCTGAAAGACAGCTGCTGCCACTTTTATTTAATTTATAAGAGACCAACAAAATTGCTCCTTAAGATAAAGCCCGTCTGCCACTGAGTCATATATAAAAAAATTTTGCAAGATGAAAATTGCTTGCATTTACAGTTCTTGTTAAACTAATCTAGGTCTTTTTCAAATTTAGAAGCATCATTTTTCCTTTTCCCTCTGCCCCCCACCCCCATCCAATCACTATGGAAACATAGGAGCTTTACATATACATTTTTTAGAAGCTCATTTTATTAAGATTGAAGGTACATTTCTTTTTAAGATGAAATGCAAACTGGAGTTGCATCTTAATTGCTTGCTTGTGGGATCTATTTATCTCCTGCTATCTTCATTTTCACAAAGATTTGGTGCAAATTATACTGGTCAGAATTTTCACGCAGTTTTTCAGAAAATGTATAGGGGAAGTGATAACGTCAAAGTAGATCTTTATCTGTTTTGTGTTACTCAGCTTTGTTTGCAGTGACTGAAAACTGTTCCTTTGTATGAAGCAACTCGTACTGAAAAGAAAATGTTTAATAGATAGTATCAACTTAAGCACAGCAGTCCTTAGGAAAACAGACATAGGTATTCTAACGTATGACTAAATAAGACACGTTTTCCTTTTCCAGGGAAGTAATCAAAATATTCCTTTTTGGAGAACTAAGAATATGAAAGGAAAATGTTTATGGTTCCCTACTGGCACACAGTTATGATTGACAGGAAAAACCAACATGTATGCCACATGAGACATCTTGTTCAGGAACTTTAAGGAGGGTAGTAAATTGGTGTTGGCACAAACACAAAAAAATAAAATGACTTGATTCAGCAGTTTTCAATCCTAAATCCCCAGGCTCCAAAGAAAGAAGTAAATATTCATCAAATGATCAAAATTTATATTGATTTTTATTCTGCATTAGCAGCTCAAAGTCAAGATTCTTGACAGGGTGGATGTCGGTTTGAATGATTCTCTTTGAAATAAGGATACAGGCACTGGGCTGAGTGCTACTGTGCATTCCTGAACCATAGGAAAAGACTATTAGAACCCTAGGAAGCCAAATTTTTTAAAGAATTATATAAAGGCATGCTTGTTCTGTACTGTTTTGATAACTAAATTGTTGTTATTAGTATGTAAAGTAATTCTTGTCATTCCTGCTTTACTCCATCCTTTCCATTATCATATAAGGATAACTTTTTTTGTAACACTTCAAAAGGGAACGGTAGTTCACGTACAACAGTAACCAAGTTAATATCAGTACTTCCCAAAGTAAGCGTATTTTAGAGTTAAGTGCTAGTCTGGCAGAGCAAAGGTAGCAAAGATTGTATCTGCACATTATACATCTTTAATTTTGCAGTTTCTGCCAGGGAGTAAATAAAGATCTTGGGGGAGGGGGTGAGGGAAGGAGGATGGAAATCCAGGGGAAGAGAATGAGAGCATGAATGCAGCACTGAAACACAAATGTGATGACTGTGATTACCGAGCTGTGAGATTTAATGAGAAAGCCTGTATTAGACTGAAGTAGAAAATCATAACCATCACCTCAAGTCTATAGGGGTATAATTGGATCTCAGCCCCCAGCAAAAAGTAAATAAATATGTTAGTGACATTGTTAACAAACTTAAATATATTGAGAATAAAAGGGAAAGTTATCTCCATTACTGTTGTAGTGTACTTGGGGTTTCTTAAGTATTTCAGCTTACATTAGAATGAGATTCATTGTTGTAAAATGGAAGAAGAGAATAGGAAGTGCGTGTTTGAGGGGGGTTGGGGGTTAAATACAAAGCAAAGTGAGGCAGAAATGCTAACTATCAAAGTGTTAACAAATTTCCCAAATGTCCTAGGTGCTTGCAATTCAGTAAACATCTTTAACAGCATAGCTTTAAAATTAAATTTTACAAACATTATGGGTAATGCTTTAATAGTATGCAAATTGCAATGAAGTCAGCAGCGGCAAAGCTGACCTCTCAGCAATACAAATATTTTATGTTTAAAACAGTTATCCTTTTACCGTTCCTTCTCCCTCAGTAGGTGTCAGGTACTTCAAGAGGCTCCTCAGCTGAGGATCATAAATAAAGGAGCAGTAGTCTGTGCCTGCTTTTTATACATGGCAAGGCAGTTGTACAAATCAATGTATTTAGCTACATTTTTTGCTGTTTCTACAATATTTACTCAAATTTTTACTTCTATTTTTTTTTTAATTTTCTGTTTCTAATTTTCCTTAAAAATACATACTTAATATGTATAAATATCTCACATATATATAGATAGGAAAAATAATGTACAGAAAAAAGCACTTAGCCTGCATTTCACTGCTGTTATTAAATAAATTAAGTAACATGCGGTTTTTACCCTCCTTCATAGTCTGTCTATTCTTACTTAATCTTGCAGTAGAGACATAGTCCTGTGTTCTTATCTGCACAATTTCATATCAATTACAGTTCAATATTTAAAAAGCTATTAAAAAAAAAAATTATAGTTTCTTCCTGTAAAAGGAGAAAATGTGACCTTAATCAAAAAGACCAGACAAACAACTCCCCCTCCCCAGACACTTATATTGTGTAGTAAGAAAGCATTCCCATCAAGTATAACATCAAATAGACTATGTAGGCATGGAAAGATACTCCTTCAATTTCAGAACAAGTCAAATAAGCATTCAATGAGAGTCTTTGAGGTACAGTCAGTGTAGGAGTTTGGACTTGAAAATGCTTGACGCTGTTGAGCCTCTCAAAATATTTCACTTGAAATATTGAATCAAAAGGAGGCTTTAGCTCAGTACTTCTGCAATTTTGTGAGTTGGTATGTACAGGAAATTGTGTAACTTGTGGTTAAACATATATATGTATTTGTAATGATTAAGTTAATAAATGCAAAACATTTCTCAGGCATATAGAAGTTTTAAATGGAGCTACCTGGAAAAAAAAAAGAAACTGTTAATGCACTACGTAAAATAAATACTATGTAACCTGCTCACAAATTATAAAGTATTACAGAAAATATATTCTTTTCTTTATTTATGGTATCATCTTAATAGTCTTTTCTACATTTTATGTAGGTTCGTTTCAACATAAATAAAAAATTATGCAAAAATCTCTTGTTCATGAAAAGATATCAAAACATAAAAGACGAATACTATTACAGTAGGGGAAAAGCAATTAAAAATCAATGTGTATTACTAAAGTAACTTCAGGTTTATACATTGCAAGTTTAAAGAAGTAAATATTACCTTGTATTTACTTCCAAATTTAGACAACTCAGAAGTGACTTTCTACAAATAAGTCATCAGGTTTCACTTCACTATAAGGCAGTACGGCTCTCAGCGGTGAGAAAAGAGATTTCTCCAAAATACACACAAAGTAGATCTCTGAACAAAATTTCCAAGAAAAAGGCCGTGACATTTTTATATTAGCTCAGTCATGCCTTCCTGGGATGTGTTGGGTAGATTTCCCCGGGAGGTATTGGTTTTGCAAGCCCTACCTTCCGTCGTTATTTTGAAACAGAAATGTACTTGTCAATCTGCTGTGGAGATGGGGGTGAAGGAATGTGCAGCATCACTCCGGAATTTCTCTTGCACACGTGTGCGGTCCTGAATTCTGAGCACTGGTACCTTTAACCTTAGAGGCTTGGTGAGTTCGGACACCCAGCCCTACAGATGGAGTCAGGTGCGTTGCCTGTCCCGGTGGTTTGGTACTTGGGCCTTTTAGAGGAGCATGACTTCTAGAAGTATCGGTGCGTTGGGTGATAGACTCTCTACCAACCTCTCTTTAAGCCATTGCTCTAAAAGTGCAAACAGAGGGAATAATAGGAACAATTAGCACTGTGCAAATAGTAGAGGTTTTAATTAAGTAAGATTAAGTTTATGATTTTAGCACATTGAGGAAAGACTTTCTGTGTCTGACTAGTCTTCCCTCTTCTTAACTGCTTGGGGATCTTTAGGTGACCCTGGAACCGTATTCAACCTCGTGTTTAAGTACAACATACCTGTGACCTGCACTATAACAAATTGTTTTCTCTGCTGGACAGGAAAGAAGCCACAATATACCTTTTGTGCTGATGATTTGCTACTTTCACAGCAATCTGGGTTTGTAAGAGTGGGACTGTTGGGACTTACAGTTCTAGTGGCATGTGAAGAGGTGTCTCTGAAGGAGCTGGAAGGCATGTGGCAGTTTTGATGAAATGTGTGCTAACCATTATGCTGATGGGTTTGGCTGGATCTGCATCTTTGTCAATTTGTACATTCTGCCTGGTTTTAGCAAGCATGTCATCACAGCCCTTTCTATTGTCAGAGCAACCTGCTCCCCACCTGGCCCCCGACTACTACAAACCCTTCTTTTGCGTCCTGCCTGTCACTCTCTTGTTCTGCAGGCTGGAGATGCTGACCTGAAAGACAAGAAACGTAGTGAAAATTACTGGCCATTGTTCAATTCCCGTTCTTACAAGGACAGTTTTCACCTCACCATTTTGGGATGCTATTGTCAGAAATGATTCACAGTCCTGGAAGTCTATGGAGAGCTTAATCCTTTCATATTTTTCTTCAATGCTTTTTAGTATTTGTGATATAGGGAACTTCTCTGGGTACATGGCTGAGATCTGTTTGATGCGCAGGGCATCCCACGCTCTTGTGTTGTATTTAATGTTCGACTGAACAGAAGGAAAGGCAGGGGAATTAGACACCAGAGGTCCAGATTTTAAATTAACAGCACGATCAGGACAACTCCATGGATTTGGTCAGACAATGCTGCTGAGGCCGCACTACTGATTGCATTTGCACTCCAGAGTCCTGAAGTCACAGGTCATGTTCCTAATCTTTATAACAAACAGCAAAACCCCTACATATTTCTGAAAGCCAAGGGAAACCCTGTAAAAAGGTATTGCTGTTATTTACAGGCACTTTTTTTTTATTTCTGATGGCTCTGGGAACTGCCTGAAGTTCTGTCTTGCTATAACACAACCCTGGTCTATCTAAAACTTCTTTTTATGGCTCCTGTGGACAGGCTTAAAATTCACCATGCTGTTATGGCTGTTACTTAAAGTCTACAATGAGTTTAAGTACCTTGATAAGTAAGAATGTTGTTGCCTTGTAATTTTGCTCATTCTGTGTGGAGGTTTCATATTGTTGTGATGGTTTTCGTACACTGAAAAACAAAGTGATAAAGTTATTACTGTTATAAAAGCATTTCTGCAATTTCTGATGATAAAAACACTTTGCTAAGATTTTAACTGGTAACAAGCATACCCTGATTAACAGAATTAATTTCCTGCATGATCAAAACACAATGTGTCTTTTGTAATAGGACTATCAAATGTTCAGCTCTTGGTAAACTCATTTTATGATACAGGATTATTTTTAATCTGATTCAGTCCTGAAGAGAGTGTGCAAGATGAAGGATGGAAGAGGCAGGGGAATGAAAAGCAGGAAGGGCAACTGACTAAGAAAGCAGTCAACTGCAGAAAGGTCCCTCTTTTAATTATGCAAAGGGAGGCAGAAAAAAAGAGAAAGGAAAAATGACAACAGCGGATAAGTTGCCATCCTGCTTCAAGAACAAAAACAAATGCCTACACTTAGAGTAGAAGTAGTACTTCCAAGACATTTGAAGTCCAAGAAGCCTAACACTGCCAAGTGATGAATTCAGTGCTCTTAAAGGTCTTTTCCAGCCTAGATGATTCTATGATTCTTTTATACCTTGCCTTTTAAAATGCCAGTGTGGCAACTTGGAAGTACTACTTCTCTGCTGTTTTCAGCAACAGAAGACCTGGGGATGGAGTGGTGGATGATCAAATTGCATCTTTGGTCAAATTCTTGCCTGCCAAAGAACTCTTTCTAGAAGCTTCATCTCCGTGAAAGATATTTTGAGCCATGTACTCCTCAACATAATTTTCTTCAATAGCTGCATCTGTGACAGAGCCAAGGCCTGTTTCATATCTTGTAATAAAGCCTTCTCCACAACTTTATAATGTGGAGAAACAGACAGAATATTGTGACAGAAAACAACAAAAAAGGCTTGAGGGCACAGATATGACAACATAAATGCTACTGTGATCAATTTAATTCTGATAAGGAGTTGCTCCCAGTTTTCTCTCTCAAGAAATTCACTAATTACAAAGATATAAAGAATGCCAATCTGTGATCTTCATCTTTTTAGAATGGTGCAGCTGAGTTTGCACTTCTATAAAATATACATATAGGTGTGCCTTCTAAGTCTACACGCTGCCTAATGCCATCTGACCACATCCTTGTTTGGCTGGAACTGGAATTTGTGCTTTAACTTAACAAACAATATTTTTATCCATGTTCAGCTAATGGCAGAGGAACTGAACTATATCTGTATTTCATATGTAATTCTACACTAATTGCTGTCTAGTGTGGCAGTGGTATAACTTTTCTACAGCACTGTAGAGAAAGGATAATGCAAGATAGAATACTTTCATAATTCAAATGCAACTGAATGTATTATAATTTGTATATTTAAAATACAGGATAGTTTGCTTACAGTAACATAGTTTATAACAAAAGACTTGTGCTCCCTAGAAAACAGTGTCTGAAAATACTTCCCTTTCAACACCAATTCAGTGATATTTATTCTAGTACATTCCAATAGAAAAAAGTTTTGCAGCGGAACAAAACTAGTGTTGAGTTCTCATCTCCAATGTATATTGGTGTAAATTTTCCGTCTCTCATTTGACACTCTGTATACAATATAACCTTTCAGTCTCCTTCCTCCCACAGTAACAGCCATTATCCCTTGTCTTTCCTTTCTCCACTTCAGAATAAGGTCATTCTAACATGTAGGTCTAACAAGAAATACAATGTATTTTCATTGATTTGTATTGTCTCTGATTACCCCTTTGTGTTATATAGTGATTTGTATAGTAAAGGACATTCTATGTTGTCATGCAAAGCCAGTCTTAAGGAACAGATTCTGCACCCCAGGCTCCCTCAGCTTATTTATAAGGTTTTGCTTTTTAGAAAATGAGCTTTCTGACAATAGCTTTGAAAATATTTACCATTATTAATCGAACACTGACTGAATATTTGGCACTAGTATAAAATTTTTTCACTGCTTTTCCCCAGAGACTACTGTTTTTTCATAGTCTTGTTCAGAGATTGGATCCTCCAGGCTCAAGAAAATTAGAGCATTTTGTCATATGATTATTGGAAATATCTCAGTTTAATTTACAACAGAATATTGTAAACCCATTCCATCCTAGTAGGACAGTGACTGTTAGAGAATTTGTTACAAGCGTGCAACCAGACCATCTCAAACATCTTTATTGAGTTTTTACTGCAAAAAAGGACATTTAGAAGAGGACCATGAAGTGGAAAACAACTGCTGAGTATTATTCCTTGGCAATTTTTTTTCCATGTTCAATTTTTCACTGATTCTGACTTGCTACATCTTCTGAAAAAAAGAATAAACTGAATTCTGCTTCCAAGTTGGGGCAGTAAGAGTAAATTAATGATTTCCTCCCACCCAATTTCTGTTAAGGGGATTTGGGATGATGCATATCTTAGTAGACTTTCTCAGGATTTGCTAGATAGCCATGTCCATAAAGGTGTGTTTGTGATAGAGATTAAGTTCTTGTAGTTGTGTTAATAAGAAAATATACATAGGACAATGTAAAAATTCACACTTAAAATAAGCTAGAAGGTAAAGCAGGTAGCTTTTCTATATTTGATTAGCAATCAATAAATTTGCTACTTTATTCTTCCAGAACACTGCAAAACTACCTCTTCAGTATCGATGAAGATTTAAATTGAAAATAAACTGCAGTAGATTTATTGCATACCTATGCTGTGTACTGTTTTCTAGATTGCTCCTTTGGCCTGTTAGTTCAGCTTCTGCAGAATGCAGTTTTTTGAGACTTAAACTGATCAATACCTACTCGAGGTCTTCAAAGCTTTTTTGGATTTGCAGTTGCTATCAGTAGAAGAGGGTCAAAAAAAAATCCTTAAGTACAACAGAGAGATAGATGAATTCGTACAGAAAAGGAATCAGAGAGATCCATCTGAAACTCTGCTCTGCCTGAGTTTGAGCTGCTGTAAGTATTCACAATCCTTGAAGACAGAAATTGGGTTTAAAAACAAAAATTGTTGATTTACAGAGGGATCATATTTCTGAGGTACAAGAACTGGGACACAGCTGCTTGTATTCAGGATTCGTAGAGTATGATGTTACTGGAGTTCATAATCCTCAGTACAAGAGGGCCTGTGAGGAAGAAATAGTGGATTCTTATTTATCTTTCTACATATATTTACTTACCCTTTCTTTCCTGTTTTTCCTCTCTTCCACTATTCTATTTCATACTCCTTTTTCTTCTCCCTTTTTTTATATTAATGATTTGCCTATTTACAAATATTTTTGCAAGTGAACAGAGAACTAAAGATCTGTGAAAAGCTGCTTTCTTTATTTTTCCTTTTTCATATTTTAAAATAGAGAGGAAATTATAGGGAGGGGAATTAGAAAATGTCAAAAAAATATGTATCTCAAGTATTGGGATAGCTGTGCTATTTGAGAAATAGGATGTGTTGATAGAGTTCAGAGTTGAGTTTTAATTCATGTTAATTCCAAACCCATCGTGAAAATCAGGCAAATTATTTGTTTAAAGTTCTCCACAAGGTTTCACCTCTAGGCTTAAAACAACCACAGAAGATTTTAATTGATAATGTAATTGTTTTAGAAAGTTACTGTTCATTCGCAACAGGGCTTTAGAGTAAAAAACATCAGTCAGCCATAACTAAAATGAAAACAACCAGTGAATAACTGCTTTCTGCTAAGAATAAATTAAAAGAACAAAATATTAGCCTTATGTGGATGTTAAAAAAGACTCAGCTGGAAGATTATATTTACTGGTGAAGAATCCTTCCAGAAAAGAAATTTGATCAGGATACCCTGTATACTATGGGAGGGGATTGTTTACCAACTAAAGGAAAATGTACTTGGAAGTGGAAGGGGAACATGAAGGTGATGATGATGTTTATTTGCTGCTTTTGATCATTACTGAGTTATATAAACAGCAGTTTTAACTAAATGGACAGTTTCAACTAGTTTGTTTTGCATTCAAATAATGTTTTTTCATTGGTAACCCCATGGGGTTTAGTTTTCCACTATTTTAGACTAGATATGAAAATCTTGCATTTCATTTATGTACACAATAGAAGACCTGCATGGTTTATTTCAAATTTTTGTCTTCTGTCTCCTTGGAAAATTGCAAGTATATTTTTGTTTTTGGGTTGCTTGTGGTTGTTTTCTTTTTGATTTCTCAAAAGCATATTGGGGTCTATTGCCAAAAATAAATAATCTCACTGTAAGAAGTAACTGCGAGAGAAAGCTGAAAATGTTTGAAAGAGAAATTTTAAAAGGAAATGGAATTTCCAAATCAGCTACATTATTACTCAGCAAAAATTGCACCGAGGCAAGGCCTAAACAAATATGTGTAACTGTTCTTACCACAAGCTTATAAAGACATTCCAAACTTCCTTCAGACTTTCCCTACTGACATTCTTCTATTTCCCTTCACTTGCTTGCATTTTTCCTATATTTTGCAGATTTCTCCTCTCTAGCCCTTTTTCACTCTTTTCTCTTTAAGGCTGCCGTTGTTTCATAGGCTGGTAACTCTGTCATGCTGTCAGCAGCCAAGCAAGCTCTTCACTTCCCTGCCTCCCGCAGTAGAAAATACGAGAGAGTCCTTCTGCAAAATTTCCATGCTTGTTACATTTGCTTGCTGTAGCACCAAATGGTTAAGCGGGCATTCTCCTCCTAATGGAAATAAGAGGATGCAGTTACACAGAAGTAGCAGGTTTTGAAGCATTATCAGAATTTGTAATGCATTTTTCTTTCAGTGAAGCATATTAAAAGAAAACAATAACATATTGGTCCCAAAGTGCTTTTGAACTTACTCTCCCCTCTGCTCTTTGTCCTGTTCCTAGGGGCAAGTGTGGCAAACAGCATATTTCATCCTTTTATCATCTGGTTCTCTGAGCCCCAGAATCAAACTGATCACCACAGCTGCAATAAATAAAGTGTCTATTCAATAAGTTATGATGCCAAATATTATTCCACATTCTTCTGTCCAGGCAGAGTCTGATGAAAAACAGCACATCTCACTTATTGCCTTTTTCATTGCAATCAAAATTGCTGAGTAATCAGTGGACACCAGATATGGGAAAGCACAATGTGAATATTGCCAGCTTGTTTGGTTTTGTTTACACTTACTATTTAAAACAAAAACACCTATAGCAATATGGTTTTAATTAATTATGAAGCACAGGCAATGTGTTAACAATATCAGTCTTGGGGCCTGTAAGAAATGTAATTTAATGCATCTACCAGTTCTGTCAAGGTGCATGATTTCTAATAATTCTAATTCCATTCATGTCCAGGCATTTTTACACAGCATTTGATTGGATGTACATCTCATGGAACATATAACACATTCTCTGATGAAAATCTAAATATTTCTGTTCTAGCACTTGTAAATACACTGTAGTTTTACCTGACTTAATGGTTCAGCCTTTTTGTCCATCATGCAAGGAAAAATTATGGTGTGTCGTTTGTTAAAATTGTTGCAGTCCAAAAGTATTTGTTTGAAATACATTCTTTCTGATTTTATTTTTTATTTAAAGTTGTGTTTTCTTTTCTCTTTGTTTTCTCTAGGCTGAGGTTCAGCTATGCTATCTGGAAGCACAAAGAGATGCTGTTGAACAGATGTCCTTAAAGCTGTACAGTGAGCAGTACAACACTGGTAGCAAGCGAAAGGAAGAGTTTGCTGATATGTCAAAAGTTCACACAGTGGGAAGTAATGGGTAGGGAACTATTCTTTTTGTTGTTTTATTCTCACTGATCTGTATTTTTTTTTACATGATATACTTTTTCCTACTGCTGGTTAACCAGGACTTTTCTTCCTAGTCCAAGAGGCAGGGGAAGACTCTCTATATATTTATTTTATCATATATGAATGCAGAAAATAATGGGCTCTGGATAACTTATCCAAATCGTGGTTTGTTCATAGAACTACCTAACATTATCTAATAGCAATCCATTATTTTGATTTAAAGACATTTAATGTGTCCTTTTGCTTTAAGTTTTTCTCCATGGCTTCATGTAATTTCATTTCTTGGCATCTTCCAAGAAAACATCTTTATAATATATTAATCGCTTTGCGAGACAATTCTGTACAATTATTATTCTACTAGAGCCTAAGAAATACAAACCTGAAGCCATTCATTTATAGTTTACCAGTTCAAACATTCCAGTTTTGCACTTCTAGAAAGCTTTGATTTTTAACTCTTTTCTCTTGGCTTGGTCTTCTCAGTCAGTTTTTAATAAATGTAAACACACTTACCTGGACACACATATATTATGCATGTAAGTGTATCTATAAAACCACTCTTTGTTAATAGTTTGAGCAAAGAACCTTGGACAAATTAATCACTGGACTATGCTAAAATTAAGTCTTTCTGCCTGACCCTTCCCCCCTCCCGTTTTCACAGCCAAGAAGACTTGTAATTCTGTTTTAAGATGTTTTCTTGAAGATCTTTTGAAAACTGTATCTTCCAACTACTATCTCCCCTAAATGAACATAAGAACATAAGTGTGAGTTCATAATAGTGTGAGGCAAAAGCAGTTTGAAAGAGTCAACTAGTGCTCATTGTTTGGGTCCACCATCCTGATACAAGTTTTCTCATAAACAGTAAATGTGGTAGAACTTTTGCCTGCAGTTTCCTATGCAGAGAAAGTAATTGACCAAAGTGTTCATGAGTTCTTTATCTTCAGAACTTCCTTTTCTAATTCTTAACTCAATGTTGAGGTCTTGGAAACACAGTTTTATTAAATTACCGACTGTAAAGATAAATGAGCCTTGTAAACATCCCCTCTTATTATACGGAAAGATGACTGTTTTAGAAAAGTTGATGTGGGCTAATTATGTAGGATTACTGAGATCTTGATTACATATGCAGAAATCTGTCAGATTCTCAAACACGACAGTGCAGCTAGTGCCAACCATAAAAATAATTTGTTCAGAATTGGTGTGTATATAAATGTGTACTGGGGGCTACATGTTCAAAAACAGTTTCTAATTTCTCAGCCACAGTTGAATGTGAACAAGACTTAAGGCTGGAATTCTATGTGGGACATAAGACATTAAGACATCAACAGACATTTGATTTTTTTGAGGATAAGGGATATAAAGCTTTAAGTCTCACGGAAACATCCAGTTTGCAACTCTACAGACCAAATGTGTAAAGCAACTGGGCTCTTAAATGCACTTGCAATTACATGCTTATTACTGGACATGGCCATTACTACTGTTCCCTACCTTTATGTGCTGTGACCACCTTTCTGGGTCCTTATGTCCATCCCAGCTGTTAGAGACTAAACAGTGGCTTAAGAGGCCAAAGGACCAGAGGGAGACAAATACAATACCATGTATTTAGCCGTTATAGAAGCTGGGGTGGGCTGAATTTGGATGGAAAACTTCCAGTTGAACTAGTCTGAAGTATTGTATTGAACACAATGGAAATGCCTTTCAGCTCTTTGAAAATACAGTTGATACAACATTCTCCTGCTGCATAAACACTGTGGACAGAAATTCCACAGTAGGATGACTGAGCTAGAGACTGAGTTCTCTACAGAGAAGGGGCTATTTAAAGAACTTGTAAAATTAGGGTATCTGTCCATTATCTGCTGTGGAAGTTTGGCTTACGAGAAAGAGTGTCTACAGGGAGAACAAGATTTATAGTAGATGGAGAATTGTTTATATAGCTGGGGGGAAGATCTGGGAGGTGGCTCTGTGTAGTAAATAGCCAGACTGAGATAGGTAAGGGAATATCTGCAGAAAAGAGTGATGCCAGTGGGTATGTAAAAAACAGATTTCCTGCAGAACAGTAATGCTGTTACAACAGCAATAGAGTGTTCTCGTGTATCTAAATGGAAGTGACAATGAAAGAGAAGAGACTGAATACCCACTGCAGGAGAACTCCAGCTACCCAGGCAGCAAGAGGTAACCAAGGGCAGTTGAGAGCAGCTGTAAAATGTTACATCAGATTTGGCTGGAGGTATTGCATCCCCGCAAAACAAGGGAGGAATTCATACAGACACTAATGGGAGATATGGTTACAATATTTAAAACACCCTTGCACAACAGGAAGGACAGATCCTGGGATCCTGCCATTGCTGAGTATTGGGCCTTCACAGATGAGGCTTTGAGATAAATGTATTAAAAGGGGCTTCAAGTATGTAAAGAATTTAAGGCAATTTTACAGCTGTTAAGGTCACAAAGCTGATTTCTCCCATATATTCCAAATAAAAACATGTGTACAGGAAGGAGTTACAAAAAATGATGACCCAGAAACTTGAAAGAACTTTTTGTCTGGCTGAATTTTTTTGGTAGGCATACCAGTGTGTTTACAGTATTTCTCAATACCACGTGAGTTATACCATCAAAGAAATAATACAAACTGGAAGTGTGTGTTAAACATGGGGGGAAAATCTGATGGAAATAGCTTCACATTCCTTTTTATTTATTAATGCCACAGACGAACTGGTTTTCTCATGAGAAAGGTGCTCATGAATTTTCATTCAAAATAATAAATTGATGTCCACATTTTAAGAAATATGTTTAGGGTTCAAGGGATTAGACATGCAACTCTGCATATCTGATTCCCTGTTTACCAAGATAAAAATATACTTCTTAATGTCATTTCAGTTATTATGTAGCTAATGGTTTTAGCTTATTAACCAGCAAACCTATATTAAGGAAGCTGTAGTTATCTATGCTTTAAATAATGCTATAGCATTCTTGATGGCAATGTTTTAGTACTTTTAATGAAGCAATATTTTTTTTGCAGTAAACAGATGACCCAATTTATTCTTTTTTTAGCGATTGGTAGATTTGGCTAATCAACCAAATTTAGATTTTTTTCCATAGTTCTTGCATCTGTAGCACATCAGTATTTCAGAAGTTATGCTTTCCCTGATTCTGCCTGCAGCAATATGAAAAAAAAGATCTGCTGAACTCAGAAAAAAATATATCCTGAATAAAAAAAGAAATACTCAGTATACCACAGAAATATTGACAGGTACATTTTAATCTTAACCTGTCACTGATCCCAAAATTGCTGGATTTTCTAAAATATCTTTTTAGGGACTTAGTAACTTACATCCTCTTCCAAATAGTAATTTGATTGTAATCAGTGGATCCATCCATTTAGATGTGAGGCATTCATTTTAAAAACAAAGCTTTTTTTAAATATCAGAGTTATTTTAGAACAGTGAATATATTGTAATAAAATTTTAAAAAACCCAAACAAACATAGATGATGCTTCACTATCTTCAGGTGCAGGCAAGTTCCTGCCATATACAGAATACTTGAAAATGCTCCCAGACGACTTTATTTTACAGCAGAAATCCAGAAAAATAAAAATAAAAAAGAATAGGCACAGTATGTAAACTAGGGGGGGGGGGGAGAAAGTCCCCATTACGTCTTGGATCTTTTTCCAATTAATCCTGTTGCTCTCATTCTTCATTTTGCATTGAGTTCCTGTTTAGAGCTTATAGAATCAAACAACGATTATGGTAGAAAGAAACCTTTAAGATCATAAAGTCCAACCATTAACTTAACACCACCAAGTTACCCCAAAACCATGTGCCTCAGCACGACATCTACATGTCTTCTAAATTCCCCCAGGGATGGTGACTCATCCACTTTCCTGAGCAACCTGTTCCAATGCCTCACAACCCTTTCAGTGAAAATTTTTTTCCTAATATCCGATCTAAACCTCCCATGGCACAACTCGAAGCCATTTCCTCCTGTCCTATCACTTCTTACTTGGAGAAGAGACCAACCTGTGCCTCACTAAACCTCTTTCAGGTTGTTGTAGAGAGCGATAAGCTCTCCCCTCAGCCTCCCGTTCTCCAGGATAAAATAACATTTTTAGCTAGAAATCAAAATGTTAAGCAGTTTCCTACTGCTTGTCTGGATTTTAGAAAGGTGAGGTGAAAGTGCTTTTGTGTGTCTTTAAAGGATTGATTCATTCTGTTACACCAATAAATGGACAAAATTGGACTGTAATTAAGTTGTGGTTCTACAGACACAAAGCTTGGTTTGGATCCAGCACATGTTCTGCCCATTATAGTAAAATACCAGTCAGCTTCTTGGTGCAGTTTCTAAAGGCATCTAATCTCATTCTGGCAGCAACAGGTCATGAACATTGGATGTAGGTTTTGATTCACGTCATCTTCATATCTGGATTTAGATTTTGCACTGGTACAAACTGCCCATGTCCAACTGAATCTGTACTGCTTTATATGAGATGAAATGTAGTCTCTTATTTCATAAAACGTATGTTTTAATAATGTCTGTCAGCTTTATAGCTTGTGATGGGATAACATTTGCATAAGACAGAAGGGGAAAAAAGGAGCAGTAGGTAACTGAAGATTTAGAATGATTAGACAGTTTTCTGAGGGAGGGAAAAAGTTTCAATATTCCTGTAAATATACATTCAATATGGCATTTCATTTTAGTTTAGTTTCAAAATGATATCCGAGTTGTTTCAACAATAGTTACTTGCCCTTTTATGTTTGCTCTTCTCTAGAGTACCATCATTGCTTACCTTCTCAGGGCAGCAGGCAATTTTAAGTAAGTGCACCTCATAAATTATTGAGTAAAAGTATACTAAGTACAGTGGATTAAACTAGAGAGTTACTTCAGGAGCAGGAATCAACACTCGTGCATTATACAGGACTTCCTTTGTTGTCAGCTCATTGAAAATAATACCACAGAAGGCAAATGCTTTCTTCTCTCTTGCTGGCTTTCTTGCAGAAAGACAGTTGTACTTGTCACAACTTTATCTGTAAGCTTTCAAAATTACCATGTATATGGTACTCTAGTTAATAGCAACTGAAACTGTGATAGCATAAGTAACATTAAAACCATGTTTAGTTTATGGTTTCTCTGTTGAATAGTTCTGATTTTTTTAAAGCTGTTGCTAAAAAGTTGTTGATAATTGGATAAATTAGCTTTAGTGGAACACGCACTATTGTTTGATCAATGTGGCGTTTTTTGATACTACTGCCAAGGCTTTTGTTAGTTCCAGTTTTGCAAGTTTGAAGACCCGTTTTCAAGGGGTATCTTTTTGACGAATGTGCAGTTTTTCAGCATGTACCTTCTGTCTTGTATCACAGTGTTTTAGAAGAATCTATGCTTTACTTATTCACTAGGCTTTCAATAGAGAATCACATTAATCCTTTTAAGCTCCTTATTCTAATGATTTATTTTGTTGAAAACCGTAGTGATCCTCCTTTGAATTTTAATGATTGCTGGCTATTCAAGGATTCATTGTTTTGACTTCCTGTCCTTACCTTTGTTTCTTACATGTCTGTAGGGAACACCTGTCTAATACTGTATCTGGCCTTAGTTCTCACTGGCTTACCATATTCACTCAAGCCTATCTTAAGGCGTTAAGTTGAAATGCTAGCTACTCATCCATGAAAATAAATGTAGGATATTTACAGAGATAGGCAGATAGACAGCAGAGGGATGGCTGAATGGATTGAGTCATTTTTCGATGAAAATAATATTTTTATGTGAATTATATCAAGATGATTGTTGCAAAGTTTGCTCAATATCAATCCAGCACTTTAAAAACCATTAAATAACACCATCTATGGGGGATTTCCATTTCAAAATTTTTGAAGCAAATGCAGTATGCCAACAGTTGTCAGGATTTGGCATCAGCTGCTGAATTTAGGTCATGGCACTGGTTTAAATTGGATTTCAGTTTTCATTTTCATCCACTCTGTATAAATACAGAATGTCTCTTTAGAAATATAACTAGGAACATCATGAGTTTTCAAGAATATATTATTCTAATACAAGATTTTAACAACTACACAGTATTTATGCATAATACATTTTGTTCCTTATCTACAGCCTTTTGGACTTTGATTCAGAATACCAGGAGCTCTGGGATTGGCTGATTGACATGGAATCTATCGTGATGGACAGCCATGACCTGATGATGTCAGAGGAGCAGCAGCAGCATCTTTACAAGGTTAGCGCTACCGTTACTGCCTTTACCTAGCTATAGAAGATCTGATTAGCTTGACAAGTCTTTCTCTCACAGGATATCGCTGCGTTCATTGTATGTATCATGGTGTCTATTAGAATTCCCTTCCCTGTCCCCAACCTCATTTCCATCCCCTGTGCGCTGACAGGCTGCACCGACATCATAATTGCAAGAAAGTTCCCTTTATCACATTCTATTTGGTGTAATTCTATAGAAGGACAAAGATTTGTCTTCAAGATGAATAGAAATAAATGAAACTGCATTAATAAATAGACTGAAACAAAATGAAGGAAAAAAATGAAATGCTAGCATTTAACAAAATGTGTTTTGATTGGAGCTTTCAGCTGGATTTTTATCCACCTTTCAGACCTCTTCTGGGAAGAAAGAAATTTGCCTTGATTTTGGTTTGCTGCTGCCAGGATACAGGACTCTTCCAATTTAATTTTTATTAGTTATACATAAAGCAGACATTGTCATGTTAAGTCATCGCTCTTGCTTGTGATTTCATCAAAAAGATTTTGAACTTGCATTTTGGTTAGGGGGTCTTCACCTAACATATATATCTCTCTATATATCTATATCTATATCTATATATATGCACACACACATGTGGTTTCTCTTATTTGTCAAAGCAATTTTAGTCCAGAAGCTTTATCACTTCTTTCAGATAGACAGTACTTTTAAGAAGTTCCCCAAAACGTATGATTTGATCCTAAAATTGATTCAGGCTTCACCGTGTGTCTGAGAAGCTCTAGTCTATGGGGCTGAGGGACGGTGGGGGAAAGCAAGGAGGGGCTTTCAACAGAAATATCAGACTGCAGTAAATCTTCCTCATTTAGGCAATTTTTATTGGAGTAATTCTGACAGTTGTCATCCTTGAATTGCTTTGAGCATATGGCATATTTCAAAGAGCAGATTGTGAATCATAAAAAATAAAATTAATAACTAACCACAGAATCAGCAACAGTATAATGACAAGAAACAACTACCCTCTAGCTTTTTTTTTTATTTCTTATAGAATAAATGGGACATTGAAGGTCAAATAAAAGTTGTTTTCTTTCTTCTATGATTGCTTGATTTGATAATTTCTTAAGTAGAAATTATTTTTTCTTGCTTTGGCATCCTAATTTCTTCTTGCATTTTATTTTTCTGCTTTTAGTCTTTGTATTTTAAACACCCAGTATGGAAGGCTTGTCACTTGAGTTAAAACATGGTTATAAATGTGGTTCAGGTCTGAACTATTTTAGGCTGCCACACAGTTTAATTCAGTGGCCTTCATTTCTTGCTTTGATAATAATTTCTTACTTTTGCTAATGTCTTTTTCCTACCTTTCTAAACAGTTAATCAAACTTAGTCGACGTTAACAGTCTTGGCCCTGGCTAGGCTCAAAAATGAACCACATTAGAAATGGGTAAAAAGTTTCTTGCGGATCTAAATTAAGATGTTTTGGTAGTGCCTGTCCCTGTAGGTCCAGCTTGTAATGTGCCTCATCTAACCACTAGTTTTAGTCCTATGCTAAAACAATCAAGAAACAATTTTTAAGGAAAGAATCCATCCATCAGTATGAAAAGGAACAAAGCTGAAGCAGCCAGCCCCAGTACTTTAGGTGCTATTGAGGATACTTCCTTTTCCAATATCCAAATGTAAATATTGAGAATGATTATAGATGGTAAAGCTGGTACAATAATGCATGGTGAGAAGAATAAGACGGCTATACTTTATAATTTAAGGATTAGTTTATGGTACAGTATGGTAGCAAAATGAGGAATATTGTATATTTAAAATTATTAAATTATGAAATTCTCTGTTATGATAGGTGTGACACTACTGAAAGCAGAGAGAGTAGCTGAGTCTATAGTCTGTGCGGCACAGACAAGCCAGCTCTGCTTCCAAAGCAAAGGCAGCTTTATTTGCTCTGGAGTTTCCACAGTGAGGTCACTAATAGAGCCCCCATCTCCAAAGTAGCTATCTGGTCACTGCAAAACCACTTGAAGAAGGGTAGAAACAGAGTGCCTGCCCTCCTGCAGTGACTATTCCCTGCATAAACCTGTCTAGTCAAAGCAGCAAGCGAATTGTTAAGGACTGAAGGAAAGACTTAACTAGAAATGTGGAGTATGGTTAAGAGATGACTAAGGAGTGTCCGTAAAGCAGGAGGAGTATTTGCAGTTGTAAAAAGCTTCCTTGAGTGCATACCATTAAGATCTATTAGACTTAAAAAAAAAAAAAAAAAAAAAAAAAAAAAAAAAAAAAAAACAAAAAACAAAAAAACAACAAAACCAACAACCAAAAAACCCACCAAAAAACAAACCCAACCACCCTCTGAAGAAGTGTTGAAAGCCCCGTAATTTCAGCCATTTAAAAGTAGACAAAAGAAAACGTTAGCAAATGTAATTGAGGGAACAATTCTGCACTAGCAAAGGAGAGATCAAATAAATCACTAGGTCTTTATCATCCTTAATTTCAGAGGTTCGCGTAACAATGCATCATGCCCTCAAAACGGTATTAATAGTTCTATAAAACTAGCCTAGTAAACCTCTCTTCTAATCAATCGTGACACCCTTTTTATTTGGAGGCTTTTATACAGAGGCGTGGATGGTCTGGTGCTCACAGCTCAGGGGCAGGAGCGCTGCCTACCCTTCGCAGCGAACGCAGGGAGAGAAATCCGCAAAGAGAAATCCAGGCAGCTGTTATTATCAGAATTCCTCAATGATGTGGGGTGTTATGAAAACACAGGTCTTGCTTTATCAGTTACAGCTTCGAATGTGAACCTGCTAATTGCACGCTCTGCATTTTGGTGGATTCTCCTAAACCCACAGATCCCTCTTCTGAGTTATTGAGCTGACAAGTAATTGCAGCTCTGAGCCAGCTCAGCAAGCCGCCTCTGCCAGGGAACCTGCTGTGGTATCACTATTACCAACAGTAATCATTGCCCCTAAGGAGTCTATGAATGGGAAGGCACAATGATAAAACAGGTAAATCGGAAGGGAAAAGCATACATTAAAGCCAGCATAACGTAATACATAAATGCTAAAATTGCATAAGGGGAAATAAAATGTATTTTCATGGTTAGACTATTTTCCCAGTACTCTATTTTCAGATTTAATATAGATTTAAGTCAACTCTCAGCTTAATTTTGTTTTGTAATATTCCATAAGCTTCATAGTTTTTTATTAGGATCCTTATTATCTCTCTTTAACTAGGTTTTATTTTGCCCTTAATATAATAGGAGCAGCACAGCCCTTTCTTTTTTTTTTCTCTGAATATGTACATATGACTTCCTCCAGATTTCCTAGATTTTAGTGCAAAGATTTACAAACAGAGAAAACTATTCTTCCTCACTATGCTCCCGCACAGCCCTAAATGATTTCAGCTTTAGATTCTTAAACTAGCTAATGATTTTGAAAATCAACTAGTGTTTGATAAAGTGGCAGTCGCAGAATGACTTGCTGATGGCTTATTTGCCCTCTAATGCTTTATCTATTAACAAAGAAAAAATTAAAAGGAGCATTTCCATGTTTTTGGACTCTCGCTTCTTTGTACTGCTGTAATAGCTCAGTTTAATGCCAAATGTATCATGTTTATTTCGTTTTAATCTACTGCATGTGAGCCTGATCTCATAAGCTCTAAGTACACAGAACTTGCATTGACTTCAGCTGTATTCATATGATGTTACTGGATGATCAAACCCAAAGAATTTAAACTCTGCTAATTAGCCCTTTAGTGGGAACTTGAGTAATTCTGTACCTTGAATGTTCAAAAATGAAGCAAATCAGTATTTACAGGAACGGTGGAGATTAGAAATGAGTATACTAGGCAGAAAAGTTAATGATACTTCTTTCCATTTTCCTCAGAAGATTAATTGCAAAACTTAATTGTGTTAGATTAAAACCCCATTTAAATAAGTACAGTATGATTGTTAAAATTGTTAGTATGTTCAGAATAAAATTAACTAAACATTTTAAACTATCAAGCAAAAGAAATGATATTTTTCTGTCTGATTATAAGTAATGTATGGTGGTTTTAATACAAACTGCATAAGCTGTAAATCTTCAGCACCAATGGTCGTGATAGATGGAAAAAGAGCCTTGTGTAGTAGTGCAAAGATTTTGAAAACATTTAGTTGAGATGGCTTTTGAGCAGGTTAACTGCCAAACTATTTCATCAAAGGGAAGCGGTTCACTCTATTAAATAACGTGAAAGTGCACATCAAAACCTAAGGATACCTTTCAAAAAAGTTCAGGGGGAAAAAGTCTCCCAGCAGTTTTTGTTTCCCTACTGGAAGCTCTCCCTCCTCGGAAGGTGCAGTTCCCTTTCTCCTCTGGGTGTGCTGCTGCTCCATTGTGCCTTTCGCTCTGGCTCAGTTTGCTGTGGCCCTGAGTGGATCAAACAAACCGTGGTGAAAGTTTCCCTCATTTGCATCACTTCTAGACAGCCCTGTCGTACTCTTTGCTGACAGGAAATCACTGTCTTTGTCACCTTTTTTCAGTGATCTCCTTTTGGCAGAGATTGGCCATGTGACCAGGATTAATCACAACAACAGTTCTGGCTCAGAACTCAATGACATGTTTTCCTCAGCACTTCAATAATGGTGTAGAGGAGTCAGTAGGAAATGACTACATTAATTTCAGAGTGAAAAGATAATTAACACTTAAGGACTAGTGCTATAACCTATGGAGCTATTATTCAAATTAAAACTAATTTATTGCAAACTTGTGAAAAAAAAAAAAATCCTCTCCTTTAATACAACTATTAAAATAACCTTACAAGAGTCCCCATGTTTAAAAAGAAGCACAAACTATATTTAAAGCAGTAATATAAATATATGAAAACTTAAACATTTGAAACTGGAGGCTGAAGTATGTAAAGTGCTTACTTAGATGATATGAATAGGATACTGGCAAACAAAAGCAGCAGTGTGCTCCTAGAATGCTGTGCTTCAAGGAGTTTCCTTGGCAACAGAAATGCAGTTCCAAAAGTAGACAGAACTTTCCTCAGAAAACATACTATTAATAACAACCTTCCGGAACAACTTGGAACAATTTGACTACTTGGCAATAATAATGCCAAGTGTTCTGCAAATTAATCTAACACATAACAGTTATATGTTTCTCTTGCCCATAATTCTCCTGAACTGGGGGACCGAGTTCTCTGCTCTTAGAGGATACAAATGTGCAAAGCAGTTCCAAATGCTGTGCAGTGAGAGAGGGCTCAAATAGCAGCAGACTATAAGGATCAATTAATGTGCTTCATATCATTTTAACTTGTAAAACAGATTAGTTTAATTGGATTACTTTCTTCCATTTAAAACAAGTCCCGCGTACCTACTGAAGCCACATTGTAGTTCAGTCTTTATTTCAAGCAGATTTTCCGTATAAAGAAAACTTATTAAAAGATTAACAGCCTGTAGAGTGATATATTTGGACAATATGCTTAGGGGATTGGTTATAAACTGGAAAACATGCAGATTTTTACTCCTACATCACATATTCTGCATGATCCGGGATGCCTACTGTCTGTCGGGTAATCTGTCAGTGCCTGCATGGAGCTGCTAAAACGGTGTTAGAAGATGATGATGGTTACTTTGGAGGAAGTTCTCAGCACCCTGCAGGATTGAGCCCCTTGTAGGGAGTAACTATAAATCTGCTGTGGATGCAGCTTTTTTAGATATGTCATCATTTCTGTATGAGCCAAGAGAATAAACTAATTTCAGATTTGCCTTGCCAATAGGAATCATTAGAATTCCACTAAAGGCCATAAGTTTACCAGACAGGAAACGTAGGCTGTGCTACTACCTCAACTTTTCCTGAATTCTTGGATCTAAAGGTTAAAAGTAATCAATATCTCATTGTGCAACCCGGTAATAACTAATAACCATGATGTTAAAATCTAAATGATTGCAGATAGCACTTAGGTGTGTTGACCCATTTGGGAGGGCTTTTTAATTGCAATCAGAATAATCATTATAGTTTGCTAATAAACTTTTAGGCTACCTTGCAAAAATCACCACCTTTTTGAAATATGACTTTAATGCTATCAGTAAATTATGCTCCAAAGTGAAAGATTTTATTTATATGACAAAGCATATATAATACCTTTTTTTTTTTAAGTGGAGGCTTATTCAGCTAAATAACATCAATGGAGATATTAATTGGCAATAGTAAATTACAGCACTTCCTTATTTCTACATACCCGAGTTGTTGCATGCCTCAGTGGAAGTGATTTTTTGCCTTTGACATTGTTCTATTAGGTTTTTAACCGTCATATATAGTAAAATTGACTGAGCTGAGGTTTGCAGAAGGCTCTGACCAGTTACGGTTCATCATGAAGTTCAGTAATTTCCATGTGCTAGGCTGGAGTGGTTTTTTTTCCCAGCAGACCAAGAACTTCTATGATTTTCCACACTTGGTAGGGAAATCAGCTGTTTTGTTGGGAGAGGTCTCAAAAATGCCTGATACCCCAAGCAGTGGTAAAAATCTGACTGCTATTGGAACACCAACTATATGAGTTCAGGACCTGACACAGCCAAATTTTCTAGTTTTTTATTGCAGGGGTGATGAAATTGGTTAACTTTTTCTAGTTAGCAAGTATTTTCACTTCAGTTACACTGGAGAACAGAGTGCAAACTCCTTTGTGACACATCCTATAACAGCCAGCTCATTTGTCAGTGGTCCATATGTTTAACTCAGTAATACCATTTAATTTCTTGCTACTTCTGGCAAATTTTATGTTTTAAAAAGCAGAAAAGAAAATTATTGTTGGTGCAAACTCTTACTTAGATAAATGTTAAGTTTTAATGTCTTATATAGTTACAACAGGAAAACACTGATTACCATGTCTGTAGAATTACAAAGTAAGTCTAGAAAATGGATAAAGAAAGAATGTGAAAAATAGTTTTACAATTTCTTGGTTGCTTCCATAATATATTTCAAATGTAAGCATGCATTTTTAAAGGCAGTGCTGTAATTTCTATGGAGCAGACTCCCTGTATTTCCACAAAAAGTGGCTTCATGCATTTCACAAGAGTAAGTGGGTTTCTCCCATTTCTTCCCAGCATGACATTGAAGATAAACTTCATATTGTCGCAAAGCAGTATTTACTGAGCTTGTAGCAAAAGCCAGCACAGCTTTTGGGAGATTAAAGCAGTGTGTCTAGAATGAAAGAGGCATTCGACTTCAAACAAAAGTAAATGTGTACCACATATCTGTCATCACCATTCCTTACTACAGCTGCAAAACGTGGACAATTTACAGTCATCACGTCAAGCATCTTAGTCAACTCCACATGCTCTGTCTTTGTGCCCTTGCTGGTGTAAAATGGTAGGATAAGGTCCCAAGCAGGGAGACATTCAAGCATTGTCAAATACCCAGCACTGAAGCAATGGAGTGGCACACTCAGCTCTTGTGGTCTGAATGAACACAGCCCACACTGAATTACCCAAAGCCATTTTCCGTTCATTGAGCATTTTTTGTTTTTAAAAAAATGCAAATCACACCTTAATTCACTCCAAAGGATGACAAAAACTACGACCTTCAGTGCTTTCTATATTCTAGGATTGCCTAGTGTCCAAACAAGGTACAAAGTGTTCAAAATTAGTTTCAGATATACTAAATTATTCACATTCTCTAAAGAACAAGTAAGAATACCCGAACTGTAGCAGCACTCTGGCCTAACCACTGGACTGAAAGTCCCTAGGAAAAGGTGTTATACTTGTGCTGTTACACATACAGTCAAACACCAGGGACAACAATACCAGTGCTGCAATGTTCTTTAATACCCTCAGCTGAGTCAAGAGGCTATATGAGGCTCCAAAACATGGGCATGTTCTGAATTACAATGTTCTTAGCACAACCTTTCAAAACTTTATCCATTTGTTTACAGGAGTTTAGGTTATCTGTATTTTCGTGTTTCCTGACACATTGGATCACGTGCAGACCACATGTAAGCAGTGCAGAGTCCTGTGTAGAAGCTGCCCACTCTGAGGCTAGTATTTGATATATTACAGCAGATTTTGTGAAAATTCATTATGAGTGAATCAGCTGGCTAAAAACATATCATGAAGAGATTTGTAAATTTGCCCTCACAATTCACTCATGAAGCCTCATATACAATAATGCCAAATAAGGGATATCAATGCTCTGTAAAAATAAAGAAATTCAAAGCAGCCAGTACTGGTTTCTCTTTATCACACTGCATCTCAGAGCCTTTCGCCTAATATTTCACAGCCTTTGTTCTGGGCTGTGAAGTCATGTACTACCTTTAAGATCTTATACAATGTCTACATAACATAAAAATGGCTCCATCAGGTCAGAGAATAACATGTTCCTATACAGTTCTTCAGATATTTTTCTTCTGTGACATTGTCCAGTAATCCTGAGCCCACGTAACCTTACAGAAGCCATGGCATCCTGCCTCGGGGAGTCCCACAGTGACAGCCCACCTGCTGTGTGCATGCGTCTGCTCTAAAGCTGCCTTCCACTGGTCTCACCGAATAATATATAGAAGTAAGACAAAATTAGAAGGATTAATAACACATTAACAACATGATTTTTGGAGTTGTGTGTCAGTGTGTTCTTGGATTTTTCGAAGCTTGGCAGATTAGACTTTTTTGGAGGGATGCAGATAAAAAAAATCATGACCAAAAATATTCATGGCAATAGTATTACTCTACTCTTCATGTTAGCTGCCAGTTTTTAATTCACTTTCCTATTTTTTCACCCCCTATTTGAGGAGAAAATACAAATTTCTCTAAACTCACAGGAATTATGTGCTTTATCCATGACATTTTTCTTCATAAACATAATACAGAAAATACTATTTTCTTTCCCAATTACTCCCCATCACTATACCTTATAAATAATTGACACTGTAATGTTTCTTTTTAAAAAAGAAACAAAAACCAAATAAATAAAGAGAACCTTTTTAGCAGGTGTTCTATACGAAACCCAAATTCACTAAATCTCAATAAACTTGCAGTGGCAATACATTCAATGCATACATACCTAAATTATAAAAAATAAGTTACAGTGAAGTATACCAGTTTATAATCTCCTGATTTTCTGTTTGTATATGTATTTAATTTCTATTTTTATTTTACATACATTATATTTATGTTTTGAAAATATGTATAATATCAATATAAAATATCTATTTGTCTATATTTGTAACCTTTCTACACACTGAAGGTTAGGTGATGTTTTTACATTGTGTGTATGCATTGTTAATGCATTGTACTAAAAATAACTACAGCGTTTTGTGCTAACTGCCCCTTCTAACAAGGTAAAATAAGTGATCACTATAATTTCATTCATAGCTGTTGCAGTTGTGGATGCATCAGGTTCAATGGGGTCCTAGAGTAGGCTCCAGACATCTCCTGTGGCCAGTGAGAAACACCTGTAGCTCTTAATTTCTTGTGGGTGCTGATATTTTAGCATCACAGAAAACATTGTTGCTATAAATTTCAGTGATCATGAACTACAAATGTTAGATATGGAGAGATCCTCTGGGGGAAGACAGCAGAGGTATCCTTCACATCCCATTATTGCAGAATGACAGGTGCAGTTACAGATGTGCAGGACATACTCCAGCTGTGTCACCGAGCAGACCAACACCACACTGTCGCAGGCTGCAGGGAAGGCTATGGACTGGGAGAAGGGATCATCTGTGAAAACTCATTTAGACTACTACAGGAACTAAGTAGACCAGCCTCTGTCATGAGGAGATTCCTCTTAACAGATGATTCAGAGCAGAAGCTTAAGTTAAGCACTCTGAAATAGTTTCAGAAGAAACCTTTTCTCTCTTATCTCTTTCTCCACTGATTGTATAAAGAGGTTATGAAGATCAGCCTCACTTGACTGTTACCTCTCACTGACTCTCAGTTATCATGAAAAGAGGGTTTTTAGTACCATTGTGCCGTGTCTATGTGATATTCCAGTTTCAAACCCTGCTGTGATGCATCCAGATTTTGACAGACATTACACTGGAGTTTGATCATCTCTGCTTTACCAATTGATTTTTCTTAGAAATGGGAGATGATAGATACAAAATTGCTGAGTTTTTCAGGTGGTAACTTTCTAAAGATGAACGTTAGCCTGTTTGAATGTTGTGTTGAGACTGACGTATGTGGTTTTTGCTGGCCTTCATCAAGGAGGACTATGTGTCTGCTACGCAGGTGGAAAAGCAGTAATTCCCAAGATCTCTTAGTGTGTTATCATGTGTGGAAAGGTCAAATAAACACCATCAGAGAAGAGAAGTCCAGTCATGGGATCCCACTTTGCTGTCTCAGAAAGATCATCTCTATTGTTTTGGTTTTTCCCTACGCCTATATAATTTATAGTCAGGTTCCATTTTTCTCCCATCAAATGCCTCAGAGTGTGAATATGAAAGATTTTTGCTTTTTTTTTTCACCAGGTCCCAGGGGAAAAAAAAAAAAAGATAGAAAAGATTTCTGGCTGAAAATATTTAGTTTCCTTTTTGCTTCAACTTGGGTCAAAGAAAATTTTACTCTCAGAACTTCTAGCTGATTTAATTTTCAGTTATGTTTTTTAGATGTCGTTTCTTCATTAGCTATCTACTAGAATATCTAAAATATTTACACTGCGTACTAAAATAGTTTAAATAAATAAATAATGAAGCAGGTGATGAAAATCTCCCCTTTTTTCCACCTTTGCTTCTGTGAGATGAGCTTAGGACCTTTCTGTCTGTTCCTCTTTCTCATAGAAATGGTTAAATGCTATGGCCATTGTGCTGTATGAGGCTTATAGTCTCTTTGTGCGGTTAGTTTCCTTGCTAAGCAGAGAGTGAAATTCCAGATGTCTACTAAAAAATAGAATGAGTATGAAGATACACATTTGATTCAGCTTTAATAACCATGGGGTAGATTTTTTTTATAAATATGGCCAAACAGCAGTGCCTTGTCAACTCATGAATATACACAGTAGATTGGTTACTAATTCATGGAGCCCAGAGGATTAGACACAAGGGAGCAAGTTTCACTGCAGATGAAGATTATTGGTCTCGATTCTCTAGGCCTGCTAAAGTTCGAGAATCAATAAAATGAGTGAATAAAGAGCCAGTTTAAGACTAGAAATATTAAATTCGTCCATCTTATTTTTCCAAATACGGTATATCGGATCTGAGGCAATAGTCACAATAGAAAGGAAGGAATTACCTGTGATTACTTCGGTAAAAAAACACCTGAAAATCATAGGACATAGATAGCAGTGACTCTGAGCATCAAGAAAAATGGAACTCTGGATAAAAAAAGGCTTTGCTTTAAGGCAATAGAAACAATGTTTTAGTCTCCAAAAAGAATAGATCAGAATGATACGAATAATTCTAAGTAAATTTAAAGCTATAAAGAGGTTTCCTTAACCAAATCCAGGAACAGAAAAGGGGTTATGGTATGGTGCCAGGAACTAGAGCACCCAAGTGTAACTGCAGACATAAAACATTTCTTAATTGTACCTCTTCCCCAGGATCACTTGTGAAATACACAGTTCCCATTCACAGGAAAGACATGACAGCAAAGCCAATCTAATATATGCCTCCAAACAGTGGCTAAACTATCCAGGAAAGTGCCAAAATAGAAACAGCAAAACACACACATAGATGTAAATCAAAAGGACCCATGAAGCAGGGCAGATGCAGACTGGCTGAAAATGTAGGCATTTTAGTGCAACATATGTAGTGTAACAGGCAACATGAAAAGTTGAAGGAAAAATGTTCTTGAGAAAAACAGCCAGGCAGACAGATTGAATATTGCAGTTACCTTTGAAATTAAAATATAGTGTCTGAACCATTGAGAATTTAAGGTTTTAATGAAGAATGAGATATCTGTAATGTGACTTAAGCAGATCTAAGGATTCTCAGTGTTTTGGCAATGCAGAAGGCTGCCAGGCATTCAATTGCTATATTTGCAACTATGCTATTAGATCAATGACTAATTTGATACCAGCTGGATTGTGGAGCCAGCTGCAGTGCAATACTGATAAGGAGCAAAATTAGACTGGAGAGATGCAACCAAGCACTGCAGATGTGCAATGAAATCATTATGAGACCATTGGTAAATGCAGTCAGTCGACAAGGAACTCCTGAAATAAGAGATGTCATCACTTAAAGTTTACTATGGTTGTTTTACGAGAATTCTACACACCTATGGCCACAGGTCTGTACAAGCTCTGAAAAGCAATATTTAAAGGGGTACTTGAGAGAAACAGGGAAGTCTCTGTAACTGCTCCCTCACATTTTATCTGACTGTAACATACTTGAGGAAGATGAGCGCTTAGATGTTAAATTGGAGTTATCACAAAACCCCACAAATCATTCTAGAGTCTGCCCAAACAGAATTCTGTTACTGTAGTGAAATTGCTGGGAAAGGCAGAGTGAATAAATGATCTGCTAATGGTCAGAAAACCTTTTGGTAAACTGCTTCCAAAATTATTGAACAAAATGCTGAAACTCTGTTACAACTTTTTTTACAGGGCAACAGTGTTCACTGTGATGTCAAAACCATGTTTTGGCATACTGATCTGAATGGACAAAACAGACAGTGTCTTGCTGCATATTTTGTGAGGTGTCTGTAGGCTTTTATGCTCATCAGTCTGAGTTTCTAGACATATTCCAGTGTAATATGGACTAGGCAGCCTTCCTTTAGTGAGTCCTTGATGGCAACCTAAATATAGGAAACAGAAATGTCAAAGAAGAGGCAATCCATAATCAATTCCTAAAGGGAAACCTGGACAGCAGTATTAATCTAAATGCAGAAAACTTGAAAGAAACTGAGTCACCAGTGGGTGGCATCTGTTGATTTTTGAAGGACTTTGCTGCTGGCCATGAGAAACCAGGAGCCCCTCAGGAAACACTAGAACTCTTGTCAGAGGGGCTGTCCAGGCTTTCACAGACAAACAACTAGTTTTACAAAATTTTTGCACACTTGGCAAAAGCCTGTGGATTTTTGCTGTAGTCAGTACAGAGTGACTTAAAAAAATGTAAAGCACCAATCACAAATAAAAGGTGGGGGGAAAGTACAGTAAGACGATTTCAAGGGGCTGAGCTATGGTCTTCCACTTTAAAGAAGTGGGGTATCCCCATTACAGAATTGCCGAGCTTTAGGAGGATCTCCTGGTGATACAGAGCTCCTGTACAGCTCTTCTATCATTTTTCCCCTCACCATGGTAAAAGTAGTGACTGAGTGTAAAGGTAAGTAAGTATGAAAACAGCATTCCTTCCAACTGTTTTCTGAAATCAGTGAAACTAGGAAATTCTATCTTGCCCAGAAGCAGCAGCACATCTTGCTCCCTGTACATGCTCAATGCACTTGTCTTCCAGGAGAGGTAATGCACCACACGTTATCTGATGGGCAATATCTCACCTTTAAGACACCACCTGCCGCCTCCAGGTGCAGCCAGGCTCACACTCCACCATTTTTTTAAACTCAGTTCAAGTGCTGGATGTAGCTCTATGAAATAATGAACACCATGCAGTCCTCCATAAAAGCAGATTAACAGAGTTAGGAACTTAATACAAATGAAAGCAAAGAGAATATTGTTATTTAAAGACACGTATCTTCATTTAGTTCAGTTGTCTGTAAGATACATATCTAAGTACATGTATTTTGTTTAACAGCACAAATGCTAAATAAGTGAGCTTTGCTATTCCTGGCACATGTCAAAGTTACTCAGAGTAGTAAAATATTAAGCAATAAAATGTGTATTTCATGGAAAATGTTTCTGTTTGGCTCACATTAATTAAAATTCAATACGTCCTGTTAGAAGCTAGATTAAAAGGGAGATAGAATATTGCGTGCCAACTGCAACAGGCAACAGCAAGCAGAATTGCCGATTGTGGGGATAGGTGAGATATATGTCAGGAGATTTTTGTATCTCTTTTAAAAGCCGTGTGTCCCACAAGCAGTTTCTTGGCTGAATGGCAAGAGTATTCCCACTCTGTGGACTAACAATTTCCAGAGACGGTGCTCTTCATTGCTTTGGTAAACCAGGAGGTAGGAAATCCTGACCTTGGTGCTGAGGCATGCTCACATGACAGCTGAAATTTTCTGGTTTGTCCCTGCATGTTTGAACACTGAGGATATATATTTCATGCACTTTACACAAGGGAATTCATGCCAGAAAATTAATTTTCCACCAATTTCCCCTGTTTTCGTCCCTTCAAACCAGTCACTAGAAATATACTACTATAATAACTTGCACATCATATAAAAGCTGCTATGCGTATGGGTGTCTATATATGTTCTGAACATCTCTTCACTGTCTGGGTAACCTCCAAACACAAACATCTACAGTGATGGCAGGACTGATGGTTGAGGCATTTGGTTTGATTAAAATAATCATAGACCATTTGGATCATGCATATGATTTGTTTGTAAATTTGCTGTAGCGGTCTTATGAGAAAAAGCATTTATATTTATGGTTTTATAAGACTAAAAATAGCTCAGAACACCCACCATTTCCAGTCACATGCATACTGGTTTGCTCTCTAGTGCTTACTAAAATCTTCCCTCCTGAAGCATATGTTTCCTTTTCCAGGTTCTTCCAGGACTACTGTATTTTTGATCTCTTTTTGTAGCTATATCTTTTAGCTGGCTGAAGTAATCTGCCAGGACAGAATTTGCTACTCTAGTGCTATAGATCTTAGCACCAACAGATTCCAATTAAGTAAGTCTCAAAACCAGGCACTCTCCCATGTTCTTATCCCTAGTTGTCAGGGCATCCAACAGCTGAGGATCTTTCTGAAGTTTTGACTTTAACTCATCTGTTCAGGCTACTTGTCACTAGTCAGCAGTGACCTTACAATTCATGCTCAATTCTTCTGTGAGTCTGAATGGACAATGTCAATGGTAGCTTGCACTGATGCCTGTTATCATTGCTTTGTATGGCTATAAGATATTTGGACCCAGATATGTGGGCATAGTAGTCTTAGCTCCTATAGCCTTTTAAGTAGTGGTGGTGGTCAATATATTTTTGTGTTCCCTGGGAAGCTCTTGGAAAACAGCTATTGTTTTTTTTGATCCAGTCAGGTCTTACCTAGGAAACTGAGGGGTATAGTGTGATAGAGTGACCTGTTATGGAACCTTTTTTAATAAAGTGACATGGAAAAGCCTAGAAACTTCGCTACTGTTCATTTTTAACACAAGAAAGTATTGGTATTCTGCCTCAAGCAGTGACCGCTCCTGAAAAACCTAAGATAGGATGAAGGAAACCTCTCTATTATATATACTTACGTTAGTTCCAATAGGCTATAGTTGATGGGGTCTATGCATTTCTTTCATGATTATCTTTTCTTTGCATAGTCCTCTAATTTCGCGTTGGTTTAAAATGGATAATTAGCTGATTTGACCACCAGGTGGCCTACTACACTGTGTTGTTAGCATGTACCCTGACTCACGTCTTGAGAGGGGTGAACAATAATATTTATTAAAATTTTTGTTGTTAGATGGCGTTATTCCGTCAGTGCAAATGTGGCATTTGTAATCTTAACTTGCGCTTTTTTTGTTGTTGTTGTTGTACCAATCAAATGTAAATGTATTCATACCAGTGGGACTTTTTCAGGTCTATGAAATGTGGCAAAATTAAAAACATATATAAAGTCCTTAAAGATTTTTGGATGGTTTAAACATTCAAACCTTTTCCTTAAGTGCTTAATGGCTTTACCAAAGGACAGTTAACTTCTGCCTCTGCCATTTCTTCCACACTTTATTGAAGAGGCAGGGAATAAAATCAATGCAATGGCAATTCTTCAAACATCAGTACTAAATGCCAATCACCGATGAGCTGGAAAAATTACCTTTAATAGGGCTAATGTAGTGCTAGTGTAGTAACTTAATGTACAAAAGCTCTATGGCCTGTTCTAAAATATGTATTCATTACTTTAATTTCTTTAAACTTCAGTTCTATAACAACATATTATACCTCTAGCATAATAGCTAATGAAATGATCTAAAATATTGCCCCAGATGTAGATTTGAAAAATGTAACAGTACTGTTAGGAACGTAGAGTATTCAACAAGGTATACTTTTTTATTTTTAGAATTGTCAGTAATTATAAAGAGATTATTAAGCTAGGAAAAGCAGCCATTTAAACTACGAAGTGAAACCACTGTCTTTGTGTCACTGAAGGTGAGATACCATTCATTAAATTCATTAAATTCCTGTCATTATAAACATTGGAGTTATTTATTTTTCCTGATATTCTTGATAGAATGTATTCCTTAAAACATCTGAAAGACACAGAAAAAGCAATGGGAACTTGTCCTTTACCCTCCATCCTTTTCTCAGTTTTTTCTCTTCATTTGGAATTCCTAATTCCCTACACATACAGCATCATATGATAAACGTTCATTAACCACACAGACAACAGTTAAAGTTGAAAACATCAATACACATTACTTTGAACATGTATCTTTTCTAAATGGGCACAGAGCTTTCCGATTTGTATTTGAACAGCCAGACAGCTAACATGGCGTGCGTGGCTACCAGGATAGGCTTTCCACAAAGCAGGACCGGAATGTCTTGAGAGAATGCCAGAGAGACAAAAGTTCATGTCTTTCCTAGTGTTCTCTGTAGCTGAAGTAGATTCAGAATATCCTGAATTTGCTTCGTATTACTTCACCACTGGCTTTGTGTCCCGATACTTCCTGCCGCTGCGGTCCTCTGAAGCAGCTCTTTCCTTCTCAGATATATGCGTACCTTTTCCAATTTTCAAGAGATGCCTTTTTCATCTTCTTTACATAGAATTCACACATTAAAATAGCAATAAATTAGTAGTCTCTAAACACTGACATTGCAAGTGTTATATACATTTCAGTATCAATGCTATAGTCACCAGTTTATCAGTCTGCTTAGACCACAGAGACTAGCATTTCAGTGAGGCAATGTAAGTCAACACACACTTGTGGGTTTTTTTTCTAAAGTCCATTTTTACAGTTACATTGCAGTATCTTTACAGAAATATTCTCTGTGTTATGGTTTTATAACTTGCAATGCCAGAAACACCAAAAAGAGTTAACCTGACATCAGTGCGGGTTGTCTGGTTTCATGTTTGATTCTTGTAGTAAAGTCATGCTTTCATAGACATTCAAGCTATTGGCAAAAGTAGAAGAAGATAAAACAGCTAGAAGTTAAAATTAAGCAAATTCAAACTAGAAACGAGCCATGCAGTTTCTGACAGTGAAGGAAGCTAGTTATTTATCATCTTATGAAGGAATGCTATGAATTTTCCATCATCTGCATCTTTAAATCAGAGCTGGATGCAATATCAAAAGATTGCCAGAAAGTTGAGAGCTTAATACAGGAAAAGGTAAGACTCTGGCACATTTTATACAAGTGGTGAGGTTAGATTATGACAATTTCTTGAACTTCTGATCTGTGAATCAGCCCAAGTTTTGTCAGAGAGTATTTTGGCAGAATGCCATTGGAGATGAGAAGAAGCATTCAGCTTTCATCATTCCAGCAAATAGCGGAGTTCACATTTAGTAGCAGCATAAATCCTTGGAAACAGACACCTGAAATCAGGGAAAGAGAAAGAAACATAGGAAAAGTTTATTTTGTCTCTATCTCACTGCTTGTTCAGTAGATAAAATGAGCTCAGTGTCAATGCATTCGTGTATTCTTTTAAAGGGAACTATTAACGGTGGTTCCTAAATGCCTTGTAAAAGTAAAGATTTATTGAGTTTAGGGATGAGGTATTTTCTATGATGACTAAAACGTATCATAAGTACAATAATTCATTTTTTTCAGTCTAGTGTGAAACAAATAATGTTAAGTACTTCTGAGCTCAGACAATATATTCTGTGGGACAGAATGCTGGAGTGGATCACAAAAGACTTGTGTTCCTGCATCAGAGATCTTCACTGACATAGTACATGTTGTCTGTCTGTATCTGAGTTTCCCATTTTAAATTGAGAATAATCTTTCTCCCCTTCACAGGACTGTCACTAGTCCGCAACTCTTTGGAGTGTAGGAATGGCAAGCTTGAGCCTGCCTGTAAAAGACTGCATTAGGCGTCCCCTTGCTGGTGGCCATTTGGAAAGGCACTAAGTATCTCTCCTGGGCATGGCAGCTGTTGGAGATAGGGAGAGACTGTCTTTCAGCATGCCCTGAATTGTTTTGTTTTGTGCATAGTAACATCTCACCCCATCGCATCACATCGCAAAATTAACAGGGTGCATATTTCTGTTCCTGGTGGTTCATCATTGCACTTCACATACTCCTTGGAAGTTACAAACATCTTAAAGAGCAAGCTCCATGCCACTTGCAGGTGGCCAGAAGTAAGATTTTTTTGTCTTTTTCCCTTTTCCCATTATATATGTGATAATTTCTCTCATTTTTATTGCTTATGTTTTTTCTGCCTTAAATTATTTAAAATATTAAAATATTATCACATTCAGAAAGTCCATTTTTAGAAATGAACCCAGAGCCTAATATTCTAAGACTCCAGAGGTTAAAAAAATATCATTTATCATATATGTTAGCTTTTAGAAACAACGGCCACACTGATATAGTCTTTTAAATATAATTCAGCAAATATAGTGATGGTGTTAAATGTTCTAGAATTTACACACATCATGGAAGAAGCTTTTCCACCTTCAAGATAGTCTGGTGTTTGCTGAAGAAGCTGCCAGGGCATAGCATTATGCTGTTTCAGTCATCAGTGAGGAAGAGGGAAAGCATCAGTCTCAAATGTTCTGAAGAGGGCTGATTTTTAGTTCTGGCTGTTCAGTCACTGAACGCTGAGTTTGTTTCAGGGACTATCAAACTTCCTATCAATAAGGCAAAAATGATCATTGCTGGAACATTTGCTATCAAAGCTGTTAATACTGTAAAAAAATGAAATATTTTCTTCCATGTTAAAATACTTCAATGACATTTGTGAGGTGTACAACTTCTTGCCAACTCTTCTAATTTAAAACATTATCTGTTTGAGGAAAACATATGCTAGAAATTTTTAATTCAGTGATAGGAAAGGCACTAATGAAATATGCATGTATGAATTTTGTATTGCATAAGTTTCCTCTTTCTTGAAATGTGATTAAAAGCCAAACATCTGGATTATGTTTAAAAAGCTTGAATTTCCAGTTTTCAGAGAGATTCAATCTATTTTGACACTGTACACTTAGCCTTAACATTTTCAGCATGCTGTTAACATTACTTGCTATTGTAAAAAATAAGTTCAGGTTTAAACAAAGTTGGACTTCTCCTAATGCTAAAAATGTTTTCTGAAATAGCTGTTTCTGCAGCATTCACACAGCCATAGTTTAGGCTGTGTCAGCAGTTCCATTATAAATTTGCTCTTGAAAGCGGTTTGTAGTTGATCATAAAAATAACTTTTCGACTTGAGTCTTTTTTCTTTTATTATAAAAGTGCTATGTTTTCCCTAGAATAATATTAAAAATGAAATACTGAGTTCTTAAGAATTTATAAAATTCAGTACAAAATGAGATTAGCCCACTGTTAACACAAGTAATGGTGTTGGGGTACTAACTTTCTCCTTTTGTTTTAATAACATTCAATGTGTACTGGAAAAGTGAATAGTTATTATCTACTATGTCTTTTCAAGGCTTCAGAATACATCTGTCTGAAGAGGATAATAAGTAGTTTCTTTTCTATAACTTTCTTTTTAACATGTTGTAACAAGAGTTTTGATGCAGAAGGTTGCAATACTATTGCTGTAAGAGGAATTACGGTTATTGCCAGTGTTTTAGATAGACAGTGGAGATGTTTTAGCATTCCTAGTGGACCTGCTCCGTGTGCCAACTTTGACATAACTCAAGGGAAATTATAAGGAACAAATCAAATAGCACATTATAAAAACTATTAACTTTCACTATACTTGAAACAGTACGGGGTGTACTTAAAATAAAAATGACATTTTTCATTATAACTTTGGGGGAAATTGAGAAATCTGCTGTCAACACCCTTTCTAATCAGCACCTAGATTCGCCCTCAAACAGGTGCAATTTCTGTTGTGTAGAAAATCGTCCAAATACTTTAAAGATCACATCATTACCCTGGATACTATGGGTCATGGGAACTCAGATCCACATGTTCTGAGGTTAGAGACTGAGTAAGGCAGCCGCAGAGTCTGTCTGGTCTCGATGTGAGGTCACTCACCAGCAGCAGAGATTGCAAGGCAATCACCACAGGCCAAGGATCATTTTCTTTTCTCAAAGTTGACAAGGTCTAGCAATGTGGATTACAAAAGCCACTGTGCCTTAAATGGTGGGTGTGCAGATCTTTGTGGATTCTCCTGTCCTTTGGTGGAGACTTTGAGTTCTGCCTCTGTTGGTCTGAGGAACTTGGATTTCCATTTGGCTCTTTTGGCAGTGGGGAACCTCTTCTCCCTTTAAACGATATAGCATATAAGTAAGAAGAAGGATCCAGAGATATTCTACCCTCAGACAGATCCCAGTAGGTATTGCTAGAAGAGAGGATAATTTATTTGTCGATTTTCAGTCAGACTTCACTCATGGGAGGCTATTACTGACCACCATTAGCATTCTGTCTGAGTAACAATGGAGTAAGGACTTCAGAAGAGCCAGTCTGTGAAAGATAAATGTGCAGGAACATCCATTTCAAAATAGAATGATGCCTGTAACACACAGCCTGACAATAGTCAGTGCATTTGGAATTAAATCTTTTTGTAGAGAGTTCCAATTTTATGTTTCATGCATACTGCAGAAGCAGGCACAACTTAGCATAAGGGAGGATAACAGGTTATAAATTACTTTCTTTGATTATCTTCTTCAAAAAATCTCCATAATCTTTCATTGTTGTATTTTATTTTGTAAAAATGTAAATATGTAGCTATATGAGATTTGATACAGGTAGGGTCAGCATTGCAGAATATCCAGCCAAGGACAGAGCTGCAACTCCACCTTTTTGTTGGCAGGCCCAACAGTTTCCCTGCCGTCAAATACATTTTCTGCTCAATAGTGGACTAACTGAGGCCTACACCAGTATTTTGGTGCCTCCTCTACTCTGTGTTTCTTTACTCAACAAATATACTTGAGCACAAACCAAAAAGTACAGTAGTTATTAATTCCTGAAGAGTGCTATTTTTTATTTATTTAATATCTATTATTCTGCAGGCAACTAAGTAAATGTAAATTAAGCTAAATCCACATTTGATATTTTAAGCATGTCTGTTGGTTGCATCTGTATTAGTCTGTGCCAAAAGCTACACGTCTGGGGCAAGGTGTGAAAAACCCCTCAAAGCTCTACAAAGCTGTAACAGCATTGTTGGGAGCAATGCGAGGCAAATCTCAGAAATTCCTTCGTATTATCAGCCAAAGGTCCCAGTAAAACACGTAGTTTACGAGATCAGTAGATTGTTATGACATGGAATTCACCAACTCCATGGCCTTACCTGAACTGTGCTATAACCTGTATTGAGGGACCATGTTCTACCACCATCTGCCTGGGTTTGTCTTTATTTGTAGATGGGTGGCAGTTTCTAGATCTGGTGGAATCTCATGCACCTGATACTTGATACCCTTGCTATATGAATTCAAATGGCTGTATTTTGGCTATATGATCCTAGCTATCTAATTATATTTAAAATCTGGTTAATAGTGTAGTAAATAACTGGTATTGCTACAAAATTGCATTCTGAAGGTAATGGGATTGAATTTCAAAACAAGTTGACACTCAATTAAAATTTCCATATATCCAGTGAATTAGCCAGTCCTTGGCTGCTGTATTAAGCTGGGTGTCTTCCTGCTGAACTGAACACTGAGCGAGACAGGCAAAATGCACAATAAAGCCAAATCAAGACTTAATATACCCACTCACATTTTTATTGTTTGTATCAAGTAGTAAGCTTACAGAACAAACTCAGGGATGTGGTTTAAAAAAAATTAAATAGTCAATATTTAAACAAAATTCCTCTATACTTAGAGTAATAAAGCTTAAAGAAAAAAAAAAAAAAAAAAGAGAAGTCCTTAAAACTTCTTACTGAATTACTGCCATCAGCCAGTAGATCCATGGGGCTTGTTCGGCTAAAAGCCACAACAGACTTTGTAATGCAATGATGTAATCTTGGCTTTGTGTCATTTATATTCAACCTAAAAAAACAATTTTCCTGAATAGACAGGCTGACAACAATATTGTTCAGTGTTGGTTTTTATTTGGATTGTTTCCAAATGGTTCATATGCCTCCACAGCAACACCCCATGCCTGCTTAAGTTTTTATGCTGAATTCCAAAGTTTCCCCTTTTTCCTTGCATTTTATTTTGCTTTTAAAGTCCCGGTTATGTTTGTGAAACTAACCAGCTCGGCCACAAAATTAGGATGTATCTTGCAGAGTGCATTCATTTTACTTTTTGCATATTTTTCCCGAGGTCATGTCAAGGTTAGTTTGAATTCCATCCTACATTAAGACTTCTTTCACAGCTATTTAGCTCTGCAGCCTACTCCCCGCTGGGGTCTGCCCCTTGGGCACGTCAAAGCTTCAGACCTGACAAATCACACACAGATGAAGCTGTACAGTTTTTTAAACAGTTTCATCAGTAACGTGCTTTTTTTTTTTTTTCCTTCCCTTTACACTATGCTTTTTTTTTTTTTTTTCCCCCCACTACAGTTTATTCTCTGAATTGCAATATCCTGAAGACTGATTTCCTTATGGAAAATTCCCTTGCACAGGCGAGTTGTAAAATAGAAATGGCGTTATACAGTACATGCCACTCACAGCCTCCCAGAAACTGAAAGTACTGCAGATCCTCTTAATTAGTAACAAGCTATAGCTCCTTGTCTAATAACTGCAATCGTATTGTTAACATCTATTTGCACAGAAGAGCCTAAAACTATAAAGGCTAATAAATATTCAGAATTTATCGTCCATATTGTGAACCTGTTAGTTATCCAGGAGAGCTGTTACTTGTTCACAGGAATAAACTTCTGTCATCCTTGGAATTACTCAGATGAGTAAATGTTCATCGGTGTCAAGAAATGACGCTGTGCTTTAGCAGCAATCCTTATGGGACTTGGGAAATTTTAAGTGGGTGTATATATATAATTAGCTTCACAACTCTATGCGGGGCTTTCANTCGCTACACACAAACCAGTTTGAAGTGTATAATGCAGCTTGCAGGTGAAAATAATTTTTCTAAAATTCTTAGCTGTAGACTGATGTCCGTGTTTTAGCATTTTGTGAAACTAATGGTGCAACACCATTTCCCGTTTAATTGATGAAGTTAAAATGCTTGGCTGCTAATGAGTGTATTAGCAAACAATATACCCTTAACAAGCTTAAGCAGCTCAGGATTTTAAAAAGCAGCTTACTGTCCTCCTCATTTTTATAAGACAAAATGTACTGCCTTCTACAAATTGCTTGATCGACTGATGAAGTACTATAATTATAGTTGTATTGCAGTTTTGACAAAGCCACAATAACAGATTGTAGTTTAGTCCCCACTCTAGGCACACAACTCTTTGCATCACAAAACCCAGTTTTACTGGTCTAATTCTTGCTGAGAACAAAAGGCACCTGGAGATGTTAACTATATACTAAAAGAAAACTTGGAATCTAGGAAATAATATTGAAGCATGACTTTTCTTCTCGCAGTTTGTTCATTGGGAATGGTATCTAATGAAGAGTTGACTAAAGGCTTACTTGTTTGGAACTAATTAAAGACAGATATCCTAAATAGAAAAAGGATCATGGGAATTACATTAGGTGTCTGGAGACTTGTTATTCTTTTGGTACTCCGAGTAGATTGTGGAAGTTCTTAGGGATTCAAGAAATAAGGAAAGCTAATAAAAAGTTCTATTTTTCTGGTTATTGGCCAACTATTGTATTTTTGTTTGCAATAAGATTTGTGCCAACAGGCTTGAATAAAACATTTAAACATTTGTGCATTAACACATTATGGTGAAAAGAGTCTTGTGCTTTCACTCGGTGCATTTCAGCCTTCAATTAATGTGAAAGCACTACAATGCCTATGCAACTTCTCTTGCCTAGTGGTGCACCATTTATCATTGCAGTTTTACATTGACCTTGACACCCACTTCATTAGAATAAAGATTGTCTACCATTTAGGTTACATTGTTCCTCTGCACAGAGACCCCATGCAAATTTCTGTTCAGATAGAAGAGCTGTGAGCCTGTCAGAGGTCATCTGCATTAAATGATTGCAGCTATTTTCCAACTGCTTCTTTTCATTCTACTCAATTCAGGCTAGGAGGATCAATCAAGCCCTCTGCCTGAAACAGTGGGACTGCTGGGAATATAACTGTTTTTGGTAGTAGTGGATATGCCCTAAACAGTATTAAATATTTAATATAAATTCATTAAAGGGCATACAAAGTCTTCAAAAAGATATTACATTTATAGCAAAATTTAAAGGGTTGGGATCACCTTCCTTAAAAAAAAAGGCAGAACAATGGGTACCGACTGCATAATTTTTTAATGCAGACAAAATTTAGTCCATGAAGTTTCTTAATATATTCTTCCAATGTGTTTATTTCTCTGCCACCGAAAGGAATGCATAGCAGAAGTGTAATCCGCATTTGCTGCTTTCTGAAACCAAAAAGCAAGGTGTCTGCAGGGGTTTAAGACAAAAGTGTTAAGATGTGTTTTGTTTTGCACCCATACACACGTGCACTCTCACACAAATACATATTGTGCTTATTTGTAGGGGAAAAAAGCAAATGGAAATAAGTTAGCGCTCTCCTTCTTGAGTTTTCTGAGTGATATAATTGGAATTAAATTATTAATGGGAGATACTTAAAAAAGATTGTTTTATGATCTTCTATTAGAGAATTTGCAATTCATTTTAATATTTGTAGTTTGATTTATATTAAAGATAATGCAATCTATGTCCAATTAACAATACATAGCCAATGTAATATGATTTTCAGATCATGCAAATGGAATAAACTAGAAGAGGAAAAACTGATTCTTAACCTCAGATGTAATTTGCTGTGTGAGTTCTGGCAATTTTAAATGACATTGCACTTTTTAATTTTTCCAAAGGCTCAGCAGCAAATTTATCCCAATCAAGAAAGCCTATTATTAATTTACAAGGACAATTGTAGGAGTCTTTATAATTTCCCTGTGCAATTATTTGCCATAAATTGCTAATAGTAAAATACATGAAGTTTGCAAGAAACAGCAACTGCTATTTATCTAGACAGATCACTCAGACCAGATCTTGAATATTGTCCAGAGGTTCTAGTGCTATCGACAGCGTAAGAAATATAACCAAGCTTCTGGATGGTTTCTAAAATGTTTCACACTGATAGTACCAAAAAGGTAGAAGCATTAAGAGCTATTGTGAGGGGTAGGCTGGCCTCTAGCAGATTCCTTCACTTTGCTTGTATACAGCTGAGCTTTGGACCCTGGACTTTGGAATAAAAAGACTCTTTGTTCATCACTGAATGGCATTAGGCATGGGCTTCCTAAGGGGCCACCATGAAGCCTAGCATGAAGAGTGCAAACATTATCCAGAAAGCAAAGCGAGAATGTGTGTGAAGATGGACAAATATTGCTATAAGTGCATTGCTATAAGTTTATATATCTTTAATATTACATACTTGGTGAATTTGCTTGCAGAGTATTCTTTACTCAATTTTGTGCACGCAGTATGTTTTGCAAATATGTGCCAACATTGGCTATGCGTACACATACGGACCCTGAACACGTGTGTGCACGCATTTGTGTCTGCAGCAGTCGGATCACCCCGAAGAACAAGTTTTTAAAATTTAAAGATCCAGTCCAGGTAAAACTAAAATTGGAGGTCGCTCAGTCCTGATTTCAGTTGTATATCATACAGTGCCATTTAACTGAAGATACTTTGTTAGTATGTGAACGGTGGAATGCAGAACATCTACAAATAGCACACCCTTATTCCAATAATGGAGAAAGTTCACTGGCTTAATTCTTCTGTAGTTCGTAGCCATAGCTCCACTGTGTGTTCAGTATGTCTGGTCTCTTTTCACTATAACCAACAGAAGCACCATACAAAAGTCTTACAATGGATGTCTTAATCTCTCTGTGTGCTTTTAGAGCATTATTTTGAATTCCATCATGCAGGCTTTTTTTTTCCCCCCCCTCTTCTGAAGTTTTATTACAACAACAGAATTCCCAGGGAGCTTTAGGGGCAAGGTTCGCATAATATTGCCCTAAAGTTTTGCTCGAGGGGTGGAATCTGCACCCCAGTCCTGATCATCTTTTTGTGGCGTTTCTCTTTCTGAAGGATGCAGTGTGCAGTCTTACCGAGTTGTTAACTGTGTACAGATTTTTTTATTGTTTACCAGACAGTGCACATCTACGAACCTTTCATGATGATTTCTTTCTCTGACCTCTCAGTGACTAGGCATCTTGTTCCTTAACACTGAGGGAGGCTGAAAAATGCTTGAGTTGCTCAATGTGTGCCTTCTATACCACTTTCAAAATGGCTTATTCTTCTGGTTTCCATGGTGACAATTAACACTGTTACAAGGCATTGTTCCAGTCTCCATTTGGGCGGAATTTTCGGGTGTGATTTTTCACACAAAAAAATGTTTTATATAATTTTTAAAGGAAAAAGAGAAAAAGAAAAAGAAAAAGAAAAAGAAAAAGAAAAAGAAAAAGAAAAAGAAAAAGAAAAAGAAAAAGAAAAAGAAAAAGAAAAAAGCACAGTTTAGTATAAAGTGCCCAAAAATGTGTCTCAATCAAGCGTGCCTGGATTTCTTAGAATATTTTTATCAGGAGAAGTAAGGTTTTAACTTGCTTTGTTTTGGAATTCAACCTCTCATGGTTTAAAATTTTTTTGCCAGACTACTTCACGGACAAATGCTACTGCCTTTCTAAAAATTCTACTATTTGTCCTTTGAGAAATATTGATCGTATTGAGTGAGAAGGAATAAAAAGCCAAAATTCTTTAACTTAAATGGCAATGTTTTGAATTTCTTTTGGGTGACTTCAGGAACACAAAACCAGCCATGCATGCACACAGCTAATCATGTTGTAAATATTTTGCAGGTTTTCCAGTATGTTGTTTTCTGGACGGAGGGGGGGGTGTCCCCAGTTTTTTAATATGACAGGTGTTGTGGGAAATTAAATATTACTCATTTATTTATTATTGTGGCTGTTGTGAGAAACCTATGACTTTAACTTTCTTAATCACATTTTTGGCTATTAAACAGTAATCTATATCATAGCATCCACAGACTGTCACAATGGAGCAGCCTTTGCTCACTTAAAGCTGAGGAAAGAATGAATCTGAAGATTAAATTATCTTCTCACCACAGGATTAAGTAGTCCTACCAGACTAGGGTTGTGCAGCACTGATAGAGCTAGTAGCTAATTTTTCCACGCAACTGCTTAGAGTGTAGGTGTTTAATGGATTAAAAAAATAGCATTAGCAATAGCATCTCGTGCTATCAGTTCTCCAACTCTACCTCCTGTACATTAAGCTTTTCCCTTTACTTAAAATACACACTGCATGTTAAATATCCAGGAGTGAAACAGTTCTGATTCTCAGTCACATACCAATACATCTAATGATAAGCTGAATTCTTTCACCTTTTACAGTTACAGTATAATGCGTTTTCTATCAATCAGCATTTTCATCATGCTTGTTTATACAGTAGGTTACACGGTGACAAAGACAGAGCACGTACATAAAATCCAGCTTATTTATTTTTTAATGTAATAACCTTTTATAACATCTGTCACACTATTTGGATTACGCTGCACTGAATTCTTTTATGTAGTCCAAAATTAAATGAAACGTCTTTTGTCTCTGTGCTAACAAGAGGATTGCAGTTCTGAAACATGCAATGTATTTTATATCTTCATCAGTCCCGCACTGTCCAGGAACATGTCCAGGAACACATCCAGCCCCAGCCCGGGCAGCAGAGATGCCAGCCTAGAACAGGTGATGAGTATTAACTAGCTGTGCCTGCACCAGTGTCACACAGTTAGAGGACTCCCTCAGTCTATTAATTCACTTGACAAAAGAAAGGGAGTCGCACGAACTCGATTTCAGTGCCTAGCAAATTGGACTCTGGATTCCCCTTGATATTACATGTACTTATGGAAATAATTATGCAAATCCTTTTCAGCTATATCATCTTTAAATAGAAATCAGATTACATAAAGAAGATTGTAATCTCCTCCAGTAACCGTTCTAGCTGAAAAGGCAATAATACAGGACCAAGAAGCGTACTTGTTGAACATTTTAGTCCAATAAAATGGTGTTGCCTCTTGGCGGATCCAGTTCCCTAGTGCCAAACCTGGTTGATACCTGCTGTTGTACATTTCCTAAACCTTAGCCGCAGTATCAAAAGGCAAGTTCTTTATAAACAATTCCTTGTTTTTTACTATGCATATTCATGTAATTTTGGATACGCAGACACCTGATCAGTGTTCATTAATAATGAGAAATGGTTTAAATCACCTCATTTAAAACATTTGCTCTATGATCCACAAATGACTAATATTTGCTGAAGTTTACATAATACAAATGATGTGCATGTGTTGTGTAAATGAGAGATTAAAATATGAAACTAACAATATGCAAACATATGCATGGAAATGCTGAGGACCTGTTAGCTGAAACAGTGATTTCACACCTTTATTATTTTCTTTAAGCTGTCTCCAATTGTATTTTTGCTTTGTTTTCCTACAGAACATGTTCTTGGATCTGGCAAAGGCACCCATGTTTTAAATATTCCTTATTCTAGATTAATTTTTTATACTTAGTTCAGTTATTAACATTTTCAGAATGAGCCGCTATAGCAGTTTTCTTGGCTGAATATAAAGCAAAGAAACATTAATGTTTAGGATGCAATTTGCTAATAGCTATGCATAATTTATGTTTGTCTTGTAAACACCTTTGTAAGAATATGTGCTGAAGCCTCGTCTTTCAGTAAAAGGTGCTTTTTTGGCTCTATCAGAAGTTCTATTTCTATGAGTAATTTCTACCTAACAAGGAATGGGCTTAACTATATGTAGGGTATATATATACATGAGTGAGTGCCTTTGTGTTAAATTTTACTTTTTTATTTACTGTACTGGCTACTGGCTACAAAAACATAACCACTCTAGTAACTATCATATTTAATACTTAATTCAGGTATTCCGAGAATACAGGGTTTTAAGATATTTATTTGCTAATGTGTCTGTAGACTAGATTACATTCTTATCAAGTATGTAAGTAATATACAGCTAAGATATTTAGAAAGTCACGTTAAAGTAGTTTTGAAGGAAGCTTCTGGTTTTATTCCTGTTTTCTCTGTCCTTTTTTTATTTTAAAAGAAAACCAACAAAAACACTGCAGGAAATAAAAGGTGGTTTCAGCTTGAATAAAATATTGGACTGTATGAGTGTTGTGGCAATTCTTGTTTGTGTGTTATTTCACTGCTTCTGTTGGGTGATCCAATAAAAATCAAGTTACTGGTATTGTGTTGTAAGGGAGTTATGCCTAATTGTTTTTCTAAGGTGAATCTCACATTTTCACATATAATAGCATTTCAGGTCCATATATGAGATAAAATCCACCCTGAGAGAGAGAAGAAATAAACTGTACAGGAAACACAATTATGAAATTATTTCCTTGGTGGCTTTTTTTTTTTCAATGGAGAACTTCGGTGTTACTTGCTGAAGTAGCATATTTGAAAAATAAGTTGCCACTGACTTGAATGAGACAAAGGCAGATCAAGCGTCAGATGAGAGAATGTTAGTGAATATTATTATACAAGTGAATATTGTGAGTGAGGGCATTTTACTATACGTAATCAATTGCTAACTCCCTGCACAGATACGTCACCCGGAAGGCTACGTGCTGGATACCTAAATCTCTTACGATATGTAATGAGAAGGTTGGATGCTGCATTAAAAAAAATAATTTAAAAAATGGTACAGTGAGCGTGAGCATAACTGAGCACACAGAATTAAAGTTTAATTTTTTATAGAAAAGGCTCTTTGCAGTAGCTAATGCTATCTATTTCTTTTCATTTTAGAGATACAATGTAGAAATGTCAATCAGGCACCCGAAAAAGATGGAACTGCTTAGTAAGGTTGAAGCTCTGAAGAAAAGTGGTGTTTTACTACCAAATGATCTTCTTGAAAAAGTGGATTCAATTAATGAAAAATGGGAACTGCTTGGGGTATTTGCATTTTTATTACTGTTTGTGGGTTATGTGTACATTTTTGTGTGTTGAAGTACGCTGTCTGTCTGATTTCTAATTTGAGGCACAAATATCTCTCTCTTTCAATTCACCACATACATTTCAAACGAGCTACTCATGCTATTATAAAAACTCCATAGTATTTTCCTCTTCTGTTGATTTTCTTTATTCCATGCTTGTCTCCTGTCTGACTTTAATAATTTTAGTTCTTTAATACATAAAAAATGTAAGTAAAATATGCCATGTATTACGGGTATGCACCAAGTCAACTATAATGCAGTATATCTGATATACACTGACTGTCATGCTTGAGTGAATGTTAATAGAATTTATTCTGAAGGTACATGTTAGAGACATCTACTGTTTAACTATTTACTATACCCTTAAGATGAAAAGTGGGGTTGTCACTGCATATTTCAGGTCACACTGATGGCTCAAAAACAAATATGCAGATTCAGTACAAATCTGAATACCTGAAGCTAAGAATACAGCCAGGATGTGTTTCATGCTGCTGTATTCAGCTCACTTTTGACAAAAGCCAAAAAAGTTTCATGTAATTCATTTCACGCTATGATGGGCTGGGTCTCAGCCAAAGAGTCAGATACAAGAATCTGGCAAAAAAAGCAATATAGTGATTCTGTTACCCAGAGACTGGTGATGGCACCGTGCAGGAGACACTATTGTCCTATTGTTGTAAAACAGCTGAGAGAGAGAGAGGTCAAACTATATATTTTTCCATCCACTTCTCTCCTTAATTGCCTTCACTTCAAATCAAGGGTAAGATAAATTTATAAATTACTTTAAATGATTAATTATAGATGTGTGATATTAGCAATACAGTTGCATTGCATAATTTTGCATGCTATTATCTCAGTTTAAAAAACATTTCTAAGATATTACGAGTAAGCTATACATGCAACCTGCCACCAGCATTTTAAATACTGACTTGTGTCACTTCAGCTTGTTTGGTAACGCAATAACCATTTTACAGAGGGTGGGGCTTTTTTAGTTCAGCACAGTAGTTTGTAATTGCTTCATTCTCTAAATGTGAAAATTGTCAGAAAATGTTGAAAGCTGCCTTAGAGCGAGTGAGCTTATTATTTTTTAATATTAGTTTGGCAGCATCACCATAAGCATTTAAAAATACTTCCCTATTAATAAATTTACTGACAAAAATGGGAGTTACTAACCTATTCTTTTACATCTGATCATGACAACTTGTATTTTTAAAATAATTTTAGCTTTGAGCCTTACTTTTATGACTTTCAATGTATTTAATAAAGTTAATCCAGTGGCATTATTTAGAGCTGGTAGGATGTAAAACTATGGGTTAAGTAACTGATCACAATTCTAAAAATCTAGAAAAACTCTTACTTAAAAAAAAAAAAAAGGAAGCCCTCCACTTCTCAGTATGTTAAAATCAAAATATGCCTCTGGATTAAGTTTTGCCATTAATTTTAGCATTTACAGAAAAATAAAATATAACTATTACAGTTTTCCTGCTAAATGCAATTTCATGAATAATAAGCAGAGTTTGATAGAGTTTTGTTTAATTTAATAAAAACCTCTGCAGAACCTAACGGCACTAGGCATACTGTTTTAATTGGCATGATTACGTTTTAATTGGCATGAAAAATATTAAAGACAAGGATTTTAACTTCTAACAATGGTAAAATAGAGGGATATGGTTTTTAATATTACTTTCATCTAAGGTGAACAGTGTGGAATGGAAATACATTAGAATGAAATGTCAGTGGTGCGTACAGTTTAATCTGTGAAATTTTGTCCCCTGTGCTGAATATTACTCTGTCTCAATTGCATATTAAACAACCCTATCAAGGCAGGCATTGGCATCTGCTGTGCTGACACAAATTGTGAATTAAATGAAATTGATGTCCTCTGTCGTATATTTATGAAGACGGACCATTCTCTGAAGTATTCTGTTTATGAAGAATTTATGATTGCAAACTGTTCCAGAACAAAAAAGTGGCAATAAATTCTTTTTTGTGACCCTACCCTCCAAGGGCATTGATTTCACCTCCTGCTGCTACGTTTGTTACAGCATAAAAACAATAGCTAGTGCTGGATTCCACTGAGGGTCTTCAAATTATCAATATTTGCACCATGAAAATAGAAGGGTGTTGCCAAGAAAGCATGTTTTTCAGTTATGATCTCCTAAAGACGTTACTTACAGAACACCACGTAGCAGATTAATGTTTGTTGATCTAATTTTATTTGTGTTTAATGCTTATTTTTGGAAGCTAACTTCATTGTTATAAATTATATTCCAGTAACTTTCTAAGGCATGTATTTGCAGCAGACAGCCATACTGGGTCACCTAAAACTGGATCGTCATGTATGTTACGACAATTAACCACTGCTAATTATCAGTTTAAAGGTTATTGGATGTGATTGTCAGTGTATATTCAATATTCTACAATCAGTAACACAGATCTAGTGCTTATAATAAGTGTCAGACTGACAGCCTCTTATAGGTCAGATAAAATACTGCCTGGCATAGAAGATGCAGGCAACAGCATATCTCCCTTGTGAGGTTAAAGGATTGCCTTTCAAAATACTGAAAAGGAAGGTAACAACTTTCTATCCCTAGCCTCTTCAGAATATTCATTATTCTCACAGCGTCCACTATCAAAATGTTATTCAGCGGCTCTTTTATTAGAAATACTACTTTGAAAAGCTGTAGTAAATTAGTTTCATTAGCGATCAGAGGTGAATGTTTATTCTGGTCCATTATTTTTAAAGTGGATGCTTAACATGGAGAACTTAAATCCGAATTTAGTCGCCTAAATAATTAGCCTGATGTTCAGGAACATTGAGGCTTTGCAATTTCTACCTTATTGGCATCTGAATGAGTTCCTCCACTTTTAAAAGCAAATCAGCTGTTTTGTGACCTAACTGCTCCTCTATACAACCTCAGGGCTACAAGTTTGAAAGCTATGACCTGACAGTTCATACCTCAAAATACATTTCATTACTTCAGTGTTTCCCCAAAAACTTAGATGGTACTTTGAATGAGAGTTGCTGCCTAGAAACCAGTAACTCTCATGATCGTAAACATCTAACAACACAGACAAATTCTGTAGAGTAACTTCTTTTAAAAGTTATGTACCATTTAGTCTCCTCTGTCCATGGTTGCTCTTAATAAACATTGATTTATCATGCTTCCAACAGTGACCCAGAGAGAACAGCATAAGTGAGAAACAAGGGTACAAAAATGAAATTGATTGAAACAGGGAAGCAAAGAATGAAATTGATTGATATTAGTAGTAATTATCAAAAAAAACCAATGTCTCTAGTCATCTAACAGATGCTTCTTGTTGCAGATTAACCTGTATATGTTTTGGTACATGAGACTAATCTATGTTTTCTTTATCTGATGCATTAGAAAACCCTAGGAGAGAAGATCCAAGACACAATGGTAGGGCACAGTGGGTTAGGTCCACGTGACCTGCTCTCGCCTGAAAGCGGCAGCCTGGTAAGGCAGCTGGAGGTCAGGATCAAAGAGCTGAAAGGGTGGCTGAGAGATACAGAGCTTTTCATCTTCAATTCCTGTCTGAGACAAGAAAATGAAGGAACAATGAATACTGAGAAACAACTGCAATATTTTAAGGTAATAAAAAAAATAATCATGGTTTTCATAGAGAGCTGCCTCTTTATGGTAGGATAAAATATTTATCTTATACATAACATAATGCAATGCATGTACATATGTAATTATATATTCATATTTTCACCTTCATGTCTGTACTATGTGTTCATTCATGTTGATTTTATTGAATCTTTACAATCATATTTATTCCTTAGACTTATTGCGAAAGAGGCTAATCACACTGCAACTGGAAAAGCAAGAGTATTATTTCATTCTAGTTCAATGTGGAGTTCCGTCATGAAAAGCTTCATGCTGAGTTTCACTCCCTACATCAGTTAAATTAATTAATGTGTTGTGTGACCACCAGGTTAATTTATTTTTCTGCGCATAGGAGTCAAGAATAGCCTATTTGAGGTCACATTTATAGAGAGTTAGTATACATGAGAAAATATTCACATTTGTGGTGAATAGATATGTGGAAAAAGACATATACAATATCAGATTTGCATTAATCTAGGCCACATCTTAAACCTAAGCCTGAAGATTTATGGAAAGGAGGGCAAAGAGTTGTAGTCACAATAGTATATTCAGATGGATAAGCTCCTATAGCTGAAGGCCAGCATTCAGCTTTGCAACTGACTTAGTGGAGGTCATATGTTTTGTTCAATTCCCCAAAAGTAGTGGGACCCTTTAGGAAAGAGGGCTAATAGCAAACAGACCTGGTAGAACCATGTGATTTTCTTGTGTTCATAGACATCACTTCTAAATAAACCCTTACCTGAGTCATCATTACAGGTCACTATTCTGCAAGTGATCTTACACAAAAGAATAAGGATGGAATCACAAGTAATTTTTGAGCTTTAGAGGTAAAAGATGTTTTTCTCTTCCACCAGATCATCAGGGTGTCTAGGGCAATAACACTCTTCAGGCGCTGGACAATTTATTAAGTACTCACCTCAAAAGGCATATTGCAAATATTTCTAAACAAATGGGTTTTTTTATACAAGCATTCAAGAAAAGAACAGCAGAAAAATTGCAGTGTTCCCAATTAGTCGTTCTTTAACTCTTCCAATCATGAGGATTACTGAGAATGTTGTGTCAAAGTAGATCAAGTTGGTGGGGTTTTTTCAGGTTCCTGAGCATGTCCATGTGAACGCAATTTTAAGTTTTCTTTTGACATCCATATTTTGGGGATTTTTTAGTGATTTGTGGCCTTCTGCTAATGGGGGAAAAATGATGATTCTGTTTGTTCTATCAGCAAACTTCAAAGCTAGTGATTATGAAGGACTGTTGATAGAACTGCAGAACTTCACAGCAGTAGATCTATGTTTTCCATAGGAAATGCTGGGTGCTTCTTACTTCTGTGGAAAATCATAGGATTTTTTTAAGTACATAACTATGAATTTGAAAATCTAATTTCAGACAAACTTGTTTTTAAATATGTATTTTATATATATGTCTTATTCTTTCAAATAGATATATGAACAAAACTACTATAGCAATGTTACTTATGTATTTGGAAAGTGAAGTCTCTCAAGTGAAATCTTTTAATATATATGACAAGATGTCATGCCAAGAGCTCTAGAGATGTTAAACAGGATAGTACCACCCACCATGATGTAACCAGAGTATTTCATTACTTGGTTGATTATCTATTAATTACATAAATAATACATTAATTATTTTCAAAATGGTAGCCATTAGAGTATAAAAAATAATTACCTATCAAATATGGTGAGAGCACATCACTTTGTCATATATATTAAACTATCTTTGTCTCATTAAATCTGAAATCCAGTATAAGTAAGTTTTCCATTCTTCACTGATCTCCTGGGGAAGTGTATAAAAGAGAAAATGGATATAATTAACAATACTGCAATGTATAATACATATATTTGAGAAAGAACATTTTGAACATTTTCAAAAACATTAGCTACGCCACTACTAGGAAACCTGCTGGGGTTTAGTTTGACTTACTTTCCACTTAACTTAAGAGTTTAACCTTATTACTGCTTTCGCTGTAGTAAGTGAATCATTGTTTCTTAATGAAAATTTATTGTACTGCACCATCCCGATTATACACATAGCCACTGTACACAGAGAAACATTTTTAATAAAATAACTCAACAATGCCATTGATTTTCATTCCATAATGTTATGTTTTAAATTACACTTATGCCTTAGGAAAAACAGTTATTTCATTTTTCAGGTGTTTTCCTTTCATTTTGCAACTGGAGAATGAATTGAATGTATAGTTCACATGCAGTTGGGACTGAAGATGAGAACAATGCGGTGGGAGGAGGGGTTGTTAAATTCACTAGTAGGAAATTATTTTGATTTCTTTGTTTTCTCTTCTAAAAAAAACATGCTGTATTTATTTGAGTGTTCTTCTTATTAAAAAATGTACTACTGCATTACTTTTCTTTTGGGATATTGCAGTGCAATAATAATAATAATTAACATTTCTATAGTACTACCCAGCCAGGGACCTGTATGTGTTGTACAAACATTAATGAACTAAGCCTCACTAACACTTTAAGGTAGATATTATTATCCCATTTTTAGAAATGAGGGAAACGCAAGGTGGTTAAGTGACTTTTCCAGGTTTCACAGAAAGTCAATGTCTGTGTTAGGGTAGAATACAGCTACGTGACCCTCATCTTGTGCGCTAACCACAAGGAAGCCCTTCCTTTCTTCTTCTAGGTGACTCCTCGGTATATTCCATTTTGACACGTGACAAAAAGACAGTGCATCCTTACATTTACTGCCATTTCTTGTTTATATTAAATATTCAAATACTGCTAAGTACATTTGGCTTATTTTTTTCTCTTATTATAAGCATATTTAGATATTAGAATTATTAGAATATTCTTAATTAAGGTTGTTACCCAGTTTATGTACGTTCCTGTATTTCTTAGGTTTGTGGAAACCACATGGTATACTTTGGTCAGCCCAGTGATCTCTGTGCAATGCAATGTGCAGTTAGTCTACAGAGCCATACTGTTACTCATTCCACCAGCTTTCAGTGCCCCTGACTTATGAAGGAGAAGCACGAAATTTGCTTCAGTCTATAGTGACACTTGCTGGCCATTCTATATGAGTATTAAGTCGTCAGCTTCCATGTGTAGCCAAAGCTGGGCTGCTCTTGAGAAGGGGGAAAGAGTGACCACAAGTTGCACAGCTGTAAAGGGGGAAGCATGGGTGTCTTATTCCTGGTTTGTTTTCTTCTGTTGCAACATGAAAAAGCCATGAATCTAGACTACGAAAATCAAGAGATTGAGTTAAAATTCATGAGATTGTCATAACTACGAACATATATTTATTTTATTTATTCATCCTTTTTATTTCCATTCTGCCTTTTGAGTCCCTTGAGTTAATGTTTTCTAGCTTTTCACTGAAATGATGAGGACTAGAACCAGAAACATACTTACATACAAGATTCTCAGGTAAACACATAATTCTAGCAGCTGAAAGACCTAATGTCATGAGACTAATAATTGGCACAACTGATTTCCTAACCTAATGATGTATGGCAATTTTGTGGGTCAGGAGAGATTTGGAGCAGGGAAGAATGAGGAGCAATAATAAAAAGAATTCACATTCTTTCATGGAAGTTTTAGTAAATTTCATTTGAGTAAGGTCTAGCCAGCAATTTGTGTGCTTGTTGGCTTGTAAGTAGAAGTGTTCTGCCACATTTGCTTTTATGTGTCTGGGACTTCAAAACCATGCTGTTTTCTCTGCAAAACGCCCTCCAAAAGACAGCAAGGGAGCCTATATAATTAGTCATATCTTTATGTCACTTGCAGTAAAAGTTATGACTTTCAGTGTTCAATATAGAGAAATGACCCATCAGGATCCAAAAGGTCATTGTTGTGGCTTTGGCTCACAGACCAGGTTTTCAAGTACAAGCTTAGACTTGCAAGTATCTGTCCATCTTGGAATCTGTTCTCAATCACATACAACTAGGAAAGCTTCTATTGCTTTCAGTAGCAAGATTTATAAAGGATCATGTTCTCCTTCAGGGGAAAGGATTTTCCGGCCCAGAGCAGGATTTTAGCAAAGGTTTTCTGCTAAATAGCATTCTTTGGCAACAATAAAGTTGCATTTCATGTGGTATTCTGATTGATTTTATTTGAAGCAATAAGCAACATGATATATATTTTGCCATACCTGTCTCCTAAATCTGTATTTTGGCCTTTGAAAAACAGAGGCCAGATTTTCAGCAGTACTGAAAGCTTGTCGTTCTCATTGACTTCAGTCAATGTATTCATTAAAGAAATCAGACTGCTTATTCATATAAAAAAATGTTGGAAACGTTTTCTCATTTAAAATTTCTAGAAGTCAATGGTCTATTGAATTCCATAGCTAGTGTAGGCATTTATGTTTGACTTGTTAAGAGCATGAGTTATCTGATGCTTGTCCCTATTTCTAATGAGTAGATTCACTCAGAAGTGTGTTTTCATCTTCCACTAAATTTTTGACTGAGCATACTAGATGATGCAATGCGATATTACTTAAAAACAAAAAAGTACTTCTCGGCACCATCTCTCATTTCGATAATGCCTAAAGCAACTGAACTTTCTGATTAGGCAACTGCATACCTTACAAACAATTCAGTTAAATGCAAGTCAGTTTGGGAGCATATAAGATTATGGCCACACTGAAATAAAAGTATTAACTTTGTGTAAGGATTTCAGGACTCAGAGATTGGACAAAAGTGCTGGTGGTTCCTACAGGTGCCAGGAATCACTTTTGCTACTGCATTTTGGATCCTTTACAAATTTTTGGAATGATGTTCTTGGCAGAGCTGCAATCAAAGACTTACAGAAATTCAATGTGCATGTAAAAAAATTATGCAAAACAGTTTCCAAAAGAAGGTCCAAATGAAGTCAAGCAGGACTAAATTCTTTTTATACCTCTAAGATGACAAAAAAGTAATAAGTTTAATAAATGTCTCAAAAAGAATGTGACTTCAGAGCCCTACATATTTTCACAGATGAAGAAATGTTTACCCAAATTTTGTTTGGATTAAGTTTTAACAAACAGGAAGACATACAGTATTCAATCTTATAAAAAAGGTGAGATTCCAACGTCAAATGTAGCCTGATGCCACTTACAATGATTTGAAGCAAACTCAGACTGAATTTACATAACCCACCAACCCAAACAGCAGTACTGTAGACCTGTTAAATGAGAAACCACCTCTTACAGTAAAGCAGCTCTACATACTTTTTGCCTAAAATGCGCTATTTTCACCCTGATACAATACATGGTTTTATAGCTCTATTTTAATTTTAATATACTCAAATATCAATGCTTAATACTAATATACACACACAGACTCAGTGCTCAAATACTTAATATACTCAAAAGTATCTCAATTTTTTATTTAATATAACTATTACTGAAAGAAGGTTCAGTATGTGTTTCAATAAGCTCTCCCTATTTGAGGCAACATTACTGCAATGTACAGTTCCCATTTAGGACTAAATATCCCATCTGAGATAGTAGCTTTCATTCCATCATCCCATTTGTACTGTGACGGTTGATCTGTGAGTTCTCTGAGTTTTTTTATACTGTGTCATGGTTTAACCCCAGCTGGCAACACAGGACAGCACAGCAACTCCCTCTCACACATGCTGGAGGGTGGAGAGGGGGAAAAAAGGAGGGGAAAGGGAGAAGAAAAACAACCTCATGGTCTGAGATGAAGACAGTTTAATAAAGCAATAACAGAAAAGAAATATAACAATAATAGTAACAATAATCATAATGGCACAGCTCATTCTCACTGCCAGTTGAATTGGCACTGTCCAGAGCAGTGATCGCTGGTTCGTCCCTCCTGGCCAACCACCATTTATATACCAAGCATGACTTCTGTGGTACAGAATATTCCTATTGGCCATTCTGTTTTTCTGTCTGTGCTCCTCGACTTCTATTGGAAGCTGAAAAAAAAGTCATTGAAAGTATAAGCATAGTTTGGCAACAACTAAAGCAATATGCATTATTGTCTTTTCTTTCACAGCAATCACTGGAAAGAAAATTAACTCTTTCCCAGCTAAAACCTGGACACGTTGTTACTTAATTTTTAATTAATAAAAATATCAAAGTTAATCATAAACAGTATCTGGTTGTCTAAAACCATTTTCTCCCGCAAGTGCTCCCTTTGCTGCTACAAAGAAATGTACTCAGGGATGGCTAGATCTGACATGCTGCAGGGCTCCACAGAGGTATCATAAAGTACCTGCAGGCAGTTCTGATTCACCAGTGGCAACAGGCTTCCGTACTAAAACTGGGGGGTGGGATGGAGGTTACTGTAGTAACAGGAAGAACCCTGAATTCAGCTGACCACAGATACAGCAATACACTGAATCCTTCAGTAGAGGAGAGAATAGTGGCTATTTTTAGACTACTAATTCATATTTTCTTCCTTCCTAGCTCTTTTTTTTTTTATGTACTGTCTCCTTATATCTGGTATACCAAGATGATTACCCTATAGACAGCATAGTCATATGATAGAGGTATGTTAAAACAGGATGGCTTTAAATACCTACAGTGCAGAGATCTTGTCTGAGCTCCTTTTATAGTAATTGAGGGGAAAAAAGCACTTTTGGGATGCAATTAATCTGTCCTGTTTTAGGCATCTGACAACTGAGATGTAGTGTACCTCAGAATACCTGCTTCTAAACAGCTAGCTCAGGCATCAAGTTCTCCATTGGCTCAGATGAATCCCACTCAAGGCCTCATCAAGAATGCCTTTAAGACTTGAGGGACTTGAAGATGTAGAGGCAACTGCAATCCCAGATCAGAAAGATTTACTGCTAATATTTGTGAGGTTGTCTCAGACTAATTGCAGGCTTATTTTTTTTTCCAGAGAAGTTGAGGCTGAATTTCCCTCTCAGCCCTCATGAATGTGCAATAGGGTGCTTGTTTGAACCTATGCCTCCTGGAGTAGGTGAGAAAGTTGCAATGGGGCTCTTGTCCCTGTCCTTCTTACTCTACTGGGGTAGTCTGTGTTTAATTCTCATGTCATGAGTAGGCTTGTAAGACTTGAGGTCTGACTCAAGCTGACTAACACAGAAGACACCCTGGCTTACAGATAAAGCTGCCCCAAACTGACCATTACAAAGTAAAAGTTCATAGTGAAAAATGACTAATAGTTCCTTTCCCAAACCTTTTGCCTCAATGACATCTCCAGACTTTGGACTATATTTCTCCTCTCAGTCATGGCCTCTTGAAGAGTCAGCTGTGTAGAAGTGAAAATAGCAGACTTGGTTTCTTTTGAGGGAATATTCTCAGTTCCATCACTTATTAATCTTGTTATTATTGAAGATATAATTGATTTTATTCTTTTGACCCACCCAACTGGCTCCTTGAAAATGTGTCTGCTTGTTGTCTTGCTGTTGCCTTGATGATCTATTTGCTGCAGAACCAGAATCTTTATCTTCTGCTGCTATCAACCTGGAAAAGGAAAATAAGAAAAAAAGCAAAAGATGACAAAGAAATCTTTCCCCTAAAAATAAACCGAGAATGACTTGCACTAATAAGGGTTGGTACTCTGGTCAGCTTCTAAGCTTCATTTCCTTTGTTAGTGATAAATTATAGAAAAACAAGTACAGTGTGGACCAGAAATATAAGAGAGTTAACAAAAATACACTGCACTGCCTCCGTTAAGGTCCACCTTGTACTACTGCATGGGATTATATGATTAATTTCATTGTCTATAACTGTCCGTTTGGAGCCATAACATTGCATTTTCAGGTGCAAATTCCTCCAATATTAGTGGATTATTAATTGAATAGTGTTCTCTGGAGCCATTAAATCCCACTAATGAAGTTTTTCTTGAATTGATGGGTTGTTGACCTAGTAAACCGTTGCTTAATTTTGGCTTCAGCACTGGACAGGTTTCCCAAGTTTCATCTTTGCACATGCACATAAGTTAATAGATCAGAGTTGCAACAGGGAATATTATTATAGACTGTATGAGTACCTTTACTCACACTAAAAATAATTTCATACTTCCAGGAAACCCACTGATTTTAGCAGAATTATTTTTAGGGTAAAATGTAATTCATTCAATGAGTAAGAACATGAGTGTAAAAAGAACAGGCCTTCAGTAACATCCTAAAGTGTTATTGCAATCCTTATCAGGTATGTTATGTATCACAAGTGTGAGATATCAGTCAGGAATGGGTTTGCAGACTGGCAACATATTACTAGACACAGAAGAGGGGTTTAGATTATGCTTCCTGCATAAAGTCAATGACAAAAAAAATAATTAAAGTATATGGATTCCTGTCCTTTGCAGGATGTTAAGAAAGTGCTGTATTTCCTCACCCCAGAATAAAACTAAAGGCCTGGCTTCTAACCTGGTGGATTTCCTGTGCCTGTCACTATCAGCTGATGATGCAATGACATTTGTAGTGCACCACCTTTCCCTTTATCATAGTGAAGCACATCACCTGCTTCTGTCCGCACCTCTAATTGTAGACTTCTCATAGCCCTGGGGCTCAACTGTGCATGTCAAAGTCATGTCTGCCTAATTTGTACAAAAGGCAAATTAATGTTAATTTAAAATTTAACATATTTTTGCAAACACTTGCCTAAAACCTATTTATACTAGCAAGATACTGAGGTAGGGTATCCTACTTCAGGTATGAGTGAACCTACCTCATCATAGTGCTGCCTGGCAGCAGTTGATTCTGCTGCAAGTAACTTCTCGTGTTGGAAACTTTTAGTTTTGTCTTGAGCTGAAGCCCCCAGATACATGTGTATTTATGATTAAGATATGGCAGAAGAATGAAAATACTGATTTTTTGTTTTAATGAGGATGTGTTCCTTTTTTGGAAATAAGATGAGGAACACCATTTCTAGAAAAGGCTGCTTGCTGTCCTTGTGCATATACTGATACACATGAAAGCACCATAATATATTTTCTTCTGTTTACCCTGGAGCAGCTCAAGCTGTACATTTTTGAATCCGAGCTAAATTTGCTTCACTGACACAAGAAAAAAGCCAAAGGAAATAAGTTTTTCCTTACTGCTTAGATGTGTTTATTTTCCTTTTCCTATCTTCCTGACTGTCCTGAAGTCTCCAAAAGATTAGTCTAATTTATTTTATGTTCATTATTTTCCCATAAAAAGGTAATACCAATGTATTGCAGGATGTTTTTTTCCTGTAATTTGGAATAGGGTAGATTCTCACTATATTTTGGACTATACCAGGTCCATTGCACCAGGAGAGAAAAAAAATGCATGTCCACCCTCTGTGGAGGAACTAGATTAAGAAAGGTACTAAATACAGTATTAACTTGTGAACCTCAGCCTGATGGTTACAGGTATTGATGCACATCCATGCAGGGAAGTTTTTACTTTTAAGCCTCTTATATAGCTCTGAGGCAGGATACAAAGTTTTAACAGTTTTCCTTGCTCATTAAAGACTGAAATTCTGATACCGAACAGTTTTTAGGCAATTGGAGGACATTTCTTGGCATCTAATATGTGATGTATGTTGAGAAATAGGTTAATTTCTTTTAAGGTATAATTCTAAGTGAATTCCAAGAACTGGAAGTAAAGTTGAGCCTAACTTTTGCCTCACTTGATTTTATAAATCTTCCACCTGCACCTTAAGTCATTTAATCTCTTGAATTTCTGCACCCCTTCATTTGAAACTCTGCCCAGTGTGGTGATATAGCAAAAATTTCAAGTTTGTTATGTCTGCTAAAGGCATATGAATTTTTGGGCTGTGTAGTTCAGGATTCATTACAAAAGCAGAACATAGCACTGATATTTATCCTACCTGTCTGATGCTTTCCTTACTTTTATGTTACCTTTTGTGGGGAGTAAAAAATGAGAACCCCCCCAAAATAATTGGCAAATTGTGCCACTTCTTTCAATATTCCTTTGTTAGATCTGTTTCTGTGGAAAGAAAACTTCTCAAATTGAATGAAAAGGGGGCACGAACTGAGGGCATTTATAAACTTAAACAATGTCAGACTAGAAAAATGGATCCTCCTGCCATCATGTCTGGCTCCCCTGTCTGGATGACTCGGCTTATGCCCTGGAACCAAGTTAACCCCAACTTTGCAGTGTGTGGTAAATAGCTATAAAATATTTCAGTGTGAAAAAATGGATCTAATTGATCCCCTTTATGAAACACAAGAAAAAAAAAGCTTGGAAAACCTATATTGTATGTCAGCGGGGAAGATGCATTTACATCCAACACTATTTTTCTTTTATTTTTAAAAGTTACCTTCCTGTAATTGCACACTAGTTTAGAGCTAAGATAGGAGGATCTTAACAATAATGGGCACTTTTTTAACAGTTTATTGCCAAAAGTGCATTCTTTATTCCAGGGAGACACTGTAATAGATACCAGCGCTTTAGTAATGATACAAGCAATCTGTAAGCTATTACAGTTTCTTTTATAGTAACTTAATCTTCATATTGTTTTGTATGTCTGGAATTTTAATAGTGTTTTTAATTTATGAAAAGAAGTATATTACATATTACTAGTTACATGGGAATATGAGCTAAATATCACACCATTGAACTATATTCTTACAAACAAATATTTTGAAGTACTTAAGCGAGCATAAGGAATAGAACAAAGAAATTAAAAAAAGTCATACAGATATAATAGCAGCTTTTATGGAATGAGACCTGAGCATCTATTCTGGATTGTTACTGTTTTAATGCATATATTGTACTTCCAGACAAAAACAGGAAAGAATACAGGTGCTTTAAGAACAGTATTTAAAAATAAATATTTTCTCTAACATAAATGTATTTACCTAATTAATACATTTATTTGCATTATTGATTGCGAATAATCACAAATTCCCATGTAATTTTTTAATGCTAGTGAAGTGAATGAATTAATAAAAGCACTTGATTATATGTAGAATGTAAGTGCCTATGTAGATTCTTGAAGTCAGTGTAAAAATGAAATCTTTTTTCCTGTGAGTTCATTGATATTTTTAATAGTATAGAAGCAGACACAGTTCACAAGGAATATACTGAACTGTGCTCAGACTTGTAAGAGAGATATTGTAACACTTTGCTAAGCAGTGAGTTAGAGAGAGATATGATCAGTGTAGCAATTTAGTGGTTGTAATGCTATTAAAAGTAGAGCTTTTAAATAAAGAGAACCAGTTCACTGTTTTGAAAGAAGTCATATTCTACTTTAAACTGTCATTCTGTATTTCTGACTTGCAATTAAATGATGTTTCTAAAATGTCAGTCCCGGATTCTGTTATGACCATCATCGTAATAAAATGTGACAGCAAAGATATTATATCAATACTTTTTCCATAATTAGCATTAAAGATCTCTCAAGGGTTAAGTACAAAGGTTTTCCACTGAATGGTCTGCAAGCTTTGTGCCTTTAAAATCCTTTAATATAGCCAAGACTGGTGACAACCAGGAGACAAATCTATGAACAAATCCGTTTGGAGAGAATAGTTTTGTGGTGTGTGATGTATGTTACGTAAATGAGCTTATTAGGACTCTCATCTATTTTATTATTGGTGCCCAATTTAATAGAGGCATTTAAAAAACAATATTTCTGCCTGACTCCTTGAAATGAAGAAGATACATTGATATAATTGAGAGCAAATGATTGCATGTTGTGCCATTTAATCATGTCATTTTTCAATTGCTGTTTTTTGCACTTCACTGCATACTTATAGAATATTTAGCTTCAGTATAGATTAAGTCCCACAGTATGCAACTGAGTAGAGTTCCCATATTAGGTGACATTTTCTTTTAACCTTGAAATCAGCAAAAGCACACAGGTTTGGCAGTATTTTTCTAAAAGATGACAAGTCATCGTTCATTTCTGATCTTATTAATTTAGCTTTTGTGTTTTGAGGAATTTCTTTGTTACTAACATTTTTTTGGAATTAATTTCATTTCTTTTTCATTCAGAAACAGATATTCTCATTTTTATCATGTGTGTCATAAAGATGGAATATAGAATACAGGGATACACCATCCTAGACAAGACAAGTTTCAACTGTGAATGCCATTGCACAGAAACCCCTGAAGATTAAACTATACCCAACATTTGCGACTGTTTTGTTTCCTGTTTCCTCCTTATTTGTATATTAGTGACGTTAGCCATGATTATTAAAGTTTCACATTAGCACTTTCAAAAACTAAGATGCTGCACTAGCCAAAAATCATATGTAAAAAGGCATTTTACATTTTTTTAAGAGTTGCAGTTTGGGTGTTGTAGACAGAAGGGTAGCTTTCATTCTTGGATTCTGCTTTAATTTCTGCGTATGGCGGTGGTACTAAATAACAACAGTTTTATCTTCATTTTGTCTTCCATCAGGCAACAAGTGATGCAATAGGAAGGGTGTCATTCCCTCCCTCACATACCCACATCCTGTAACAAGGAGGAAGGGTAAGCCTTTAGCAGACCGAGGTTAGACAGAAACAACTTCTTGGATCTTGTCATTCCAGATTTGTCTGCAGCTCATCTTCTTTCATTTTCCTAAAAACACTCAGTATTGCCCATACACAGAAACACAACATACGTCTAGAAATAGCATTTGTTTCAGTATAGCTTGGCATTTCTTCTGAACCTGGAAGCATAGAGAAAATCCATCTGTGAAAGTTACCATTTGTTGTCTTTTATTTTCAGAGCTCTGGGCACCTCTACATAGGCCTTTATTATTCCTAGTTGTGCAATGAAAGCAAAAAAGATGGAAATGGTTGAAAGAGCTTCAAATCACATGAAAAAGAAATCCCCAAACAATATGTAATAAATGATGCTACAAAAATTATATCCCAACATGTTATGTAGTGATTTTTATATGTGGATTATGTGGATTTAAATGAACTAAACTAATATTAAACTGACTTTTAAAATGTTTTTAAGCCATCCCACTGAACTCACTGAGAACCTTACTACTGTATCAACAATTTGTATTAAACACTTGTTCAAGAACCTTAATGTAACATTGCTTCAGTGGGCAACCATCTACCATCTTTGTGAGAAAGCCAACTTCCCTTCCATGTCCTTCAGTTGAGCAGAGCAGGCAGCGTGGCACAGCTCAGGCACTGATACGCTGCAGGAAAGGCTGAGGGACTGATAGGGATTGGGGCCTGAGGGGCTGTAATACTTCTCTGCTTCCCACCTTTCTATGCCTCCCACACTCTCTGGCACTGCCTAAAGCTGCACACGTGTTTCTAGTCATATGCCATTCACTTAGGAGTCACGCAGCTATGCAGAGCACCTTCTGTTCAGATCATGGCTACTTCCATCCCCATAGATAGTGCCATTAGCCCATGGCTTGGAAAGAGTGTTTGATGTCATTTGACTCGGCAGGGGCTTTTCCAGATGATTTAAGGCATGGTATTAACAAGCTGTGAAAGTAGTTTCAGCTAGCCCTTTTTAGCTATGCGGGTGATAACTTCAAAGCACTGAAAATAGGAGTAGGCAGAGGGAAGAAAAATCTTCCAAGATTCTAACAGCACAGACAGGAATCCTCAGTATGAGAAAATATGACTCGTAATAACGTTATAATGAATAACACCTCAATGTTATCAGGGAATCTGTTGTGAAGCAAAGGGCTCAGACACAAAGTCAAGTTCATACACGGCAGCTGCAGTTACCGTGTGTACTCTTAGCCTGCAGCAAGAAAGTCAAATGCATTAATTTAAGTCTTGATGCAAATGATTTAAGTGAATGTGTTTCTCCCACGTTTGCAAAGGTTTGGATTGTATTTACAGTCACCACAGCTCAATGGACATGTGATAATGTGAGGAGCCACAATCGAAAGTGTCTGATCTTTTAATCTATACTTCAGCAAATTGGCACGCACAGGATGCTAAGCGAGCCTAAATGATGCACCTCAGTCTGCTGTGAGGGCTTTTCCTAATTTTCTGAACTAAGTACCCAAAGCTTACTGTAGCAGCTGTAGACCAACAGGCCCAAGCCTCAGTAGAAAAACTCATCATCTTTCTTTTCCTTTTTTTTTTTTTTTTCCCCCATTAATCATCACTTATAGCTGTTTGTTCAAAATATAGAATGTACCTTGCAAATAATTAAAGTCACCACAGTACTGGAAGCATACCCTGCATGTACAATTGACATATTGACAGGTTTTTTATGGAAGTATGTCATTTTAACAACAGAACGTGGGTGGATATACAACACTGTGTGATGTCATGTCATAGGATACAGGCAATTATAGTGTCCCTTTAGGACGCTGTATACCAGACCCTAATATTGCTTAGACACATTATTTCTAGTGTTATTATATAGGATTTAAAGATGTCTTTACATGATTAAGTTCTCTGGCTTTTAAAGTATTGTTGCTGTGGCCAACTCTTTCAACACATTGTTAGATACAAGCACTTCATTCTTCTGCTGTTTAATATTAACGGTAATATCATGTAATAAAATTGAAACAAAAGTGCCATAGGCCTAATTGTACTGTCACAGCCATGTAAATCAGAAATAGCTTCAGCAAAGCTACTGTTATTATGCTGGTGTAAAATTGATGTAAATTAGAAATTATGTGGATGCTGTAGCTTTGCTTGCAGATAGTACAATGTAAAGGCTTCACTTAAACTCCCTTATAATGGCTTATGAATTAAATACTCCTTACCTCATCATATTATATTGTATCAAAAGTGAACAATATTTATGAGGGATGACATAATCAGGTAGATCAAAGTAAGTTAATGTTACAGGGCAAGCTTCTGAGCTGTACTGACTTCCATGAATTTGCTGCAGATCTATGTACATTTGGCTGCCATCAGTACATAACGTACCATCACTTCCATAAAACTGAATTGCTTAGCTGTTATACAATGTAAAATAATAATCTTGACTTTGTCTGTAGGTGGATCTTTTGGTTTGGTTTAGATTTTTCTTGATGTGACATTAGGCTAATGAACAACTTTGGAAAGGAAATGTGCCAGACATGGTGGTTACATCAAGAACTGTGTAGGAAACTAGTAATGAACTCTAGGAAAATAAATAAGGGTGAATTCAGGAAACGTAAGTAGAAATGCAGCTCAGGTATAAATTGAATAATAAAATTCCTGGTCATATTTTGCCATAAATAGGAGTTTGGGAATTTGTCATTCACCTTATTTAAAATTCAGAAATATTAAAGGTACGGGGTTCTCTCATTATAGAAGTAATAGAATTCTAGCTATTACAGAGTTAGGGTAATTTAAATAGCTATAGAATGCACTATATCAATAAGTGGAACATCTGTATGAAATGTCCACCTGCTGATATACTACTCAGTGTACTTTACAATGAAATGTACTTAATCATTTTAAGACGTCGTCTAATGAAGCCTTATCGGGATTAACATTTTGAACACAAATACTTTTAGGCATTAAAACTTCCACTTTAAATGAGATTGCATTGTCTTGTTTACCCTTGTTGATTAATAAGCAATCTGTTAACTGTTAGAACAGCCCAATTGTGCCAGTGAAAGTAGATTAGTAATTCAGCAATGGTTGTGGGTTTAATCATAATTTCTCTTGAAGCCTTGGAATAAAAAAAACCCCACTTGCACGCTATCCATAGGCAAAGAAAAGATATATATTTTTAGATGTGCATACCAATGTTTTGCTTCAGACTTTCAGCTTAGTGTTATTGATCAAGAATATACTTCCAGCAGCAAAATACTCCTGTGAGATATATTTCTAAGTATCAATTCCAATCTTTAAAGAAAAAGTGATATGAAAATCTGGAACTTGAATTCACTTTCTATAGAAAGTTATTGCTTTGCTAAAAAAATTAAAGAGGGCAGGTCCTGCTTTTTTATCAGTTAATGCTTGTGAACAGCTTTGAGAGATACAGTGGCATTTTTTTTGTTTGCTTATTATGATTAAATAGAAGCTTAAAGGCAAATACCTTGTCTTCAAAAAAGACGATAGTTCAGATTTTCTCATGGGGTCATGCACTTTCATCTGTGGCATCCCACAGAGGGAAACAGATGTTGGCAAGTTACAGTTTAAATTATCTAGAAAGCTCCCATGTGTGGAGCACAGTCCTGTTAAATTCAGGAGTAGAACAGGCCTAGATAATAGTTGAACACTTGAAGCATGCAATGCTGTAAAAGTATAGGGTCTCATAAGCTGGGCTGAAGCATCCTCAGATGCCTTTGTGCTTTGTGTACCCCAGCGTCATAGCTGTAATTATTCAGACACGTTATGATTTAATAAAATCCTTGTTTGACGTTGAATGATGGTGGAGTGTGATTGTGGATAATATCATGCTTGAAAGCACCCCATGCCGTTAACTGCTTCCGGGTGTTACATGTCTCTTTAGTTTTGGCACATAGGATGCATTATTAATACTGCTTTTCAATGAAATTTTCAGTGTAGTTACTTAGGTTCCTGGCGTAGAACCAACATATCCTGACTCCCATCAATATTCAGCAATATTAGGGCTTAGTGATTGTCTCCCATCATGCAGTTCACGTCAGACTGCATTCTTGGTAGCACTGGAATTGCTATGATGAAGTAAATGCAGTGAATAACGCATCTTTAAGAAGGATACAGTTATCATAGTATTCCTACATTTATTTAAATGTGGAACTACCCTGGAAACACTTTATAATGAAAAAAACACCTGTAAAGATTTTTATACTGATTTTTCTCCTTCCTTAAGGTTTCTCCTCTGACAGGCTACATATGACCCATAATTTCTGTTGGTTTTGCTAAAAATATATATATTGTCATTCCATAGATACAATTTTTCCCCCCATTTTTTCCTGAAGAATTTCTGAAGCTGATTACTGTCAGGGTAACTCGTTTCAGATGTGACTCAGTTGAATGAAAAAAAAAAAAAGGAAGAATAAACCCGTCTACACCATAAAACTTTCAACATTGTTGAGACAGTTAGCTATGTGTGGCATTTGTTTGAAGGAGACCGAAAGTAGCTTTACTCCTTTTGTGCTATTAAGTTTAAGACTGTCTTTATGTGAAAAGAAAACATTAAGCTTTGACACTAAGTATAGGAATTTATGGAAGAGCTGAAAAAAATACTGTAAGACAGAAATTGGGCACCATTAAATATCAGAGAATAGTTAATGTTTTGATTTGCCAAGTATTCCACGCTGACATCTGTTGTTTGTCTGTCCTGCAGTCTCTATGCTGTGAGATCAAACAGAGACGTCGTGGGGTAGCCTCTGTGCTGCGACTATGCCAGCACCTCCTGGATGACCAGGAGACCTGCAACCTCAATGCAGATCACCAGTCCATGCAGCTGATCATCGTAAACCTTGAGAGGCGGTGGGAAGCTATTGTCATGCAAGCTGTCCAGTGGCAAACAAGGCTACAGATGAGATTGGAAAAAGACTCGGTGAGTGATGCTTGCTTTAAAGAGACCTCATGTGGTTTCATTCTTCATGAGAGACACCTTTTCAGTGCAAGACAAACACATTCATCTCAGCGTGTTTTCTTCTAGTTGAAGACACCATTCCTAGTATTTACTGCCAACAAGTGGAGCTTTAGTTGTATTCTATGGATGAAACTGATTAATAAGATAAAGTCACAATATACAAGTTCTGTTTGCTGGATATTTAATCTTCTCTGATCCTGTCAAGTAATGAAAACAATCTTGTGTTGCCGTGTTGCTCAGTACCTAACAGAACTGGTCCCATAGACTTATTTCACTGATTATAAATATATTACAGAAAAAGTATTTTCTGTGTAAATTAGACTGGTTTTAATTAGCATCCAGGCAGTAGATGTGTATTTCACATAGAATGTCATGGATATGTGATTAGTATACGATTGTGTGTTATTTGAATATAAGTAAAATGCATTAAATTGCTTTTATTTCAGGGAATGATTCCTAAGAGGCAAAATAGTACTCTGTTTAAACCATCCATTAACTGGCATAAATTAGACAGGTTTTCTACAGCATAAATCTACATTACAATGCACTATATCTACATTTAAAAAATAAACCATAGGGGGAACAAAATAATCCCTACTGTAACACCATTGACTGTACTGGATAAATTGGCTCAGCATGCTTTGTGCTCCTACCGTAGTGCTGAAGTCTGTATACTGCAACTACACAGACACCAATGACAACCCTATGCAGTGCATACACTGAAGAGCCTTGAGAACAAATGACATATATTTGGCTTACGTAATTTTCAGGTTTATATCAAACAGATAAAAGGAAAAAAATGCTTGACACTTAACATGTGTCCTAACAATTATCAGACTAACAGTGAAATACTACTTTTGACTTCTTTTTATCAAAGTTCCTTTACAAAAATAACAGAAGCTGTAATTCTCTTGTTCAGTTATGGTAGTGTAGTATGAAGATACACAAGACATTGCTCAGAAACACTAGCAGTTCCTGAATTAAAATACTGTTAGTCTAAATAGACTGAGAAACAGTGAGTTAGTGAGTAGGATGCTTGGGACAAATGATCTGTTGAAGGTAGTACTAATCTGTTGCCTGCCTGCCTTTATGAAGTTTATAAAGTAGGAGTGCTCCTCTGCCTACTTGGTTTATTGGCTGCTTTGCTTTAAGTATTGAGACAGAAATGGACTTGAGGAAGGAACAAGGTTTGAATAGACTTTCAGGACAAGTCGAACAGGGTGTGTCTCTGTATGAGGCAACATGGAAGGAAGATATCAAAAAACAGACAGAGTGTCAACGTTGATTTTAGAAGCATGGGAGTAGTCAACAGATAATGTAAGAAGTATAGATAACTGAGGAGTCAGTTAAGATCCCCAAAATTTGATCTGGTTAGAAGAAGTGTAAAAATAATGAAGCTACCTGCGATTATACAAGGGTATAGAGAAAAACAAAATATTTTTCAGCCTTTCCTTGTACATCTATGTGCAGAGAGGGTAGTATTGACTGAAAAGGAATACTATTGGAAACAACCAATAAGGTCAACAGAAAGATTTCACTGTACAACCAGCAGGAAAAGGTCAAATCTTAATGATGCTAAGATTCCTCTCACAGAGCTAATGAGAGCTATAGATGTCACAACTGATGCAGATTACCAGAGGGAGAACAGTCATATTGACAGAGCTTGAAGAAAAGAGGAGATTCAGAGAGGACAGAGCAAGAGTTCAGTTTTGTCTATGTTTAGTTTATGTTAATGGACATTTAGGAGGAGATATTTATAAGGGGGGTGTAAATGTGGTCATCTACCTGGACTTGTGCAAAACTATTGACACTGTACTGCATGACATACATGTCTCTAAATTGGAGAGACATTGATCTGACAGATAGACTGCTTGGTAGATAAGGAACTGTCTGGCTGGTCACACTCAAAGAGTTGCAGTCAACAGCTCAATGTCCATGTGGTAAGCAGTCCTCAGGAGTCAGTACTAGGACCACTGTTTTTTAGCATCTTTGTTAGCAACATAGACAGTGGGACTGAGTGCACTCTCAGCAAGTTTGCTGATGACACCAAACTGTGTTGAGTACTCAACACACCCAGGGAAGGGGTGCCATCCAGAGGGACCTTAACAGGCTTGAAAGGCGGGCCTAATGAAGTTCAACCAGGCCAAGTGCAAGGTCCGGCACATGGATCAGGGCAAGCTCAAGCACAGGAGGTAGAAAAGGAATCTATAGAGCAGAAAAAAACAAGACTAATTTGTTGAGAGTCTGATCAAGTAGAGTCAAAAGTAAAACAGAAGCTGGTAAAATAAAGATCATGAGAAAATGTTAGAGAAATTTCAGTGGAATTAAAGGAATAAACAGAATTAGTGAGGATGAGAATGAAGCTGAATAGAAAATGGAAGCAGGAGTTTTAAACATTACATTCACATTTAAATGAGAGGAAAGTCAAGAAATAAAAGAAGACAAATGCCATTTCAGCAGTGGCAGAGTGACAACATTCCTGACTTTTGATGGTAATGAATCTGAGAGAGCAAAAAATGAAAATAGAAGAGAAGTCATCAGTGAAATAGTCTGGGCAAGTGAGTGGGTTAGAAGATAAATATGAGACTGAGAAACAGAAAAAATTGATAAGGAAAGAAAATACAATAGTAAAGCTTTCTTATTCAGAAACATTAGTTGTATTTTTGTAATAGTTCAATCTTCAGAATATTTTAGTCATATTACTAATTTGTTACATCAAAGGGTCTAGTAAACTATTGGCTAGTGCTACACAAAATGTTTAATGGGCTGACCAGCAGGAGAAAACAACGATTGAGTTTGAAGCTTCAAAACCAAGTATGTACAGTATTTGGCAACAGCTGAAGCAAAAAGTAGTTCTCAGAATCCTGAATTTTAGTTGAGTATCTTTTAGGTCTACAACTGCCTAACAGATTGGACTGGGTTTCTACTGTGATTGTCTAAAAGGAAAAGTACCACAAAAATGTTGAACTACCCTTTTCATCTACAAAACTTATCATTTTATTGTAGTAAATACACATATTCTATTGAACTTGGACCAGAAACAAGTTGCATTTGTGAGATAGCTTAGAGAACATTGAACAGAGGTCTAAGTTATTGTAATGAAAGCATATTATCTCCTTTTGCACGTGGGCAGCTACTGTGTGGAAGCAGTTTACTGTTTGTAGCTGCAGTTACTCTAAATAAACTGTTATGAGCTAAGTAGAAGTTGGCACTGCTCTTGCAGCAAGACTCTTGTGTTCCTGTTAGGGCCTGCAATCGATCAGGAGTTGAGGATTGGTGGGATATGAATCATAGAATCAGAGAATTGTCTGGGTTGGAAGGAACCTTTCAGATCATCAAATACTGCACCTTACTTTATATATGGACACTTGGAGCTTCATAAGGTGCATGCTGCTTTGTTCCCGCTTTGCCTGAGGTAGTCTGGAGTTATTTGCTAGACTGACTTGACCAGGCAGGGGTGTATCATTCTTTCTTCTGAGAAATGGCAGCCATTTAGAGCCATCTGATGCTCATCTAATTTGCACTGTGGGGTGTTTTGTTTTGGAACCTCTTATCCTAGGATTCTTTATAATAATATGATTCTTTGAAGTATGTCAGTATCTACAAGTTTCTCATGTTGATAAAAATATCTGTATTTTCAATATTTAAAGATGCCCCAGCTGCTGCAGGATTCAGGTTTCTTTGTCTTCCCTGGCCTGAGTTGGCATGTTCTAGCCTTCCTTTTCACTTAGTTCCTGTGTAGTCATTTCTTGGGTAGGTACCAGGACGGTTTCTTCTGCTTCCCTATCTCTCTGTATTTGATGGTGTGCCAGTCTTGGCACACAAACAGTATCCCTTGGTAACAAGTCTTTATTTGTGGTTGCCCACAAAATACTGTAATTTATGAAAACAAATGAGATGGTTTTATACTCCGATGGCATCTGACTCATACATGGCATCTGACTTGCTGACAGCAAATAAGGTAGCCCAAATTATTACATTGCCTCATACAAGTGTAAGAGTCGCTTGCATCTTCTTCTGTCTTCTTAATTTGTGTACTAGGATCTTCGTTTGTCCTGTTTCTGCCCTTTTTTACATTCTGTGACTTATCTGTGCCTCTTACAGCATTACAGAAGTATGCTGGAATTAACCACAAGAGGCTTTGGGGTTTTTTTTAATTGTTTGCCTTCATTGATTATTTTCAGCAATGTTCAATTTTGCTCAACTTTTCCCAAAGTGGGCACCGTAAGTTTACAAATAAGATATTAAAATGTACTACAAGCATCTGAAGTCTGTTAAAAAAAACACGTCTCATAAACCAAAAGTTATGTCGAGACTGTGAAATTATCAATAAGAATCATTCCAGAAGAATGAAATTAGATTAGTAGGTTAATCTAGCTATAAAGAATGAAGTATTCATACAATGAAAAAACAAAGATTACTTTTAAAAAACAGTAGGACACTTGTCTGTTACTGGAAGCAGTCCTAATCTATTTTAGCAAAAGAGGTTTTTATTTCCCCCATCTGGTTTTTGTGGTAAATTCTTTCCCCCCAGATTTATCATTCCATAGTTTGCTGATATGTTATACATCACCTAAATTTTAGCACCAGAACTACACAGATGCCTTATAGTTTGCCTAACAAGACCCTGCTGGCAATCATCTTAAAAGAAAAAAGGAGTCTGTCTGGCAATTGCAACAGCAATAGCAACAATCTTTAGTCAACTAAACCCAAAATTGCCATCTAAAATTCCTACTCAACAGCTGGAGAAGCTTTAACTCACTTTGCACTTTCCTTTAGAGGATCTAGTTTACTTGAAAGAATGAACAGTTAAAAAAAGGATTTGTGACAGCCTCAGTCATGGTCACGCACACGAGTTTACAACAGTTAAGTCAAAGTGGGAATATGTAGGTTGTTTTATGTAAATTCTTTTGATCCTTTCCTCAGCCAGTGATATACCCAATGTAAGTTATGTGTTTAGCCTCAGTGGGTTATTCCATCAGCTACAGATTTTCACAATTTGGGGATGTCCTTTCCAGGGCAGATATGCCTCTGTAGAGATAGCCACAATAAGGTGACCATGGAAATTCACTTTTCTGTAACTGTTTTACAAATACTGAAGTACAAAAAACTGCCATACTGCTATTGCTGAGAGACAAAACTATGGTTTCTAAAGGATTTAACTTCATAAGTTGCAGTTCAATATTCATGCCTTTTTGGTGAGTGGAGAATTGCTTTTTCTCCAGACTGCTCATTCATTGCATGAGAAACATATCTTATGGAGCAGACAGTCTCTTTTCTTATTCAACACAGAGGGCTAATTATTGAAGGGACAGTATTAATCATGCTTTTAAAACAGAGATTTTGAGCTAAGGCAATTTGGCTTAAGGTGCTGTAGTTCTCACATTGTCCTGAAAATGTATGAAATATTCATCTCTCTGATCACTAAGTTCACAGAAAAAAAAAAAAAAAGAAAAAAGGATGTTATTTTTATTTCTCTTGTTCTCCTGAGTCATCCCATGTGTACACTACACTGTATGTCCAGCAAAACCCCCATCTGTATTGGCTTAAAAGTATGCTGTACATCCAGCCACATAATTGAAAATAATAAGGCCACAATAAATGGGATGGCCTTGGGGTATAACACCCAAGGGATTCAATTGGTGTCACTTTGCATCAATGTCCATGTATCATGGTAATTGAGGTAACATAACCAATTACCACATTTTAATTAGAGTTGTAAGGACTTGGGAAAATCTGCAATGGTGAGACAGCTCACTTTAAAAAAAAAAAAAAAAGGCAGGCATCTCTTTTCCACAAGCTTCTTTCTTAGGAGGTAAAGAGCCTGCTTAAAGCTCTGTTTAGGATTTTTTCCAAACTTCCTCTTCTTTATAATGCACTTATATTAAAAAAAAATTGTTTTGAAATACTATATTGCTTCTGATCTGGTATCTTTATCCCTTTTCTCTATTTCTTTGTTTCTGTGATGCTTTCTGGAAAAGAGAATAGTTTTTAATAATGCTAGGCATGATGTCTCCACTTCACTTCTCTATATTTAATTCACTACTGCAATATTTTTTCAAGCCATGGACTGACATTTGTTCTAAGCTTAAAAAACCACAACAAAACCCTTGCCTTCAGAAGGAACAAAATGAATTTGTCACTGTTTACTTATTTGTTGGATAGATTCACTAAACCAAGACTTGCTTTCTTTAATATTCTTGTTTTATCACAGGCTATTATTTTGTAAGGTGATATCTATCTTAAAAGTCTTGCATAAAATTTAGAAGTTCATCAGAAGTGCCTAATGCAGCAAAGTACTGAGGGATGATTAACTTAATTGGCTGAGGAGGGCATGTTGTACAGTGCTAAACACCTATCACATGACCTAGCCCTCACAAAGTAATTGTTTCATGACTCATGCTTGAACATTTACAAGTTGTCTTTTTCTTATCTATCACAAGTCTTTCTTGTTTTGAGATTGGACCTCTTCCTAGTACAATCTTGATAGCTTGTATTTGTTTCTGTCAGTCATCTTTTACTTGTATTGCAACACTGAATACTGCTCACTTTGGTGCTTCTTTGAATTATGTATTCTTTAAGTTGTAGAGTTTGTGATGTGATGCACCATCCTTGTTCTTGAGGCGTGTATGGTTTGGAGCTTCTGGGTTGCATTGCATGCCTGATTTGTGACTTTTAATAATTATCTGTAGGATCTAAAAAAAAAAAAAAACTTATGTGAATGGTTAAGATAAGTCTAAATTTTTCTTGTAATTTAATTTAATTCAACATAGGTGATATGCCCCACATAGTTACAAGAAATTCCGTATTTCTTATCATTTTCTTGAGGGCCAGCCACAGTTATGATGGCAGCTATCATGGCGTATGCAGAGTCTGGATGATCTGGCAAAACTAAAGCTGGTAAAGTCCTTCTTGTTGAGCAGATTTTGGTAAAAAATTGCACAGTCTGTTGAGTTTAGTCAAAATTAATTAAAAATTCAGAAAGATGCTGTTATATTTTGGAGAAAATCTCCCAAGTGGTCACCTGCAGGGTCGGTTTTTAGAGTGAATAAAAAGAAAAAAGAATACATTTAAATCTCTCTATAGAGGTCTCTTCTACATCCTCAGAGACTGCAAAACTTTCAGTCACAACTAACAGGGGGGCAACAATCCAGAGGTGAAATACTCCATGTGACATTAACAATCTGCAAAATTATTCTACTATTTCCCTCACCTCTGGCAGACGTTGTCATGTTTTGCCATGGCTTTCTAAAATGATAGGAAGCCCAAAGGGTATATTCAAACTCATAAGCCCAGCCAAATCAGAACAAATGACAGTCCTCTGAGAGAGCAAACCCTCAGAGGTGATCATCTGAGCTCACTGCCACCAAGTCATACTTTAAGCCGTTGGTCTAATTTTAATCACTTTATGGCACTCTTTAGTGTTGGTTGAATTAGTCAAGGGGAGGCTAATGGTTAATCCAGACTCCAGAGACTATGGCAGCGTTATTTCATGATTTCACAACCTCTGTTAAACCACAGTAAGACTGAACTGACTCCCTGGAGAGGACAGAAAGTAAAGGTATATACTCCTAACTTTCTCTGGAGTTCCAGAAGGTGATTTGGGAGCACGCTGAACAGTTGCGGGTGAGAGCAAATGTACTCACCAATTCTACCTTGCTGTTTGTGTGACCTTTGTTCTTTTCTGTTAATGAAAAGGGAACACTGCAGAGAAAGTCCTCACGTATAGCACAGTTTCAGTACAGCAATGCTGGGAATAGACTTTTCTGGGGAGCCTCCTCCAGTGCTCCATAAAGTGAACCACCTGGAGCAGAAAGAGTGGTTCAGCGTTCTTGCCCTTTCAATCCTTTTCTCTGCACTGATATTTCCAGACATGCAACATTTCCTGCTAATGTTGATGGTGTCAGTTACATACGAATTTGTAGTTTCCAGTATAATGAAACCTACAAGAACATTTCTTGTAGCTTTTTCAACTACAATCCTACAGCAGCAGGTTTCAGTCACCATCCACCTCAACTTCAGTGGATATACTTCTCTGAGATGCACATTTCTCTTTTGTGACTCCCTGCTAATTCTGCAAACACTTTCAGTTTCTCTGCGCTCTCCAGGGTACCCAGGAAACTTTGTAATGTGAGACATGGAAGTTACTTTTTTTGGTGCTGGCATGAGCACAGGAAGATAAATGAAATTACATTAAAAATAAAGAGTGATTTTAATGAGAAAATAAATTGCTGGAATACTTAATTACCTCAAGCCCCCTTTGATATTTTTTTTTTGTTGACAAAGCACATGACATTTCTGTGCAGTATTTGAAATTTACTTGCCTTTTTAGAAGACGGGTTTCTTTATGAGACTGGGATTGCTTCATAATAGCTGATCACAGTTTTAAACAAAAAGGCTACTAAAACAAAATAAATAAAGCACATATTTCCTAGTTTTATTTTTAAACCAAACATGTTTGCTTGGTCATGTATAACTGCTGTCCACAGATCATACTAGAGTGAAAAACTGATTTTAGATATTCAAAGCAGAAAATATCACGATTGCAGTGTTACAGGACTAGGTTCCTGATATTATAATTAGCTCAAAGCACAGGGTCTGAGTTGGGTGTAAAACGCTGTGTCTGTACTAGTTCTTTTTAGTAGTATCCTGTGAGCAGTCTGTTTCAGTGATTGACAACTCTTCTCTTTCAGTCGCAAATATGATTTTTTTTTTAATTTTTTTCTCTATTATGCCCTGTTATATCAAGGGAATATTACATAAACTTGCTGGCTCAGTGCCACAAAGTTTTGCATATACATCTACATCTCTGTATATTTATATTTTTAAAGGATTACTTCTTTGGACTTTATTGCTTTTCTGGTTAATACAGTTTTAATCTCTTCAAATGTATAAATTCAGAGAGAAGGAAAATTTTCATACTTTAAAGTTGCTAAAGCACTGTAAACTGTTATATCTCAGGAACTTTCAGTGCTGGTCAGTGGTGCTGTGTTACCCAGTGAGAAGCTGGAAATGTAGGGGTATTCTGAGGATACACAAAGTTTCTGTGTTCTATGCAGACGTCATAATACCTCCATTTCTCAGCTATCTACTGGGAAGTCTGTGTTTCAGACTGGTGCTGTTTTGGAGTTGTGTGAGGGAATTTCATAGCTGGTAAAAAGTTGGTAGTAGTGCTCTGCTGATCTGAAATTTTTTTAAATGATTGGTATTTAGAAACCCTCAAGAGATTTAAACTGCCAGTTAGGCCTTCAAAAGTGCCAGTGTTGCAGTATAGGGCCTGGCGAACGGAAGATCTCGCGATGTACATAAAGGTAGGCCCCCCCCCTCTTTTCTCTTTCTAGATAGCCAATAGCATTTAGTACTTAGTTCAGGATGTAAGCGGACAGAAGTGATGTTGTGAACCCAGACTATATAATGCCATGTTATCTATCAATAAACGCCATTTGCCGTCCACCACATTGGTGTCTGCGAGCTGATGGACCGAGCGGCCTAGAGTTGGCCGACGTGCCGTTCCTGAACCAGGTCGCCACGCCTCCTGCAGGCAACATGCCAGTTTATCATACAGCCCTCCAATTCAACATATGATCCTGAAAACATTGTCCAGTCTCTCATGAGTAACAACGTTGACCCTCACTGGTGGTGTATCTAACATTCTACATTTCTTTGCATTTATAGATAACTATAGTATTAGTAAATCAACTTGCCGCAATTCTTTAAAATTAGTATTCAACAAATAATTACGAAAATTCAGGTTTTAGGACAATCCTATAAATGTGAAATGTGAGCGTTATAATAGGAAAAGTCAATGTCACAGTAGCAAGTTTAGGTCTTTATCGTGTGATGACATATATTCTACCAACCATCTGTCAATCTATTCATCTATTTTTTTCTGTGCGACAAATTAAATAATGGTTGAAAAAGTGGAAGTAAAGTACTTTCCACAGCTTTGGATAAAAGACATTCTCTGCTCCTGAAATGTTCATTAGAACTGTAAGACATGTAAAACCTTCATGTGAATTCTCAAGAATAATCAGTTTTAGTAGGAAAATATGTAGTAATCAGAAATTGGAAATTTGATGTTTCCATTGCATTCAGATGCTAAAAGAAGTGTCCAACACCATTTAAATGGCAAAAATAACTCATTCAAAAAGAGAGAGAAGCTGTTGGTCTAATTTTATTTTCAAGGAGACAGATCTTATTTCAAAAGAACTCACTTCCTATTTAGGAACTTAAGTATAGGGACAGCCATTTAAAAGTGCTTAGCAGATAGTGACTCTCATAACTGTGCATGATGTTCAGATTACAGGATGAAGCCAGTGTTTCATTCAGATGCCTGATATCCATTAACCATAAGATCATGACTCGGGCCAGCATTGGTAAAAAAACAATAGAGTTAAAGGAAACACAAAAGTCACAAACTTGTGTTTATTTAATTAATTAAATGACTTTTTACGATGCATCTCTAATGACGCCAGTTCTGCAAGGGATGGTATGTAAGTGTAATTGAAGCTAATTTTCCAATACTTTGTTTCAAGAGTTCTCAAACAAAATAATTTTCACAAAGAGAGGAAGAAACTTTATTTTCTAACAGCTTGTACAGGAGTTATTTACAAGGGTGTTCCGTGTGGGATCACTGGGTCCCAATCCTCCAGACATTACGAAAATATATTTGCAGGATCTTCAGTAAGTATATGCATAATCAGTGTTTCATTGTTCAATATTATAGGATGTACTAAGAGCTGCATCAGCTGTAAGCATACAGGAATACAATAAAAACCTGTTTTAAAAATCCATCCAAATAAATAAGGTACGATTATTCACTCTTTTTCTTAACACAAAGTAAAAGGTACCTGATGAAATTATCAGGCAGGAAATTTAAAACAATCAAAAGGGAATGCTATTTTCATGCAGTACATAATAAAATGGAAAGTTTTTCCTACAGGATGTAGGATGTTGTGGATAGCAAAAATACAAATGAGTTCAGTAAGTAATTAGGCAAATTAATAGAGGAGACTTCAATTAATGCTTGTTAAATTCCAATTCTGAAAGTCCCCACAGACTGGCTTCTCAAATTTGGGATAGCAGCTTCTATACTATTCTATGTGTTTGAGGGTTTTTTTACTTTTCCATAAACATTCACTGCTGGCCACTGCAGGAGACAGACTCAGCTGAATGGACTTCTGATCTCACCCAAAGTGACAGATACTTTTTGAAAGCATATGAACTTGCAGATTTGAAGGCCTACCTGTACTATATTTTTATGTGCAGTAAAGAAGTATTAAGGAATGCCTAGAGGGTCTTCATTGTATTTGGGGTTTGGGTTTTTGTGCTATTTCCAAAGGCTGGGATGTGGTAGCCTGCTTTTCCCAGAAGAAAACTTTGAAAAATGTACCCACTTAACATTTTTTCAAGATGTTTCTAGTACATTTTTTCTGTAAAACATACAGAAAATATAATACATACATATACTTAATATTTAAATATGTACATACCTTTGTTTGTCAGTGGTACTATAATATACATTAAATAATAAAATGTAAATTGTTAGCAATGTTGATCTGAATTTAATTTCTCCTTACATATAAGACATTTTTGTCATCATTGTAGCTCTAATCCATATTCAGGTCTTCGTGTTTGGTGTGCAGTAATATGTAAATTACCTAGCCAGCTGCATTAAGCAGTGTTTGTTTATTCTATTTCTTTTGGCATAGCATATAACTGAATTTCTGCCAAAAATGTGGCTGCTTCAGGGAACACTGTTCAAGTAGAAGGAAGTTTTGAAAGGAAATGCACATCATAAGTCTCTACTCTGTGAAACAGTAAAATCAAAACAAACTTTCTGTTCATAAAAATATCTGTATTAATGTAAAATAATGGGCTTGTAAAATACAATGAGCTAACTGAATCTTTTTACAACGCTCTGTTTACATTGCCTTTGTAAACAAGAATACAATACTAAGAGGCAGTGAGTTTTTTCATACGTGGAACGGGTGAATAAAACTGGTGAAACGAGAAAATGGAAAGTTTAAGAGAAATTATTTTAAAATGGCATATTAATCTCCCCGAACACATAGCATTTAAATGCATTTAAATTTAGAAAGCAGTGAAGTTTAAGTGTTAAAAAAATTGCATTAATGATGCATAGAGCTATCTACTTATGCTGGCAGTCCTTTCAGTCTTCCAGTCTGACACTTCCTTTTTTATCCAGCCAGCTAATTTCCCCTCTTTTGTGAGGAGTAACTGTTTTCACACTAGTGCTTACCCAGCAAGCCTCCTCATTGTTTCATGGTTAATTATCTTCTTGAGCTTCACCTTCTCGAGTGAAGGGAGAAAGACCGGGCCTCCCCACAGCTCTAATGAAAGCTAGGTTTTAGAGATGCACTGTGTGAATAAATGCAGTGTCTGATCTAGCAACATAATAAATGAGTTCCTAAACTTTATGGAGTCACAGCTCATCCAGCAGGTTTACTGAACAATGCAGAAAGACGCTTTATTTGAAAAATCCTTTTCTGTTTTTAAAACGGGGGAGGAATATTTCTTCAGTGTGAAACCAAATACCATAAACTGTTCCAAAATCTCTAAGCATTACTAAAAAAGGTATGTTAAGCATTCAGTTTCAGAACAATCCCGAGCTGCTGCATGGAAGATTTTGAGCTCTATAACTTTAAAGTTGTATATTAATAACACTTATACTAATAATGTTAACACTAATAGCCCTGTGCCCCTCAGTTATTACACCACTTTGTAAACTCTTATTACTCATTGGAATTTTTGTGCCTCACCAGCACGGAAAATAGCCCTTGTGGATAGACTTAAATCTTCAGTTTGTGTTCCAACTTGAGGCCAACTTTAAACTGTGTAACATTTAAAATAAACCCTACTGTAATAGAAGAAAGACGAATAATGGCAATAGTAGTTTTGTAGTAATGGGGTTCCCCCTGTTGTAATTTTATACTCAGACAAACTAAGGCAGGCAAATACAAACCTCTCACCATAAAAAGACATAGTTGACCATTACTTTGTCTTCTTCTAAGTGAATTTCTACAAAGTGTGCTTATATTAAAACATTTTTCAGGTGACCAAACCACAATGTGCATACAACACTGTTACTTTGGACATTGCACAGGATCTATTCAGCGTACTAGGTTAGAATGAGAATTCCAACCCTATTTTTCCATCCAGCTCCAGAGGTGTGTTGGCATGTAGTATGAACAGAGAAAAGTATAAACATCATCACTTATTAGTGATGGAGTCAAAAAAAAAAATCTGGAAGTTCGAGGATGAGATGATCTTAGTAACAGAGCTCTGCCTGGTGACCAGTGTTTCCGTTTTGCAACATTTGAAAAGCGGCTCTTCTTCAATATAGGCTTTGTAATGGCAAGGAGCAGTTGTATTATTGCAGCCTCAAGGTGCTTACCATTGTAATTTTGATTCATCACCAGGAGAACTCTCTGCCGTTTATTGACAAATGTGGAGTTTAACTTAATGCTTAGAAATCCATAGGTAGGCAGACTGTGTAAGTGCTTACAATATACAGCATTCTTCCAGTTTTTGACTTCACAATACCTGCTTATTGACTCCCCTCTAGTCAATATCCCAAATTCACAGATGGTGAATCAATGACTTCAGGAAGTGCCTGATAGGAGATTACAAAGAAATTCTGTTGAAAATTTTAAATAGGGAGGAAAAAGAGTCTGTTCTCTTTGAAGACAAGAATTAGGCTAAATTTGGTAGTCTCTCAACTACTTCAGGAGGAGGAGAAACTGATGACAGAGCCAGATATTCTTCATGTAGTCCTGTTACTCATAAATAATAGATAAAGTCTCCCTTTCCACTATACGGGAAGAATTTTTATTTAGAAATTCAAGCCTCTCTCCTCCAGCTCTCAGTGAGAAAACTTTCTAGGTTTCTCCTAGGGTCAAGCTCCCAAGGGCTTATGTCCTATTCTTTTGTACCTTGTATCTATCTGTTTCTATGGTGATTCTCAGTCTTTAGTGTTTCTCACAAACATTTGTTTCTGCTGAAACAAAGCTCTTAAAATCTCTATGATTCTAGGTGTCCTGATGTGCCTGTTGTAGGCTGGAGATGGCAATTGTGTCTACTGAGTCCATTCATAGTGTCCACTGAGCTGTTCTGGTTTAACTGAGAATATACTGTGTAAGGAGTACTGGTTGCATTGGAAATGATACTGAACTGAAAGTATTCTTAACCAGTATGCAGACCTTGGAACTAGTACAAAGACAAAACAATAGTGATTTTATTCTGACGCTGTAACTTGCCAGTTCAACATTGTTCATGAGCATCTGAATGCAGAATGCAACTAGTTTGCTGTCAATACAGGTGTACCAGTTTAAAATTATGCTGAAGTTCTGCAGTGTGGACAAGCAACAGTTAAACCTGTTTAAGCACCATTGGTTCCACAGAATTCCTGGGTTTGATGGATTTTTTTTTTTGTCTTTACCATAAAGACTGATCTTTGATTGGGTCAAATGCTGAGACTTGGCATAGATGAACTTCCACGAACTTGCATGGGCATGTATCTGAGGTAGCATGGCAGGATTTGCTCTTTTGTAATCTAAGTGTGCATGGCAACATTTTGGGTTTGGGTAAAGCAAGGAATGTTTTTCTAAGAGTTTTATAAAGGGCTTGTGTTGGATTCTTGCACAAAGAAAATCATATATTCCTCTGAAGTAAAGGTGAGACTGAAATGACATTCAAGGGCGAAAAATCCTGTCATGTAACCTCTTGACAGATGAAAAGAAAACTACAAAGCAGCAAAAACAACAGTCAGTAAAATATGCCATGTAGCCAGGTTTTCTCATCACAAAAAAGGGAAAAAAAGCCCAAATACACAACTTGGAATATAGATCTGGGATTGTAAACCTATTTGGATGACAATATGATTCGATATAAAAATGTTATAGATGTTCTTCTGCTCTCCAGTAGCATTTAAAGACCTCTCCAGCAAATGAGAACTAGAGATGTTAGCAAGCCATATGAGGATATGATGGCAAACGAGGAGACCACTGCTTCCATAGAGGCTGGAAAACAAATAATGGGCAGTGTGTTAGCAGTGATACCCTGGGCACAGTACAGGGACTAAAGATGTTGAGTCCCTGCTTTTGCCTTGGTTTGTGATGGAAGTAAGTTTCTGCAGGCCTTCTGATGACACCACTTACCTTCTGTTCCAGCCTGGCTTGTCTGCCCCGACTGGTGTGTGGTAGAGGGACTGGAGCCTTTCACTCTTTCTTTTGGTCATCTGGCACTATGGGCAGCTTACCACAAAAGTTAGAAGACCGTCATAGGACTCATGTGCTGGCATGACTGACCCCAGAGTGTTACCTAGCATCACCAAGTGACATTTAAATAGCAAATAGGCTAGAGGATGGCCAATTTCTCTAACTTTTTAAAACACTTCTACTACTAATAGGGAATAGTTTTCAGGTAGTCATCCTCTAAAAATGTCACTGCAATTATTTCATCTGTTGTTTAGAAGGTGTGCTCAGAAAACTGCTATCGTGATAAGGAAAAGTATCAGTTTTAAAACCTGGATATGACAATTCTATCCTCTATACCTTTATTTTTGAGCATTATCAGAGAACTTCAAACATTGTCCTAAAGACAGGTACCTGAGCAATTGTGGAACCTCACTTGTTCCCCTAAGACCCAGCCTGCATGGAGACACTTGAAGATGACATCTGTGACTGCACAGAGCAGAAGTGAAGTCAGTGTCCTTGTGGTAGTACAGGAATCTGTACATACAGCCACCCACGTAGGACCCTGGAAATACCTGTAAGCATCCATAATAGCTAACCGTAAAACACAAGTTCTGCATGTGCAGGATTTAGCATATTATTTCATTGAGAGAGACAATAGGAATTGTACAATACAGCAAGAGAAAGTATTAGCCATACTTTTGGATCTTATTTTTTTAGGAGATAAACATGTACCTTCTTCTTTTAACGGCAATTATCACAAATATGTATGATCAATGATCAATTTCTCTAGTGATCTGTGATAAAACATACTGTTTCTATATAATTTTAGAAGAGATTTTAATGTGCAGGTCACTTTGGTATTACGCAGTTGGAATATTATGCATATTAAAATAATGTTGGGAAATCAGGACAGTTTTCTTGTTGGCTATGGTATAGGGAACCTCATTTAGAAAATGAACTTAAGTGAAGCAGAGGTGAAGTGGGTACTGTGTACACGACTATTTCCCTCAGCAGAAGTACTTGGCATGCTTGCATTTTTCAAAAGACAAAATCATGTTTGTCTTTCTTGAATGTGCACACATTCCTGGAGATGGGGGATGGTTTTCTTTCTTTCTCCTTCTTTTTCCCCTGGCCCCTAAGTGCAGTTGAGTTTAGATAATTTGCCCACAGCAACTGAAGGATATGCTGCAGGGGAGGGAGGAACAGAGTTTGTATTTATTATTGTAAAAGCTCTTTTTTTCATGTTAATTCCTTTAAAAAAATATAATGGTACGTAGGGGTTACATTACAGGCCTGTTTCACCAACACAAAGTATCTGTACTGGAGTAGCACATGCAAATGAAGCCAGAACAGAGAATCATTGTTTAATAAAATTTGCTGCAGAAAAAGCAAAACTATCTGTGTTTTAGTAAAGGAAATAAATGAAAAAATGCATTTTTGAGACTTTTCCTTGAAGAGCACTGGGCTTGAGCAAATTTCTTTATTTGGCTTAATAATCTTATTTTTTCCTGTTAACATTTTCAGCAGATTTACTGTTTAACCATTAGACACCAACCCTAGAAGCATTTAAGGGCACACTTAACTTTGATCACATGAGTTATCCCATTGGAATGGGACTACTGTCCTGAGCAAAATAGTTCAGGGTTCAAATTAGGAATAGCTCAAGTCCTTAAAGCAGCACTTTCAAATCCATCAGAATGAATTCAACTTCTCACTCTTCAGTCTGTAATTTAATTGTTTCTTGTATTAATTATATTAGAATTTTTTCATGCAACAGTAAGTGCTTCCTAAGTGTTGTTTTTCTAGATTTTTAAAATAGGAATATGCATAGTATGATGTATCTTTTAGTTGTTATTGCATATTACTATAATGATAATTCTAATTGTCCAGCTCTATCTACCTATACACTGAGCAGCATGATAAGGAGACATGATAAAAACAGTCCTCAAAGATTCCTGGTTTTTAGCTTGCTACTGCTGTCAGTTCAACCATAGGCTGGAGTGACACCACCTTCCATTCTTCACACCAGAGCTTTATTCCAGAGTCTGTACGATTCTGTCATCTCCAACAACTACTTAATATCTAACATCTCTTTCTTCTTTGAGCAACTTGCTAAATTTTGTTAAAAAAAAAAAAAAAGGAAAAAAATGCCAAACACAAAATATTTGTGGCTTAAGCAGACTGATTTGTTTCAAAGTTAAAACTTGGTCTGTACTTGGGAGGGGCTGCCAATGTAGCTGATAACCACCAAAGTTGTACTGGTAACTTTCTTCAAGGGAGATGATGCTCCTAAGGAAACTAATAATTTACTAATATCGATTGAATCAGTTCCTTGGACAGAGAAAGCTGTGCTGGTAAAATAGCCATATCTACTTGAGAGCCTTTGGAATCATAGCTATGACAATCCAAAGGTAAAAAAATAAATCAAGTCTTTTACCATCACCAGTTGTGCTATGCCTGCATAACTTCGGTATATACCAAGCCTCAGAAAAGTATGTGCATTTGAAAAATAAAAAAATGGTCTTTGAAGTGAGGAGCACTCAGGGAAGATGAACAGGCTGAGGTCACAGCTCTACATTTTTTATTGTTTTAGTCCATCTGACTTGCAGAACAGACAATGCAGCCAAGTGATGATTTACAGGGGGAAGGTTATCCTCCTGACCAATAACGACCAAATGTTTTGGTTTTGAGAAACAAAATCACATTCTATGGAACATAAAATCCTTGGAACCTGCTGCTGATTTCCTGCCTTCGGGAATTTCTTTTTGCAGCTGGCAGAAGCTTAAAACAGTAAAATTGTGCAGTTAAGGAAGCTTTTCACAGCAATGTCTTCCTAATGCTAAGTACGACAGAGTCATAAAACATGCCACAGACAAAAAGAGTAATTGTAGTTGATTCCCTGTTTAATCTAGCATGTTTTCAAACTACTTAATTAAATTAGTCATTCTCTTGCATAAGTTTTTATTTGCAGGTTGGTTAAGGTCAGCCACAGGTGGGAAACTGGGTCCATCTAAGTACCAACCAGAAGCTATTATGAAAATGTGCCAAACTGGCAAATCCACATATGGATTTCTGAACTCCACAATGTACAGAACTGCTCTGATAGCCTCAGTTGTCTAGAAAATTGATGTTTTAATGGTAATTTAATATTTAAACTATCACAATATAATATGTCACAGGAGGGTGGGAGGGGGAAAGGATCCCTAACACATTTACTCCATAAAAGCTTTGGGGTAGATAGATCCACAAAGCGACTCTAGCCTTCAATGGGTATGACAGATTTTCAAAATACAGAGAGCCTACTAATCTGCCAAGGACCAAAAAAATTCTTTGGCACCCATATTTCTGCCTATAATTATTTGAGACAATTTAAGACAGCTGCAGTACCTTACAACTAAGCCCGATGAAGCAAGAGGATGCAGATTTATCTTACATGGAGAATGTCTCAGAGTGTCGAATATATTAACAGTCATATCACCTCGCTGAATGGTGGGTAGCTCTTCAGCCCAAATTGAAGAGAATAATTCTTCCTTATGTCAATAGAATGCTTTAGCATATGGCCTACTGGACATATTGGGGTGGGATAGCCTTGTGTCTTGCACAGAAAGAGTACCACACAGATCCATAATTAAATAGACACTGGAGCAGGGATTTGGATCCATCTGTGCCTCTTGCCAGTCAAGTGTGCACTGCGGATAAAATTCTCCTCATCTATCTATGACCCAATTAATATTTAATTATTTTATGCAAAATAAAACAGGAGAAGCAGGATTCTTTTCAAAACAGCATGTAGGTAGGGCTTTTCCTGAGAGAATGGGAACCTGGTTCACATCTCCTATGCTCAGTCTGACAAAGTGTCCCACACCCAAAATCAGTGCCCTAACTATTGAGCTGTTGGAGAACATACCATGATTTCTCGTAAAAGGATTGATCAGCTTTAGTCCCTACTTCAAGAACAGAGTTCCCAGCTGAGAATTGAAGTCAGAGATACGTGCCTTGCTCTGCACAATTAACCTTGACCGAGTCTTGATGAATCTAAATCAGTAACTCAGTTGTGTGCCACTCCACTTCACTGGACTACAGCCTCATTTTATCTGCATATTTTTCTGTAACTTTGTACGGTTTTTGTGATTTAGATTGCTGTTTGGCATGTGATCAGTGCTGTATTTGAAAAACAAGACGTGCTCCAAGAAAGCTCGAGAGAACAAGAGGTCATAGTTGAAAGATTTTTTGGAAAAAAGTGCTTGTTTTTCTGTATGCAGTTATCATTGTTCAGCTGTTAAGATGATTTAAACTAAACAATTCTACATTAGTTAACAATTCTATTGCCATACTTATTGTATAGAAAAAGTCTTCCCTAAAGTGGATGCCTCCCAATAAAGAGAAAAATAAAGTGAAATTAACTTGCACTTAGAGGGCCACTCCCAAAATCAGGGACCATTTCTAACTTACTTTGAGAGGTTTAAGGCAAGTCAGTACTGTTGGCCATTTGACACCATATTTGAGTGAAAAAAGTTGTAAAGATGTTCTTTCTCTCCCACAGGTGTTCTAAAAGGAAAAATTCTTGATACTGTATGTTCTGAATCCATAATAGTAAATATTGCTGGAAAGTTACAAAAGTATTAAAAAAGAAAACTAAGTTTAGCTTAATTATTTATTAGCCTTTTCCCAGAGAAAGGTGTCAGCACAGACAATATTTGAGATTCACATAGTATTTGATTAGACTGATTGATTGTACTCTACAGCTGAAGATATTAACATTCATTAGTCTTACTGGTCATTAGTAGTGCCTTTAATATCAAGTAAAGAATAAATAGAAATACTAATAAAAATTCATTAAGTCTTGTGGTTTCCAGTGCATTAGATCTGTTGTTTTAAGGCTGACAACACAAAAGTTTGTTATAAACATGTCAAAAATCCTTTAATAAATCCTTTATATCTTAACTCTTTCAAACTTAAGCAGGCTAAGAGAGATTACTGTATACATAATGTAATAAAGTGCTAATTGCAAGTTTTTTACTAACAGACTAACACATTCCTATGTAATTCTGCAGAATGGTTAAAGCTTGTTGCACATAAAATAACTAACCACAATTAAACTATATTAAAGTCAAATTTCTGTTTTATATTTTGATAGCAAATAAGAAAAAAGTCCTGAGAATACTAAGAAATCATGCACAATTTATTAAGTTTCACTTTAATTGATCATGTTAGTGGTACACAAGATGTAACAAAATTAAATGTCTATTAGTCATCATTGTTCCAATAATGCACTTTACTTCCATTAGTTTGCTTACATGATTTCAGTGGAAGCATATTTAATATGCAGCTGTACATATTTACGTATTTTTAATCTTTGTCTCTCTCTTTTCTTTTTTCACAGGAGCCTTTGAATGTTATTGATGCCAGTTTGATGGATCTAAATGGTCCAAGTGAAGATGCACTAGAATGGGATGAAACTGATATAGGTAATAAGCTGATCAGTATTCATGAAGAGTTAAGTGATACTGATCAGGAACTCAAGAAGGATGATCCAAGTCAGAAACCTGCTTCAGGAGAATGCGGTGATAATGATGTGAACGAAGACGAAAGTATCAGAGATCATGGAAGTCCTCTTTATTGTCCCAGCATTACTTCCCCTCCAAATCCTCACATCTATCAGGTCTATAGCCTTCATAATATTGAATTATCAGAAAAAAAGCACATGCCTTTTTTGAAAAAAGCATCCAAACTCTCCAATGTAACACAGTCTAACATTTTAAACAAAAGTCTTAGTAAAGACTCGTCATTTTCATCTACCAAATCCCTGCCAGACCTAATAGGGGGGACCACATTGGCAAAACCATATAACTATATGTATCAGAGTGGAAACATAAGCAGGCATTCTGAGAGTGAGAGTGGGATAGTGAGTGAGTGTGATACAGAAACTACGAATAATTCAGAAATTTTCTTGCTAAATGATGTAGAAAGCACTCAGAGTAATCCTGAAATTGGGCATGCAGAAACTCAAGTGGATGATATAGTCAATGTAATAAAACAAAAAATAAAGCAAGTTGAAGAAGACCATGCTAGTCTCTCAGATGATTTCCAGCTGGCACCTTCTGCATGTTGTGGAAGTGAAAATGATGAGGATTTGGACAGCATTACCACGAGTAACCCTGTTTGTTTGGAAGAATTGCAAGGAAAAAATGACATCTTTACGTTTTATGATTACTCGTATCTTCAAGGCTCCAGATTCAAATTGCCAGTGATAATGAAACAATCACAAATTGAAAAAACACATACAGAGGGCAGTTTGTTTAATGGACTTAGTTTTGATAAAATACCTGGTAAATCTGAACATAAACCTGGAGACTCACAACCAGATGGATTTATTCATGACCATACTCTGACAATTATCCCTGGAGAATCAGATCCCAATTCCTGTAAAATTACGGAAACTGTAAGAAAATTAACTGCTACAGAAAATACAAAGCAGGTTTCAACTTTATCTCATAGTTCTTCATTGGAATCTCTGTCTGTAGTAGGTGATTTGTTCAGCTCGGGTATTTTTAAAAGTGGAGATGGTCTTCAGCGAAGCACCTCTTTGGAGAGCTGGCTGACTTCCTACAAAAGCAATGAAGATCTTTTTAGTCATCATGGCTCAGGAGACATAAGTGCAAGCAGTGATTCTGTTGGAGAACTCAGCAAAAGGACATTAGATCTTTTGAATCGCTTAGAGAATATCCAGAGTCCTTTAGACCAAAAGATAAAACGCAGCATCTCTGATATAACACTCCAAAGTAGCTCTCAAAAAATGTCTTTTAATGGACAGCTGTCTCTTGATATTGCATCCTCAATCAATGAAGACTCAGCGGCTTCTCTCACTGAACTTAGCAGCAGTGAGGATCTTTCTCTTTGCTCTGAAGACATTGTACTGCACAGAAATAAAATACCAGATTCAAATGCATCATTTAGAAAACATCTTAATAGATCTGTAGCTGATGAGAGTGATGTCAATGTCAGCATGATTGTTAATGTCTCCTGCACTTCTGCTTGTACTGATGATGAAGATGACAGTGATTTGCTTTCAAGTTCCACCCTTACCTTAACTGAGGAAGAGCTAGGTATCAAAGATGAAGATGATGATTCCAGTATAGCAACTGATGAGGATATTTATGAAGAATGCAATTTAATTTCAGGACTTGATTATATAAAAAATGAACTCCAAACTTGGATTAGACCAAAATTTTCTTTGACAAGGGAAAAGAGAAAAAGTAACCTCAGTGATGAAATTCAGCGCAGTAAAGAAGTTAGTAATGAGATGTCAAAAGCCACAGATACATTAAGCATTGAAACACTATTGAATGGTTCAGTACAGAAAATATCAGAAAATAATGGCAATAGTAAGAATGTACCACGTGATCATGAAAAAGGGACAAAGAGTCACCTGATGAAAGATGTCTCTCAGGCTGTGAAGGATCAGCTTGTGGATGATATGGAGAATGGCAACGTTGAAAATACCCTTTGCAGTCAAAAGGAAGATCTTGTTAGAACATCAGAAACTCCCAAAACTTATGCATCGCTTGATGTCAGAGAAGCTGAAAATGAATGTTGTGTCTGTGAAGCATTTACAGACAGTTCAGATGATTCACATATGGATGGCAAAGAGGCTGTTTTGTTGTCAGATGGATCCAGAAACCCTCCAAAAGAATGTCAGAGTCATCTTCAGCCTGATCATCACTCTGTTATTTCCACTCCTGCTAAAAAACCTTGTCTTGAATCTTCCTCAGAAATTAATTGTGTAGACATACATGGTACAGCTTTACAAACATCCTTACCTAATGTTCAACAACATAGAATGAGCACTACTGAAAAATGTACTGATTGCTGTACAGCCTTGAAATCCAATGAAGCAGAATGTGACTCCTTGGCCACTGGGTCTGATTTGTGCTGTAACTGTGAATCTGCTGCTTTTGATAAAAGAAATGTAGAAGATGGCTCAGTACACAATTTTGTGAGGGAGATAATAGACATGGCATCCACAGCTTTGAAAAGTAAGACGCAACCTGAATGTGAGTCATCTGCTCCAGCTTCATTAGCACAGATCAAGGAAAAAGTTTTAGAACACTCCCATAGGCCCATTCAGCTAAGAAAAGGGGACTTCTATTCTTACCTTTCACTTTCTTCTCATGATAGTGACTGTGGAGAGGTAATCAAATACATAGAGGAAAAGAGTAGTACCCCTGTGCCACTGGACTTCACAGAAGACAGAGAAAATATTGAATGCTTTTTTGAAGCCTGTCCTGAGGAAGAACGGGTTGGGCAGCAGCAGTCAATTTCAGACAGTACTCCTGAAACACTGGCTGAACAGCAGCAACCTATTTCTAACACAAGTTCTGAAACATCTCCAGAGTCACTAGGGGAAGAGACTCAAAAGTCACTAGAAGTTAAAACTTCCTCTGAAGGTAGGGATTTGTCTTTCTTATGTGATGATGACAATGATCTAAATGTCCCCAATCCTAACAAACAAACTGCATCAAACAATTTGAAAAATGCTGCTGATGACTTGCTCATTTCAGATGGGCAAACTGAAAGTTTTGAAAATAATTCTCCAGAGCTTAGCACTAAAAAGAATAGTACAGGAAAATCACCTGGAACTGAAGAGGCCAAAGGATGCAATGCTGCTTCGGAAGAGGCTTCAGGTATAGAATTTCAGTTAAAACCTGGCGATTCACAGAAAATGGATGTTTTGCATCAGAATAGTAAAACTCTTACTTGTGAAGAAAATCTCCTGAATCTTCATAAGGAAAGACATATAAATATGCACAGATAGAATGTAACCCTCTCCAGGCACGTACATTATCCTAAAACCAGGTATGTACTCTAGAAGTTGCACATTCTTTTTTTTTTTACATTTTTTTGCATTTTTTTTTAACATTTTGTACAATGAAGGGAGATGAATCACCGTCCAGGGCTTCTGTTTTATGAAGTGCTATATAATTTGTTTTGATTACACTATAATCCCAATTTACATGCCACTGGTCAACAAATGCAGTGAATACTAACTGCTTCTTGCCCTGTGGCTTTGCACTGGCTGGAACTTCTTTCTTCTGGGACAAATCTGCCATCTTGCAGAACTTGGGAATTCTTCAAAAGTAGTATTGATATACCAACCTCATCTTCCCTCCACTCATTGATCCCCTTCTCTGCAGTCAGCTGGCCTTACGATGTGTTCTAAAGCACTTAATGAAGTTGAATATCTGGTTTTACATTAATTTTGGGTGATTAGTGAGTTGGAGTTCTACAGTATTTCCAGACAAGCCATGAAGAATGGCTAGGCAGACTGAAGAATAAATTGAGAATAATGTCATCTCTTGACATCAGTTTACCATGATGTAAGTTTGATCCATTATTAAGAACACAATTATTACAACACAATGTTAGGACAAAAGTTGAAATTACCAAAATAAGAAATCTTTGCAACATCATTAAACTGTATAATGGGAGGTTAATGCAGAATAAAGACCTAAATCCCAAAGCAGATGGAAACTGATAGCCACACAGCAGTACTGGAAGCGTCACTTCTATTTTGTGGTAAGCATTCTGAAACATAAGTAAGATGATGGAATCTATGACGAAAAAGCTGCTCTGATCTCTTCCAAAGTTTAAAGGTGCTTCAGATCTGGAGTTTCTGACCTCACATAAATGTCTAACAATAACTGCACATTTAACAACAAAAGAAGATCTACACAACAACTTCTGGATCAAATCCTAGTGTGTAACAGTGCTGCTTTGAGTCTCTCTAGTTGATTGCTGACCCAAAAGCCAGCATAGCTGTATGAGAAAGCCATTAGTCTTTGGAAACATTTCTCCAGTAGATCAGAGCCACCATGGCAACTCTGAATGCCACTCCAATTCCAAATGCCACTGCTTGCCAGAAGCTGTAGCAAGGGAGTTTCCAAAAAGACACAAGGCTAAGCATGGGACCAGGTTTCCCTGGGAAGTTACGGAATTTCCATCCTTGGAGATTTTCAAAATTCAAGTGGATGTGACCCCGAATAATCTGATTACCTTTGAAAATAGGCTTCCTTTGAGCAGGAGGGTGGACCAGATGATGTTCAAGTTTCCTTCCAACCGAAGTTATTCTGTGATTCCATGATGCTAGGAGAAAAGGCTGTTATTCATCACTGCTCATGAAAGCCACTAGTATTATCCTATTGCAAACTATAGCTATAGCAGAGGAACTGGGCCTGTTTATACAAAATAGATTGCTTTGCTGCTATTAGATATTTAACTTCTGCATTTCCTGGTTTTGCTATATTATATTACTATGCTTTGAGCTTTTCGTTTGCACATATTGACAGTTTCCCAGCATTCACACATTCACATATGTATAAGTATGTCTAGCAAAGTCTTTAGGTTATGACAGCAATATTCTACAGCCTGCTACTATCTCTTTGGACACATATCTATTTGAATAATGCCTTATCTTGGAACCATCATAGGAAAGAGGATGTTTCTTTAATGGCTTTGAAATGGCCCATCATGACCTGTTGATTGACGATTATGTTAATACGTGGACACACCCAAACAACTGGAGAAGCAATGGAAATCAACTGGGAATTACAAAAATCACAGATGATACTATATATTTTAGAATTACACTAAAAGCATTATGTGTATATGGAAGCTTCTATTTGGAAAATGAGATGATTAAAAAAGTCTGAGTTTGATAAGTGATAATTATGTAAACATAAGCTTTTCCTAAACTACTGTTTTATTAGTTTTCCTATTTTCCACACATTTTTATAATATTAATTTGAGGAAGAATAGTTACTGCAGTGAATGAGATTCTATCCTCGTTCTTATTCTTTCACTGATGAAGATAATAACTTTTCAGTTCGTAAGCACTTTTCCTCTGAGGATCTCAAAATACTGCATAAAATTTCCCTCACTCTTCAGAACCTCGTAGTTACATCCATGGTAGCCAACTGTGTTTTTCATAAGACAGGGTTATGACAGTATGCAGTTAAAAAGGTGTAAGGCCTAAGATTGGACATAGAGGATGGAGATATTATTAAATGCCCCACAATGCAATAAAAAGTAACTCAGAATCTCTAGGCAGCAACCGTTATGGTTTAGTTTTAATTTTTGCCCAAGGGTTGACAAATTTTTTTAAGGTAACAGAGCCCTTCATGTTATGTCCCACTTTTTACATTTAGAAAGATATTACTGGTTCTTGACTGATACATACGGCATTGCTTCCATGGAAATTATGTACTGTATTATTCCCAGTAGTAAAACCCTAGGATACATGTAGTTTATCTCTGGCACATCAAAAAATGAGAATATGAGCTGCTAGATTTGGTTTCACTAAAGTCTGAGCTCCCTTCCCCCATTCACAAGCTTGATGCTTTAACTTCATCTCTCATGCTATGGGGAATGAATTACAGAAGCAATCTATCCTAATTTGTTAACTTATTCAAATAACAGTTATTATACTTAACTATGCTAAAGATTATCTTTTTGGTGGCAGATTGTTTATTTTTTGATGAGGCTAATTACTGATTTTCCAAAGGTAATTTACATTTATTACTAATACATCTTTTAAAATGTGACAGATAAATGTTGTTCCCATAAGTGTATTATGAAAAAAGTTACTATTTAAAAACACATTATTTAATTTGAAAGATAAATGGCAAACACCATTATTTTTCCTGTAGCACCTGTGCTGTAAGCTCATTTAAATGTGTAATTCCATGTGTAGCTGCAATACTCAGAGAAAAATAATCTATAGTATATGTGTACCTTAAAAGCATACTGAGAATTCAAAGCTGAAAAAAGGCATAGTTTCAAATATACTTTGATTTTAGCATTTGCCTTGGCTGTACAGGAGAATAAAATCATAGTGAAGAAAACATTTTTGCCAAATGCTGCAATCCTGTTATTTAGCAGTGTACTATGAAAAAAAACCAGACCATTGTGGAAAAATAATACTAATTCTATAAGCAGGCTTAAAAATATCTCGGTCAGTGCTGGCTAGTCTCTCAGAGCCAGCACAGAGTTCTTCAAGAGGTGCTCGTAAAGCTATACTGATTTTATTTCTCAAGCAGGGGACAACTTGAAAGAACTTTCTGTATATGAGATCATACAATCTTCTGCTGTCACTGTGACCCATGACTTGCCAATGGGATGAGAAATTTTAGTCACATATCCAATATGCATTAGAGATCACTACATTAAGGAGGTTTACGTGGTGTGCCCAAAGTCTTTTCTAGAGGATACATTAGACTTCTAGGTGTGATGTTAGTTCTTATAAGTCACAAAAGCTATTTCCTTCCTTTTGTACCAAATTTGTAATTTAAACTTAAGTTTTAACAATTTAGGGAAAAGAATATATTACTTGGGCTTAAGAAAACGAAATTGGTTTTATCTGACAGTGCTGCAATGTCAGCCAGAATGTCCTGACACTTACTATAGCCAGGACTGGTACTTAGAAGGCCTGACTGTTATTTCCTGCTCAGCAATACATTTTTTTGTATGACTTATTCCTCTCTTGGCTCAGTTTCTTTAGCAACAAAATGATGACAATAATGATCAATGTGAAGCATTTACTCACTGAAAAGTGTTTTGAGATCCACAGATAAAAAAATGATACATAAATGCAAAGGACTGTTAGTTAATTATTCATTACAAGAGGAAAACAATATACAGTTTACACACTAGTTAATATGTAATAATTTACTTTTAGAGACTGGAACTACAAGAATAATCTAAAACTTTCCTTACTGTTTTTTTCCTTGAGGTTTTTATAGGGTGGTAGATACTATAATATTTCTTTATAGTGTTTAAAACAGTCCGAATTTTTAGCTCCTCACAGTAGCTGACTTTAAAATGAATAGTATAAACAGTCTTGTATTGTTTGTGAATCACATAATTTTGGAAAAACCTGACATAATCCATCAGTGAGACTTTTCTTACTATAGATATATGAAACTCATGCCAGAGTTGTAGAAACCTTTTGGTACAATTTTCCCATTTATTCAGATCAGTTCTTCATTAATATCTAAACAAACTTGAGCTTTTCACTATTNTAGATTCAGATATTCCTGCTTAATTTGGAAGGCACATAATGCATGTCTGGAGTGCCTCCTAGGAAATGCCTATGAGATGTACTTTGCACTAATCTTTGAGCTGTATTCTGACAGTTTTTTCTTCATAATCCTCATCATAAGCCTGTGCTCTTTGATGAATAGTTTAACCCTAAACTCTGGGCTGGATAATTCTATAGTATGAAAAATTAACTCATTGCTGCTACTAGAAGTGTCTAAATAGCTATTTATACTTCCAATATACAGTGATGACACTGACAATTCTATTCATGGACCACTTCTGTGACAATCTTTTCCTCCTCTCTGCTGAAATGTCATTCTATATGTTTACATAAATATTAAAATAACTGATGGGTTGATCTTTTTGTTGCTTGGCTTTTGAAAATTCCTATGTTTTCATTGATCGGTGCACTTTCGAGTGTGCTGAAGGTAAGTTTGCAGGTAAGGATGAGAACAGGATCCAGGGAAAAGGTCAGATTTGATGACTTCCCTTGTTTCTTTAGAAACAAAGTCTTTAAAAAAATCAATGAGTTTTCTACATCAATACAATTTTTTACACTAACTTGTACCTCAGGCTGTTAAAAGTCATTGCCTACTGTATGCTTCTGCATTAAACGCTCTGGCATGTGATCATGTAATGACTATCTATGGTTGTTCTGGAAGAGCTATGTTTTGCAAATAAAACTTCATTTTCTGTAACCTACTATTACTTTTTTTGTTTCCTTTTAGAAACTTGGCTGCAATTCAGGTGCAGGTTCATCCTGTAAACCCTGGGATGACCTCCAATTCCATTGTATCACTGCCTTTCATTACACTGACTCCCAAGATAGATTTTCTTTCCAAATGTGATTTGTCCACGTTGGCTTTGTGCTCAGGCTGCATATGCTAGTCCTATTTCAGTGATCATTTTGTATTGTAGCAAGGCCATTTGCTTTCCTATGGATTCCTCTCCCAAGCTACCTCTAATGATCTCCCCTTCCTAAATTGGATGCTCCTGTACTGGTTCTGTTCTTTAAAGTTTTGAAGTTCCAGAGAATTCATGATCAGTCTGGTTCATTTTTTCAGAACTGTACCCGTCAGTACACTTCTATTTTATGTATCAAATTTAATATTTATGTGTATAATGCATAAGTTTATTGAAACTATTTTACTTTTAAAGTGACAATTTTGTTGGATAGCAGCAAAAAGAAGTCATTAGCCCTTCTGATTCAATACATCTACAAATTAAGCAATTAAAATAAATGGCATTTTATTTATTTAATTTTAAAATTTAATCTATGCAACACTTCAAGAAACAACTATATGGTGTTGTATATTAGGAACTGTTGACATTCTACTGGATTAAGTACAACATTTTGGGTTTTTATGCTTCTTGAGGTGGTTATGAGAAAAAAGTTTTTAAAAAATGTGTGCCTTGCTGTATTTCTTATACCATTTATTAAAAAGCTGCTTTCACAGTAAAATTATGTTGGTTTGAAAGGAGGAAATAGCAAGGTTAAGATGTGTGAATAATTTCTGTATATATGTATAACCAAGTGCAAACATTGATGTATAATGACAGTATAAAATGCTTTCATGTTTGTGATGTCCAGTGATGTGGAAAATATAAGCCTTAAAACCATTAGATTGCATGGTAATTAGAATTGGCATAATAAACATAGTTTATTGGGGAAAAAAAAAGCAGAACTGGTGATCTGTTTTACCTGCGTTGCAAGAACAGTATGCTTTATCAAAGTACAGACGAATATGGTTTTGTTTGCAAATATTCCCTAGAGACATGACATTCCATAGCTGGTGAAGATTTGTATTACCAGGCTCAGAGGTAAAAAAACCTCCTCATTAAAGATTCTTTAAGTCTTTTGGGCCAAATAAGGAGACACAAATATTTAGCAGTTCAAGCTAGTACGCTAATGACTGCAGTGGCGGCAATGATCGAGTATACTTTTATAGCAGATCCTTTCTTTGTTTATCATTAACAGTTTGCTGTCTGTTTCTTAAAATTTCATAATTATCTTAAACAAGCTTTATATATATTTATATAGACACTTTTATAGTTGGATGTTTCAAAGACTTAGACTGTACATTTTAAATGTTTTTATCTTGTGCTAAAACTATATCGAGTGTCCAAAACAAGTAAGACAACTTTATAACTTATCTCTGCAAACATGGCGTTCATCTCCTAAAAACACTACTGGGAAGGGATGGCAGGAAAGTTAAAAGGCAAGGAATAGTCTCCCATACCACGTTCCACCATTATTTCTCCAAGTGTACAAATGTTTTTACAAACGGCTTCGACATTCTCCTTAGCAATTAAAAAATGTGCACCAGTTCAACAAGCTTGGCTAATAGCTTACAGAAACTATACTGACCAGCTGATATATACAAACAACACTAAGGGCACAGGTATGGTAAAAACAATCAATTTTCCTCATTATAAAGAAGCTATTATTGTAGGAGCTACCTGCTCCTACAACAGCCAAATTATTTCTCTCTTAATTTAAATTTCCACTGCGAAGCCTTGTGTAGGCTTCAGTGTGGGTAGGGCAGCAGAAACAACTCTTAGCTTACAGAAAACTGTAAACAATAGGATGCGATTTTTAAAAGAGCCTTTTGAATCTGAAAAAGTTTACTGCTTTTTGCATATCTTGGATCATGTACAAATCTAATAAGTTAACATATAATTACCTAAAATGTATAACTATATAGCTGACAATCACTTTACTATTTTTAAAAATATTTTTTGAATTCTATATAAGTAATTTGGATTATAACTCCTAATTTTAGTAAAATATTTACAATAACAGCTATGTTTATTTCAAACATTTTTAAATGGTTTTGACATAACAATTGAATTTGAAATTATTCTTTTTTTTTATTTCTCAGCATTTTCTGATTTATATTATATTTTTTAAAACTTACTTTGACTATAGTCATACCTTACACTACGATGACAGCAAAACTAATAAATCAAAGGCTTTTCAGATCTGTCACCTCACCCAACAGACTGCACAGAACTCCATCAATTACTTGTACCATTCTATTAGGCCATTTGCCACAGATTCGCTTTTTTCCTGGGGGAAAACAGCAGTACTTGTCAAATCAATAAGCCACATATTCATCATACAATATCTGGAATATTATATGGTCACAACTCAAATTTCTGTGGTTCTTTTCTGAAAGGTGCTGAACATTTTATTTTAATTAATATTCCCAGATCTATATTATTTTTTCTCATGAGATAGTCATAATTTTTATGGCTGTGACACAAGATTTGTCATTATCAACTGTTTCTTTTTTGGCATGGTTAGAAACTTTATCCTTTTTTTATTTTTATTCTCAGAATATATTCAACTTTTTTTGTGAAGAAAAATTGATTCTTAAAGGAACAGAAATCCCTGATATGTACTTTACGGGATTTGTTCAGGTCTTAGTATAAGTCATGCACTTATGGCCAAATTGTGCCTAGAACTTGCAAGAAGTTCTAGTACTAACTCCCTAAAGAAAAATATTGGTATAGTGTAAAATTAGTGTTGATGTACCAATATTACCTCTAAGAACAGCACATACATAGATTCCTCTATAGATCCTGTTCCCTGCTGGTGAAATTTTTTCTGTGGTGTAGAAGCAAGCTGCAAGCTTTCTGCAGCAGTTATCCCCACCTAAAGTTCCATAGGCTGCTTTTTATTCCACACACTCCCTGGCTCGTGCTTGAACAACATCTGCAATGTGTGAGGAGGCCATTTGACAGCAATGGCCCTGACACGTGGATCTCCCTTTCCTGCCTGCTTCACATTCCTCCCACGGAGAGCCAGAGTGCTCCAGTTCCAAGCGAAGGGAATGCACACTAATGCTGGTGGTAAAAAACATGCCTGGGACAACAATTTAGAAGGTGTTTTGTAATCACAGCATTTTTATATATGGATAACTTTGTAAACCTTGTCCCCAGTCTTTCTCACTTAATGGTTTGTTTTTTTCCCAAGGTAAGTCAAAGTGTTTTTATGGAATGGTGCCTCTGCACCTTTGTCACAGTGAGAGAAATGTAGGTGGCATCTCTATGTCCTTATGGTTGTGTTCATTGTATACATGTGTACACATAACCACACAAACACAGGCAGAGAGACTGAAATTGTTCCTGTTTGAAAGAATTGTTGTTATTAAGATGGCATCTCCACCTTCCTCCTCGGTGACATTATCGACGGATAACATAGCCTCCCATGTCACATATTTTAGGATTTTATTCCAATTCTCCTGCGTTGAGCAAAACAACATATTTTGACAAAAAATGTATCAGGTAAACAGGCTGCTTTTTTTTTTTATTCTTTTTTTTTCCCTCTTGAAGACATCAAGAACAATGTTGTAAAGGTTCCTTTGCTGCAGTGCACAGAAACGGGGTTATTAATGTTGAGACCAGACCATACCCATACATGGCTCAAGAGGATTAACAGGGATGTCAAGTTCTTAGCCAAGTCAATCTCCTTCACTGACAAGTTTCTACAAACTTATTCCTAATAATAGCATCAGTTTGAGAGGGATTTTGGCCAACAAATGACATCTGATCTATTGCCTTTGATGCTATGTTTCTAATTTTTCAGACTTGCCCTGTCTCTTCTACCTTTTCTACCAAACTGAATCGCTTACATTTTTCATGTGACTACTGTTTGCTCAGTAAATACATGCTCACTCCTGATTTTAGGACCTGTTTTTAAGGACTAGACCATAAATGAACTTGGCATCAGTTAGGTCTGTGCACTGAATGAATTCTAAGTGTTTCAGTGCTTTAAAAATGGAATTTCCTGTGCAATAACAAGTACTATTACTTTATTTCTGGGGAGTGAAAAAATTAATTTAAGTTAAAATTAAAGGTAGAATTGTATATCAGCAATTTTAGTGTACAAACTATAGCTGGGATATTGTAGTTCCTGTCAAACTAATTCTTAAAAATTACAAGACATACAGAATTACACCATGCTTAAAATGAAATTATATGGTATGAAAAGAATAGTTAGACAAGTAAATGTTTTTACCTCTGCGTTATGTTAAGCTCAAGTCTCTCTAAAATTCTGTGTTTGGAAATCGAAGTGAAAATTATTTGAAGAACACATGCAATTTTTAAAAGATTTTTATCTTTCTTGTAATTACTGTGAGGATGTTTTAAATGCAACACGGATCCAGTTGTAGCATTTTCCAAAGAAACATTATGAGAGTGACAGAGAAAGGGAAACATATTTGACAAGATTTCAAGTAATAGTGGAAAAACACAAACCGTTCTTGATGCACTTCATTTATAGAATTAAAAATAATCAGACTCTGGAAGAACTGATACTGAGCATCTACCCCAAATATATCACTTTTTTTCAGGGGGAGTTAAATGCTATGGGAAACAACATGCCCTCAGGCAAGGTGGTATTGTAATTTCTCATACGGGCTGCTGTGCATATATACCTGAACTTCTACTCTCTAGCTCTTGAATCAAAAGCCTGATCCAAGAATTGCCTTTGGAGGGCATGGGTTTTGTTGTTTCTTCATAAGGAACAGAACCAAATGTGGCCTGAGAAATATTTGCCTCTAGCAGGCTAAAAATGAAGTTGTAGCAAGCAGATTTTAAGTAATACACAAAGGTAAACAAAAACTATAGACAGAAAATATAAGAACAAAGCAATCTTTCTATAAATCCTAGTGGTCCCCTGCCAGTAGTTTAATCAAGAATACTCTAATCTTGGTAGGATTGTGTTAGTTCTATTAACTGATCATTATTTATCCTGACATACTGATACCAGACAGATCTATGTCTCTCTATAGTTTTTGCTTCACTTACCTCAAAATAGGGATTTTCACAGTACTGAAAAAGATTATGGAGATGTTTTTTCAATGCTCAGCCCTACAGCCCTGTTGGGTTGCTGAGTATCTGTGCCAGCCCAGCTGATCAGTGATGCTTTTGGCCATATTTTGTGGAGGCAAACACCTTTAAAAAACTTTGCACATAGAGTTCTATTTTCCATTATTAATATGACTACTAAAGAAAGCTTCCCCTGTAAGGGGAGTTTGCCTTAAATGAGGATATAAACATCCCTCAAACCTGTTGCTGTTCATTTTACATTTCCTTCATCTCTTATCCTCTGGTCTTCTGAGCTGAACAGGTCTCCACTTGTACCTTTCCTTCTTGTGATATACAGCAACTAAAGGAAGGATTTGCAACAGACAATTGGCAGGTAATGTTTTGAAAGGTGGGCATGTGGCAGGCAGGACAGTAGGGGCATTGAGTGAAGAGAGAGGGGCTGGTAGATGCGCAAATGCTGCAGCCATGCCAGCTGGGCTGGAGGGAGCATTCTGATCTGCAAATGATGTGCTGGCTAATGACTGAAAGAGAGAAGCAGAGGGGGAGGTGGAGCTTTGATGGTGGTTGATGGGAACTAGGTCTGGTTAAAAAAATTGTAGAATCACAGGAGCTACACTGTATTGAAACAGATTTATCTCTATTGCTAGGCTTGTTATTGCAAACTGCAAAGTGATGCTATTCATGAGTACTCATTTTTCTGAATCTGCTGTTCAGTATGCCAAGCATATCAATCAGATGTACTATTGTCAGTTAATTAACATTTGATTGCATTAAACATAGGGTGTTGAAGAGGAGGTTTCTTCTCAGAGAGGGCGGGGTATCTATGTGTGAGTTCTTTGGAGGAGGGGAGGATGTGTTCTTAATAATTATCGTCAGTTGTGAGTAAAGTCAAATTGTAATCTGTGTGTACATATTTCTGTGCCACTCGTCACAGTAAGAAGGGAAGACAAAGGCAGTACGTATGTTAGCACCATAGCCATATACCCTGTGTTTTGGATTTAAATATGTAGAACAGCATCTGGAAATGTAAAGGTCACCATATTAGATAAGTGTGGAAATGTGGGAAGGGAAGGGAAGGGAAGGGAAGGGAAGGGAAAATGAAGAGGGGAGAGGGAGAGGGAGGAAACAAGGGAGGGAGGGAGTAAAAGTTGAGTTATGTCTACAGTATATATCTATAACTATTTGATAGCATTTTGTAACACAACAGACATGATAGCATTCAAAATAATGAATGGTTTGGTTAAGGCAAATCTGTGTTCTTCTCCCAGCCACATAATACCAAGTCATTCACAGAAATGGATTGGTAGTGAATTTAGACATGATGGAAGGAGAAACTGTACTCCTTTGCATGATATATAATTAATCTGTGGAATTTCATTTCTACGAGAAATTACTGAGTCAAATAGTTTAGTGGGATTATAAAGGAGTCTAAATATAGAATAGGCAGCTGTGCTAAGATAGCAGGTTAGTTCAAACTAATGACAGTGGAGAGCAAACATCATTCTCCGTGGTGAAAGCTGTTGTCCGCTGAAAGAACAGGAGAACTTTCCTAACTCAATACAAAAATGGCCAAAGCAAGGTAGAAGATTTCTGCCTTTCTTTGAGGCAATCAAAAATGGGCCACTAGTGAACACAACACACATACAAAAGCATAGAAAATGCCAGTGTTTCTTTTCTACCCTCCTCTGTTGAGAATGAATATGTGTTGTCAGAAACAAATTATTTCAATTACTTGACAAGCGATTGTGCTGCAGTATAAGAAATTATCTCAAATATGATTTTGTGGATAACTGTAACCAGCTTTCCATATGCCATATGTAACATATACATGGTTACCTAGGAGGAGTTAACTGTGATAAATTATATTTCAATAAAGAAAACACTCATATTTCAGTCCAGTTGGGTAACAATATTTCAGAAGAATAACCCTTCCTTAATCATATACTTTGATGGAGGAATGCTCATAAGCACATCAGCACAACTCAATTCGTTCCACGAGGGCTGACATCTTAAACTGCTCTACACAATGAATCACCTTGTCAAATAAAGTGCGAAATAGAAAACCTGTTTTCAAACCCATCTGATATAATGACATTTACAACAACATGTTTGAGGTGATAAACCAACAATAATAATTATATTTCTCTTAGACTTCCATTGTACTTTGAAAGTTTTATGCAATCATACACTCTTTTTTTATTCTTTTTTTCTTCAAGAAAATTTTATACCAGGACTTTTGCTTTATGGGTCTTTAAAACAGGCCAGGAGAGTAACCACATTGTGCATACAACTGGAATTCTGAATTTTAATATTCTCTTAGAAGAAACTATATAGTTTCAATTGCAAGCAAACTTCTATATTCTCATCTGAAGATTCAGGTGGTTCTTTTAGAATATCATAAGTGTTAAAATTATTTTCTTATGTTTTTTCAACGGTGATCAATAATATTTATCTTTCCAGGTCCTTGTTAAGACAGTAAACACACAACATATCTCTGAATGTGTTTCTTAAGCTTAGTCAAATTAAAAAGATATTAAGAGTTCATGGTAATCTTAGAATCTACATTCTAACAATTATGTTATATCTTATAAAGTTTGTGTAATGGTAAAGAAGAAAGCATTTTCAGGAACATCCTTCCGGTTGCTCTTGCTACTACCAGAACAATGTTTTTGGCTTGCCCTTTCTCACCTCTACAACCGGCATCTCTGAACAGGGGCTGAGATCTCATCAAAACAGATCTGCAGGTGAACCCTGACATCTGAGAACAGGGGCTGAGATTTCATCCAGCTCTTCTAAAAAGAAGGTGTAATGTGACATTTTTAGAGGTATTAGAACTGTAGTTATTTAGTGTCTGCAAGAAACACACATAGATCTGGCGCTGTAAAAAAATGGGCCTCTGGGGAAAAGCTTGACTTTCAGTACTGAATATGTGTGTTGAGTTGGAAAACAAAGGCTTAAGAAAGTGGGATAAAATTCCCAAACACCCTGGTGAACAGCAGCTGACGGTCTTTAATAGGATGGAATGAAATGACAGATCAGGTGCTTGGAAAGTAGAATTTGACAAGTGATGTATATGAGCCGGCACATGGAGACGAAAGGATTTGGTGAGGCTTCTGCACAACCAAGAAAAACATTTTTCAAGGTAGGTGTGGGCTACTAACAGAATTATTGTAACAGCTACAGTTATATAATTGAATCTAAAACCTACCCAAGAAGTATCATCTTGACAATATTATATGCTGAAACATCAGTTTGGATAAAAATGTCCTTAACTTATGCTTCATTGCCAATGGCAGCTCATAGCAAAATGTTCAAATGAATATCTCATTTAAGTTATTTTCCCCAAAGCTTCTTCTTTTGTGACTATATTGTTATTTTTGCCTTGCACTAAAGAAAGATAACAATCAAGTGGGCTTTAGAAGAGTAACTGTTTCTTATTAAATAGAGAAAACAAACAGCAACCCACCAACACTTCCTCTCCGCTCCTACTCACAAATAGGCACATGAAGCATCTCTCATCAGCCAAATTTTAAAAAGAAGCAAAATTACATAGTGTACAATTCTTCCATTTGTGCTCATCCACGTTTATAACCAGGTCTGAAGTCCTTAAATGTAATTTCATGTATTTTCACAATGTTTTACAGATGTAATTTCACAATGCTCCTACACAAGGATCCATAAATAGTGGTTATGGAACGGGTGCTCTTACTGTTTCATTTACTAGTAATGCCTGCACCATAAAGCAGTGTACAGACTCTGTCTGTTTTGCTTGTCAGGAAATTCTGTTCTCAGCACAGAGGATATGACTAGAATGAAAGGGAGGAAAGATCCCTGAGTATTTCTTCCTTCACAGTGTTGGAAAGTGGAGGGTGGATAGTGAGGTCCTATGTTCACCAGGGCAAAGCAATGTATAAATAAACAAATAAATAGTGGTACAAAATGCAAGTATGGGAAACTGGATGAGACTAGGAAATAGTAGCTTAAAAAGCAGTATTGTTAGGATGGAAATAAATGACACAATGGTCCCATAAATAGCTAACCTTTATACAAGATAAGTTTCCAGTACACAGATGGAAACCAGAAGCAACTAATATGAACTCATTAAAGTGCTAATAAAGTGGGATGAATCTGCCTATAGATTCAGAGGCCCAGCACCTGTTTGAAGCATAACAAATGATTAAAAAAAGAATTGCAGCACCTTTCCTTAGCCCAAGTCCTCAAACATTTTACATACTGTATGTTTAGAAAAGGCATAGTTATTTCTTTGTGCTGTAGCGGTTTCATCCAAACTATCCTTCATCATATTTGATATTACTGATAAAGTAACAATCTGGCATTTTAAACATGATAATTTGTGATGCTGCCTGTTACTACTTCTGTACTGGTCTGGGTTTCTCATGATCTCATTCTGGATATAGAAATATGTTTCAAGGTCCAGGTAAAAATAGAAGGTTTTAAACTTAATTTATTTCATAACCAAATCTTTACATTTTACTGTTGTAAATATCTTTGGAAAAAGCAAATAAAAGTTGTTTTGAATTTGAATATTGAGTTCTACAACAAACTACATGCTTAAAAGGAAATACAAATGCCTGTGTTCTAAGGAAATTCTACCAATTAAACAATACATTAACTAGCTATATTTTTAAAATTGCATTGCAACTTGTGATTATTGCTGCTCACACAAGATTTTTGCAGAACTTAGATCCTTTTCACAATGTAAGTTGCTAAGTGCATAGTGCCATAGCACATGACAGATTGTCCTTTACCACTGGCTAATGACAGAGGTCCAGCTTATTCCTAGCATACCATGTGTCCTAGAATATAAACATGAGAAAAAGTAAGTAATGACAGGAAAAGACTTTTAAATGGATCAATCAGATAAATCCCCTAGATTAGATGATGAAACAGTGCCTGGATTTGAATTTCTGTCCACTTTTGTGAGTTTTAAATATTTTATAAAACAGAAAAATGGAATAGATATTGCACTATTAATTTGGTTTACAATCCATGAGTTAAGAGTATTTACATAAGACAGTGCTGAAAGGCTTAATTTTTATAATAAAAAAAGCTTTAATATTTTTATATATTTAATATGTTGTGTATTGCTAGTGCTTGTATATGAACTCTGGGCAGCTGAATAATCTAGTGATTCCAAAAACTGTGCACTTACTTTTCCTGTCCCAACCAGTACTGGCCTCTTTGCGCTCACCACAGCAAGGCAAGCCCATACTTTTGCAGAGAACAGAAAACTCTTATGCCCCTGACTTTTTAAAGGCACAGAAAGCTGCACATAAACACACTGGAGAAAGTGTAAAGAAAAGTATGTCTCAAGAAGGAGACTAGTATGGGGTCTCCACAGCAAAAGAAGAAAGACTGTCTTTGCTCACATTGGAGCAACCTTGAATTTTCTTGAAATCAAGTCCAATAAGGCCAATATACAAGTTCCGAGGTTGCCCAGAGGAAAAGGTTTGTGAGACTATAATCATTGTGGAAAAGTTGTTCCTTGACCTTTTTTGCCACCGTATGTCTACTGCAGCACAGGGAGGTCAAAAGTGCACTAGTTGTTAGCACCAAAGATGAAGCTTAACCAGACACTGAGAGCAATGATTGTCAAACGGCTCCATTTGCAAGACAAGAAGTGTATCCTTAGCAGAGCAAGGAAGATGAAAGAGATCATTTTCTAGGGGTCACATTTGTTCTTCTTTTCTGACCTCTCTCAAGATCGAAAGGAAACAGTAAGAGTTTTCTATAGCACAGAGGTGCTACAAAGAACATGGGACCATGCTTTCCTCATCTCTTCTCTGCTAGTCTTCCATCCACAGATAAGCTCTGTTCTGTCTTTCTTTCCCTTTCGTAAGAGCCTAGTGAAAGCATAATAATTGAACAGAGAAATTTAAAGGACAGTTTCAAGTGCCTGTAATTTTACATTTTAAAGCCCTTCATAGAAGCTGGAAATTAGTCTGGGCTATTGTTTGGAGCTTTTGTTTGTTTCTTGTACTCCTTCCTCCTGTTTCTGTCATTAGTACCAGCGTGGTGGCAGCACCTAGGAGCCTTAGGCATGGCTATGTGAGGTACTGGACATATACAAGCTGTTTCTGTCTTGCATTTCCACCTTCACGCTGGTTTTTATTGACTATGGCTTGAAAGGAACTTTACTGACTTAATTTCTGGTTCCCATAAACTCAACAACATTCAAAGTGTCAGAGTGTTTTGGGGAATAGGGGAGGATTGCAATGCCATCATTATTCCATCCTTTAGTTGGCAGGCCACACTCTTCCAGGGTACAAACATAAAATCTTGCATGAAGAGAGACTTCTTTAATAGGTACTCAGAGTTCTGGAGATACTGAAATGATACTATAGCAATTTAGAGAAGTATCTTAGCTGAGCTTAAACTACTTTTTTTCATTTCTCTTAAAAGCAGGCAAAACACATCCAAAACCTACTTAAGCTCTAGAATGATGAGGGTTTTGAAATAAGAACTTGAAATAAGAAATAAAATTTTTACCTGTAACAGAAATCTTCAGTTTATCATATATTGATAAGATTAATTATTTGTCATTCAAACTGAGTTTTTTTATAAGTAGTGAGTATGAAACTCATCACTTCTCAACTCTTTGATAAAAGATCAAGATGGTGGATAAATGAAAGGGTTATTATAAAGCACAGTGTGAAGTAGTTACTGATTTTTGTGCTTCTCTACTGTGACCTAAAAATCAAGTTTGACCTAATTTTTCAAGATCAAGGAGGGGGAAAAGAGAAATTCTAGGCAGAATTAACTTGGAAATATGTTTCAAAGCAATTGAAAAGAAAGATGGAATAAAACTCGCTAAGTTACCACCAAAAATAGGTATTGATTACATTTTTGAATACTCACATCTTGACAGGGTGGTTAACAAACTAAATGTCACTTGATAAACATCCCCATAATGGGAGGCTCAAATTATGGCCAAACGCTTCAAAATTATGCATAATTTTAAAAAAAAGTCAGGAAGTCAGTAGGATATAAGGCTAAGAGAAGAGAAGAAATTCTGACGGTAATGGGCTACATTGTTTAGCTTCAAACGTTTCATGTACCTTTGCAAAGCTCTCTTTCATAGCAGTGGATTCTATGACTATTTTTCTTATGACTTTAATTTATGTTTTACTGTCAGTCATCAATGTTTGTTTAACACGTGAAAAAGTTCTGTTTAAACATTCCTTCGAGCTACTTGGCTAAACTTGCTATCCATTGGGTGCCTCGGAGGATAAATTATTGAAATCTAAGCAGATTAATACCTCATGCTTATTCCCATGGCTAATGCGCAATTTTGCAGTTGGAATAAGAGTTTTAAGCCAAAACTTTAAGCTATGGAAAAATTTGCCTGCCCTATAAAGTAAACAGGTTCAAGTTGCCTTTTCAGTTTGGAAGGACCCCTTAAGAATCCCTTGATGTGGAAGGGATGGGCTGGTCTCCCCTGTGAGCCCATTGAGCTGCTTTTCAATAACTAACTCAAGCAGGCCGACTCCTTAGTTAAAGGTATAGCCTAGGAATGGAGAAGATCTTCATCTTGTTCTTGAATATCTTCACATCAGGTAATGTTCTTCTGAAGTGAATGACACACTGTCTTTAATGGGACAAAACTATCATTACTTTATTCCAATTCCTGGGCTGCTTCAAAACATTGTTTTCTTGGTTGTTAGAAACTTTCTCCTAATCTATTTTCTACAGACAAGAATCTTTATCAACAAGATGCTGATGACAGTTATTATATATATAAAATATTTTATAGCTCAGACACAGCCTCTTTCTGTCCTGTTTAATCAAAGAAACTAAATGGATGTTAAAAGTCTTCAGTCCTCTAAGTGCTACATTTCCTTGATTCTATTAACACTTGTCCTCTCTAACAATTGCACCCTCCTTCTTCCTATCAATGGCAACTCACTGCTTACAATTCGTGTTAAAAGCTCTTAAGTTTTGGGATTCAATATCAAGGCTGACAAAAGAAGAGTAATTTTTCCCCTTTTCCTAGATAGGTGTCTTCTAAGAAGGTTTAGGATTTCACAGTACACCCCCCAATGTCTCAAAACCCCTCTATAAATACTCTCTCATTTCACTTTAAGCAAACAAGGGGAAAAGTAACAGAAACAAATCCATTCTTACAAAACCAAGATATGAACAGGGAAATGCCTCTGTAGTACTGCTGTAGGCACTGTTGGTTCCCTCCTCACGCACTACAGCCCTAAAAGCAAGAAAGAACAGAATAATCTAGTGCAAAACAGCTTAATGTAGGTCTCAAAATTTGGGGATCTCAATCCATATCTGAAGTTTGAAACAAAAGAGCTGTTTTTCAGAAATTCTGATTAGCCCCTATTTAAATGACAGCTTTCAAATCAGGCCATGTAGATGAAATACCTAATTTAGGTGCCCATAGTCATTAAATCTGATGATCTGAATGCTTTGTAGAGCTGTCAGAAAACTTTTAAGTATCAAGGGCAATATTAAATATAGCTTTCAACAGAAAAAATGACTTCTGGCCCTGCCTCTCCTGTTCTCTCTCACTCTCTCTTTTTCTACACTTTTTAACTCAAAGTTCATCCTTCATTTTAGCAATGGAGTGTTAAGCAAAACCCAACATGTGGCTCAACACCACTGTAATATGAACTGACTGTTGTGATATGGACTGTGCTTCCAGCAATGAGCACAAAATACTGTACTTAGTACCTTTTTTTTTTTTGTCCCTTTTCTCTTAAATCTTCTGCAAAGGACATTTTAAAGAGCAGGCATGACCTGGCTCATTGTGCTCAGCATCTTTTATAAACTCAACAGAGCTGTGGAGAACAAGTACAAAAAACATGCTTCTGCCTTGACATATCAAAAAGAAACCAGAATACCGCAAGAGACTGACCGGAGCATTATGGATGTATGCTATGAACCACAGCCAGGATGCGTGTTAGGTTAATTACCTCAGAAATACTTGAGTGACAAATAGCGATGATTAATTTAATAGAAAAAAAAATTACGCAAAAAATATTAAACCTAATGAAGATCCTACTGCAATTATTTCCTTGTGCTTGCTAAATCTTTCAAGATCCAGATGCTCTTCCAAGAATTAATTGGAACACGCTTCTCTGAGTTAACTCTTAGTTATTTGCTTTGCAGACAGGAAGTATTCAAGTCAGTTTGCGTTTTAAGTGCAACGGTATTTTTTCAAATACAGAGGTTACAATTTACCTTATCTTTTAATTATACATCACTTTCTAGAAAGTAATTCATTCCACAGAACTCAATATAACTGGCCATTCTGCACCCAGGAGGCTTACTGTTGGAATGACTGGCATGCAGTAGGCTAGAACAGAAGTATGTTGCCCAATATAGACTTCATACAAAGAATAAATGATCTGTTTGATATCTATTATGATAGCAAACTTCTACAAAAATAAAAACATAGTGTGATATCAGGAGTGAAATTAATAAGGCCTGTTTGTTCTGGAAGAAAATAATGTTATATGACTTTGATACAGTAACTAATACCCTGATTGTATATAAACAAACTCATTGATTATAACCATTTACCAGTGACCTTTAATTACAAGCAAGGCTAAGAAAACAGAAAGAATGTGCATTGTCTTCACAGGGACAGGTAAAATTCAAATTTCTAATTCATCACTCAAAAAGGGGTGATGTTGATGCTATAGTTAAAACATACTTGGATCTAACTTAAATGTTCAAGGTGGTTTGGTTGCAAATTCAGTAGGGGATAAAAGTTCAGCTTTAAAACCAAGGAAAAAATATCTTCTTTCATTGCATCCCTAATGCAAAACAAAGGCAGAGGATTTAAACCCAGGTCTTTTGTACAACATCCCCATACAGTTCAATAAGTGTCTTAACTGGTGTAGGGCTACGCTCACAGTCTTTGTCCTTATGAATATTTAGTAATTCAACAGGCAGCACTCACAAGTATTTCCCTTCCAAAATCCTTGCAGCCTTGTGGCTACAGTACTAGCCAGTTAAAAATGAAAGTTCAAGTCTCCCCAGGCAGAGTAATTTAAACTTTCTCCCATATTTGGGGAGTGGTCTTATCACAAATATACTTTAGATAGAATGGTATTTTATTTTGAAATAAAAACAGGGATTATAATGCTTGTTGAGTCTTTAGGGGAAAAACATAGTTTCCCAGCATATCATAAAGCATCTTCAGTTTAGCAGGATCATGTATAAAACACTGTCCCCTTGTTTTGGGAGAACTGACTTTGAAAGGTATTACTTCAGTTATGCGGCCTGGCTATTGACAGAAAATATTGCCAATTTTTTCTTCAAAATTATGAAGGTATTAGCTGTCATTGTGATTATTCTTCCACTGTACCTTTCCCGAAATTGACACTTACATATTATAGCCATATGAAAACTATTTTTGGTGGACAAGTAAAACAAATTGTTTCCTTTCCTAGTAAAGTGGGGGATGTGTGGGGGTGTGTTAGTTTGGTTTGGTGTGGTGTGGGGCTTTTTTAATTAATTACTTGCTCTGACAATGCTAAGAGAATGTGAACTATCTTTCTGGTATATTCAGGAAACACTATGTAAAAGATTTTTAGATTGCTTTGAAATTCCTGTTCAGAGCATAAGACCATGTGCAATGGTGTACTATCACCATGTCCAAAAAATCCACTGTAAATTGAATGATCTTGCAGTTTAATGAAACAAGCATAAGTTAATAATCTGATTAGGCTGGTGGCCTGCCTGGATAAAAGCTTCTCATGGAATTTGTATCTAAATTTCGTATTCCCAGTACTAGAAGAATAACATTTACTTCACTGCAGTTAGACCTCTTTAACAGAAGGGGACATAAAGCACAAAATTGGCATTGGGGAATGAATGCATGAGCAGTTGTACTGAATCTCTATGAGGTGAGCACAGAAGAGCTATAAACAACATTCAGTAATAAGAAGAGAGTTTTACGCTAATGTTTCTTGGCCTGCTTTTGCGGAAGGCTATGTCAACGATCTTAATGGCAGATTTAGTTTCTGCTCCTGTAAATCACTCTGGCTGTAAATAAGAATCTGTCTGTGTGGACGTCTTCACTGGATTGGGATCACTAAGTGTTGTATTTTTGCTGGAAACATTATGAGACACTTCAAACTGTAAATCTGAATACATTTGGATACCAATCAGGCAGCCATAACACCAGCAAAACTCTCACTGACTTGAAGGGAGTTTTGTCTGTGTAGAGAACAGGATTAGCCCCTCACATAGTTATTTCCTCAGAGAAAATATTAGTGGAATGAGACATGATGCATTTCTTCTGAATTTAACATTATTTGCTCAAAATAGTTTTCTCCTATGTTGTATTTCCACATCCATGGAAACTTTTTGTGTTATCACATATGTCTGAAGTCCATTGAGTTAAGGATCTTCCTTCTGCCTTTAAGCCTATATCATACAGAGCAGACATTGTCTTCTAGTCTATCTTGACAGTAGTTTCCAGGTTTATTTATCATCTTATTATTTTATCACTAATGAGAATAGCCCACATCAGAGCAACTGTGGCACAACGACTTCCGAGAACTGTGTGTTTACAATACTTCAAGTTCACTTGGTGGAAAACTTCACAGATTCCCTAAAACGGTTGTATTTATAAAAGACACTTCCTAACTGATATCTTACAAAAGGCGATGAAACAAATGAAAAGAACTAGTGTCTTCCTTGGCAGTCTTGATCAACAGAGCCCTTTTCTAGACTGAGAAAATTAAAGCCATGATAGAAAATATCTGATAACACAGGTTAACAGCTGCTGTGTTTGAGAGTCTTGTGTAGACAGAGACTCAGCAGACTCAACTTATACCATAAAAAAGAATAGTTTTGAACTCCAGCAATAATCTGCATTTCATAAATACACAAGGAATTTAGAGTTAATATCATGGCTTTTATTCAAGTCTAGAAAGGACAAAACAACTGCTGCAAGTCTCCAATCTGAATGGCAGTTCGGCTCTGAAAACAGTCAATTCAGTCAGAAAATGGGACAAGTAGTAATGGGTAAAATTGCTACTAATTCTGCTATGTAGATCAAGAGAGGATTTCAGCCTCCAAATTACCTTTCAAAAGTACTACTTTGGCATGAGAACAGCGGATTTGATTCATGTCATGCTTTGAGAAGAGTAGGTAGTGGGAAAGCTGTAGAAATTAGGAAGTAAAAAGTGTTGAAAGTTTTCAGTGTGTCCAGGCTTTCCTACACCATGCTGTATGTCTACACACACCCTCAAAACCTGACTAATCAAACTAAAAAGTAACAGAAAACTTAAATGAGTGGTTGCATGTGCACCAAACTCCAATGGTGTAGTATGTATTCTTGCATATGCATCAAATGCCCATGTTTATTGTACTATATCAAAGATGACTTCTAGAACAAAATTAAATGAAACTAAATGAAAATATTGCTTTATATGTGTAGGATGAATAACTTTCCTGTAATTCCTCCCCTCTTTAAGAGGTTTTTATCTCTGTCAGAAGTGCCTATAACGAATCCCAGCTCGTTTCCTTTCCAAGCTTCCTGAAAACCCTAGTTCACAGAAGAAAAGCTGTTACTTTGTTCTGTGAGGGGAGACCCAAAAAAGAATCCTTGAACTTCGCATCATCTTGCTGCAACACATGCAATCAATACCTATCATTGCCCCATAAGTTTTACTTCATCATTTCATCTGTTCACTCTGTAGTACCACTAGTTCTACAATGCATTTTCTTTCTTCACGTGGAAAAATAATTACTTTGTGCAAATATTGTTCTTCTGGTGCTAGGAATTTTATATTTCTGTTTAAATTTCAGGAAAAGCAGCGTAAACAACAGCCACAATTATTGAAAGTATTTCTCTGCATTAACATTACTTAAAATAGTTGGTTTTGAACAAAAAGTTAGACTAACTCATATGAGAGGCCTATCTTTGCAAAGCCTAGCAAATGCTATTTGCTGAAGAGTTTTGTAAGAAAAGTAAACTGTAGCTAAAAAAGCCAAGACTGTCTCTGGTATAAAATATATATGTTTATTGATTCCCTTTTGGTTGTTGCAAGAATATTGCACTCTTGACAGCAAGGGACTAATAGGATCTGTGCAGCATATCCTTTCCTGCAATAAATTCTTAGGGATGGGTACTTTTGCAATCGTGTCTCAAAAAATTACTGGACCAGTACTCTATGTAGACATGTAGGTTTATTTCAGCCTTTCTGGTACTTCTTAGTTTTCTGAAATCTGAGCCAATATGTTGTGAGGAGTGCCTTGGTCTACATGGGGTCACCGGGAAATTCTGAAAAAATCACGTAAATAAAGTTCTTTCTTTGTCTGTTTCTTTCACAGATCAAATAAAAATCTTTGTGTCCTGTACATGTAGCAGAGTCTCTCACATAAATGGGATGGGAAGCAAAAAAAGAAAGGGACATGGGGGAAAGTGTGGGGAAGAAGTGACATAAAAGTTACAACTGTTCACAATTAGCCTACACACTAGACTTAACCTTTTACACACCTCTAGGACTTCATTACCTTTGGGTCTCAGAATTACACTGAACTTAGATCCACAAGCATTTTATTACAGTAACCAGTACTGCTTCCTCATGAAAACATCAGCAAAAATATCACACAATACTCTTGATAGGCAATTTAGAAATTGAGACATACCATTCCATGTCTTAAACAGGTTTCTAATTAATTAAAGTGCTAGACTAGTTGGCATTTCATCATGCTATAGGGAAGAACCTAAATAGAATCTCAATTAAACCAATTTTACACTAGATCCATTAACTTATGCATTTCAAACAAAAGGAGAAATATATAACAAAGACAAAAAGGAAGGACTCAAAAGGCTGCTAACACAGGGAACCTAAAATGTGAGGTTGCAATAGCATAAATATTTTTCTATAAATCCCTCTCCTGTGACAGTCTTATTGACATCAAAGTACACCAAATATGCATTTAGTAGTGCTTATATTACATTGAGGACTATTTCAGAGACATGATTTCATGGTTGTATCACTTAACAAAGAGTTGTTTGTCTTTAGCAAGACAAACATGGGATTAGTAATACAGTTTTCTGTGCTCTCACACATATCCTGGTCAAAAATTAGCTGCCATATCTCTCTCAGCTGCTGAGCATATTCTTACAGAAGTGACCCTACAACTTTTATAGCCTCATTTCTCTCAGGCAAAGCATTTTAAAAATTATGCCCCAATAGTAATGAACTGTAATGTACAGGGGGCTGTAATGCACCAGCCTAGAGCTAGTTTGAGAGATCATCCTCCGGGTGGATGTACATTAGAAAAAGTATGGTATGGATTCTGGGTCCTCAGCACCAGATGCTCTCCTGTACAGATCTGACTTGGGCTGTGTTTACATGATAAAGTGGTGCAGCCAAGAGAAGCAGATTTGTAGAGGAAAACAATTCAAAACAGAGCAAAGAAACTTCTGATATATAAGATATTTTGGTGGTTGATGTGACTTTCATTGAAATAATGCCAGTCTCCCCACTGATTTGAGAGCTGATTCGCTGTGTCTAATGAGCTGTAATTAAAAATAACAACCTCTCTCCCCAAAATCATGCCTGTTGCTCATTTGAAACCTTGCTCTTCTCAATTTGGTAATTATTCCTGCCATATTTCATTATTACTTTTGTCCACAAAGGAGCAGTGCCAAAAATTAAGAGGCTGTATCAGTCTCAGTAGCAAGGTATTCACGGGCTGCTTAATCCACTTTGTAATTTCAAAAGGACAGTTGTCTTCACCTGCCTGACAGCTACACGAAAGACTCATGAGGTGAGTGTAGTGTTTGAGCTCTTCCCAGAGGGATGCGAACTCAAGACCAGAGTCCTGCTATTCCACACAGTACTGTGTGAACACAAAAAAATATCTAGGAGTTGTGTTCTGAACTAGAGCATCTGCTGAGTAGCAGAATCAGCCAAACTGACTGTCAGCAAATCAGTCATTTTTGCTCACAGGCTGAAAGTTAAATTGCTTGTAAAGAGCCCTCTACTCACATCTGTTGGAACTATGTTCTACAATAGGTTGTTGACTAGCATCACTTTCCTGCTTGTTATTTTAATGTATTGTGTATATATATTTATGTCTCCTATGTTAGAAGGAAAGAAAGAGCGAAAGAGGGAAAGACCACCCTAGGAGGACTAGCCAACCATTTACAACAGGGTGCAACATCTCCTACCATCATGGATAAAGTTTAAACACTGGTTTGTGCTCCTGAATCCAGAGCTCAAACTCAGTCACTACTGAGGCTTCCCCTGCAGATGTGGCTGCTGCTTTTAGGTCAGCTTTTAATGCTATGAGGAACCTGGTAGATACCAACTGCTTGCAGTCCTCTGTGGTTTTGCCTTCTTTTTTGTTTTTTTGGGGTTTTTTTTTATTTGTTTGTTTTGAAGATCCACGGTCTTTGCCACTTCAGGTTTTTTGACTGAAAGTTATTCACCAAGATTCTTGAGTTTATTTCAGTCTATGAAATAAGCACTGTGAATTTAAAACTAGTAAATCTTACCCGTTGAACATTATTTTTATTTTTATTTATTTGACAGAATAACTGATGTCCTTATTTAATAAGATAAGAAAGTCCGTAAGAATCTGTCTGGTTGAACATGACATTAAATTTATAGTGCTGACTGTACTACATTTGTATTCTGGTTAAATATTAGGCTATATTTGCTTGCAGTTTTTACAAATTCAGATTAGTTTGATTTGGAAGATACTTATCACTTAATATGAAAACCTGGATGACTGTCTACAAAGGGTATTGATAAACAGTATCACAGTCAATAGGAAAGAGAATCCTAGATTACCACAGTAATCCGTATTATGCTAGGCCTTCTTTAACCTCTTTAATGATCCCAGAAAGGCAGTAAACAGAGATACTACTTTCCATAAATGATGTTGAATTGTGAGGAGCAGCCATTACTTGGGGACAGGGAAGTAATAGCAAAGGAAATCCAGAAAAATTAGATTTGTGAATAGAATGTAATCAAATCAGATTCAATTACAAAAAATAAAAGGTAACACAATTAGTACATTAATTCTCAATGCCCTTAAGCTAAGAAGGAGACCTGAAACAGTTCTTTGAATAAGATAGTAAGTTATGGTGAGAGCGAGCTAGATATGAAGATGCCATTTGATAGAGTACAAAAAAGGATCACTGCAAATGTGGCCTCTTTGTGCGTTTCGACCGCATCAGGAAGCCAGGAGGCAATGTCCTTACAAAATAACTGATTCAGAGCCCACTGAAGCAAATGGAAGGACTCCAGCCCCTGTCAATAGGCTTGGATCAGGCCCTAGGCATGTCTGTGTGAAGTCACTTGGAACATTGCATTCCCTTTTTAGGCACAGCCATTACCACAAAGACACTGAGAAACTGAAGGAAGGCCAGAAAACTCTACTACCACAAGCATAGGGACTGGAAAGACTGAATTCAGGGCAGATTGATTTAAATCAGCACACAGGAAGCTTGGATTTGTACAATTAAATATCCTCTTGTTGTGCATTTGTACTTTATTTTCCTTAAAGTTTATTCTTTCCAATAAATGAGCAGTAAAACATGTTGATAAATAACTTTTTTTTTAGATCCCTCAAATTCAAAGTATTTTTTTTATTTAACTGACAACAATTAAGTATATTTATATAAATATGCTTTTAATTTAAAACCAATTTTACTGAAGACAGAGTGTAGAACTGATTCTTTTTGGCTACTATGTACAAGATTTTATGAATAGTTAATCTCTTTCTTTTCCCTTAGTTGTTATGCATAGACTAGAGGAGGTAAAGAAATTTTCCTACTTGCTAAAAGTTGCAACCACTTTTTCAGTTTTGAAAGCTGTAGCTAATGAACTGAACCTATTAGAGACAGGGAAATGATGCAAATATTCTCTCTGGAACATGGGCAGGGACTCCAACAAATTCCGGCTTTAGGTACACAGCTGCTGGCTTTCAGCAAATTCAAAAAGGCTTCTTGTCCTTCTTTTGAACTTCCACAGCAGATATATACTGTCCTTCTAAAAAGAAAATTTACCTTAAAATTAAAATAACTTGAGGCTTAAAGAAGTTTAGATGATATCTTATAGAAATAGATATCTTATAGAAATATCTTATAATATCTTATAGATATCTTATAGAAATTTCTTATGGAAAAGTATCTTGTATACTTAACTTCTTGCTGTTTTTTCCAATTTTCATCCACTTGATTGCTTTACTGTATCTTCCCTTATTATTACTAAACTGTTAACAGAACGTGAGTGAGGGGAAGTAAGGGAGAGTACCCATAAAGACTTGGAGGAATAATTACTTAAGAGTTAGGCGGTTTGTAGAAACAGCCACTAAAACAGGTAAGGGGGAGAAAGACAAAATTTCACCATAATCCGTGCTTTCCACAGTGCTGGCCAATGTCTGGGTACAAGAACTACATTCTACCAGCACCCGGAGTTTAATGTCCTTTTCTCCAGCCCATTCCCTCAAGGGGGAAAATCTTGTGTCCTTTTTCCAAATCTTGATGTTGTGGCTATGTTTATACCCCTAGCAGGCAGGTGAGTTGTTCAGTAACTGTGCAGAAGCACATATGGGAAGGCCATAAACTTGGGAATAGATATTACCTACAGTTATTATGGGCTGACAATATGCATAGCATATCATGAAAAAACAGGAGACCTACCAGAATACCTGTCCTTCAAAGTGAGTACTGTAATTGTGTTCAACCAAACAAACTCACAGAAAGATCTGAATAATTTGATGCATTCAGGCCAAGGAGCCTCCAAAACAGTCATGCCTTTCAGGTACTTATCCTGCAACACCAAGCCACTCAAGTGTTTTGCCTGAAGCAGTCTATAGCCTTTATACTTCTCTCCATGATAAGGGAGAGGACCAAAGAACCCATGTAATGATAGATCACCTCTTACAGCTATTCCTGCCCTGCCACTTCTTCTCAAACAGTCATGCCAGAAGTCCCTTCAAAGTGAGCCTCTGCAGCATATAAAATATACACCCATCCCAGGAAAGCTTTCTTCAGCACAGTCTGCATATTCAGGAGCTATTTACAAGCCATAACAATCCTGCTGGTGTTTCATTTGACAATAAAGGCAAAATTCTGATCTAGTCACAGGGCCTTTTTCAGACATTGTTCTGGCTCCTTCAGGATGAGATGTTAAAAGTACCTTGCATCTACATAATTAGCTTTTCACGAGGCTGTGAAATTTCCTCAAGAGTTGAGGACCTGAGCCAGGTTCTGGGAACCAGTTTGCTGTCTGATGAACTCCAGAAGAGAGATTAAAAGCTTTGCGTTTTAATGGCTACTGTCTTCAGTAGTACTGGATGAAATGATATTGTACTAAGTCTTGTGCAATGTTTTATTGCCAAGAGAAACATCATACAAGGTGACAGAGAACAAAGAGATGGTCTTGTGATTAAAAGTTTATCTTGCTCTTGTTGACAACATTACACTTAAGTGTCAGTTTTTATATAAACAACATTTTATCTCATATTGGACTTTTAAGATAGCTAGTTTCATCTTGGGCTCCAGGATGTCTTGTTAGAAGGGCATGTAGCCACATAGGCTGTGGTCTTGTCCAAAATTACTCAACATTTGGATCTTTGTGTTTCAGAGTATTAACCAGATTACAGGTCATAATCTGTAAAAGCTCCCCTGCCACTGCTCTGCTTGACTCCATTCCAGATGAAATCTCTTCAAATAAATCCTGGATCACAATGATACTGCTTTGTGTGTCTACAGGCAAAAAGAACAGAGCAGCAAGGACAGGAGGGAGGGGAAAAATGTATGTATATAAAGAGACGTTTCCTTCAAGGTTAAAGACTTAAATTAATGAAGTTTTTAATTTATCTTCTATGGAGTTTTTAAGTATCTGTTCTTGTAAGAGAGGCCAATTACAACACTTAGGGTAAAGTAATTCATCTAGTGATCTCTCTTTCATTTGAAACTTCTTAATTTCTTATGCCCTTTTCAGTGGATTCACAATGCGAACATACCTAGGCATGCATCTGTTAGTTATGGCAATTTAGAGCAATTACTTAATTAACTATGACATATGGTTTTGTGTTACATTGGGAGTATTAGACCTGTTTTCTTTTAAAAGGAGAAAAGAAAGGCTACATGCAGACAATACACACGCAAGAAATTAATTTAATTTGTTGCATCACATTAGGCCACTTACTGTTTACCATTCAAGACAGCTAGGGATCCAACTACCTATTTCTAAATTCTTCATTAAATGAATTCTTGCTCAGCTGCTTACATTTATGGCAAAGACATTGCCAAGTGCACAAAACAGGGACAACCATACTTGGACTCGGGGACGTAATTAAAGTTAAATGTATTTATAGAGTTTTCTACAGTATGACTCCCCACAGTACATGACCACTCCATACAGACTCACCCCTATGCAAAGGTGAATTTTAAGATCACTTGTTCCATTACAAAAAAAGCAAAGAATTACAGTGGGGATAGAGGGACTGAACAGTTTCTCCCGGATTACCCAGGAATTCAGTGGAACAAAGATGATCTGAGACCTCTTCACCTCTAAGCACCAGCTCACTGAATCTGAAATCTGGTCATTACCATTCAAAGAAATGGAACAAAAAAGAAAACAGTTGGCAGTTTTATCTGGACTCATATATGTAAAAGTAAGGGTGTAACACCAAATCCACTGCAATGTTCATAAATATGCAAATAATACAGGTGTTGGTCTCATGCTCAGAAAAGATGTTTCAATCCCACTGATTTTCTTTCAGTGGCCTTTAAATGCTGAAGTCAGCAAGACTCAAGAGCCTAAGTCCCCAGTAACCTTCAAAAACCCTGCTTTATTAGAAAAACAAAGAAGGGTTGATTTGAAACTAAGGAAATTTTGTTCCTCATTAATGAAAAAATGATGGCTTTGCTCAGATGTCATGTTCACATGAATGAGAGTCTAGAATTTTTGATCTGATCCAACAATAGCTCCACTATGACTGAGTTCATTCTCGGCATCTTCCACCATTTTACCTAATCAAATGTGACACCAGGAAGAATCCCCAGTACCCATAGTATGTGAAAGATTTTGTAGAGTGTCTTAGCAGGGTCACAAACACCAGATCTAGGTCTGGTTTATTTGCTACATCCAGTGTGTTAGATATCTTAGAATTTTAAGCTTTCTTGGTTTGGGTTTGTTTGGGGGGGGAGGGGGATTTTTCCCCCATTTATACTATTTTTTAAGGAATAAAGTATGCGCTATTGGAGCCATCATGTAGGGAAAGGAAGAGCTTCTTTCAAAGTGGACCTAACATCTAGGCTTTCAGATTTCCCAGATATTTGACAAATTATTTTCATGGTATAATGTCAGCAGCATTTAGAAGTTTGTTACGGAAAGAATTGGTTCTAGCTACTGACTATAACATAGAATCATAGAATCATCTAGGTTGGAAGGGACCTTTAAGATTGTCTAGTCCAACCACCAACGTAACTCTGATAATAAACCATCACTAAACCATGTCACTAAGCACTGTATCGACCCCTCTTTTAAATAACTCCAGGGATGGCACCTCATCCACTTTCCTGGGCACCCCATTTCAATGCTTAATAACCCTTTCAGTGTAAAAATTTATCCTAATATTCAATCTCAGCCTCCCCTGGTGCAATTTGAGGCCATTTACTCTTGTCCTATAATCTGTTACTTTAGAGAAGAGCCCAACCCCCACCTCTCTACAGCCTCCTTTCAGGTAGTTGTAGAGAGCGCTGAGGTCTCCCCTCAGCCTCCTCCAGGCTGAACAACCCCAGCTCCCTCAGTCTCTCCTCATAAGGCTTACTATCCAGACCCCTCACCAGCATGATAGCTCTCCTCTGGACATACTCCAGCACCTCCACGTCCTTCGTATATTGAGGGGCCCAGAACTGAACACAGTACTGGAGGTGAGGCCTCACCAGTGCCGAGTACAGGGGGCACGATCACTTCCCTACTCCTGCTGGCCATGTTATTCCTGATACATGCCAGGGTGCTGTTGGCCCTCTTCGCCACCTGGGCACACTGCTGGCTCACATTAAGCCGGCTGTCAACCAACATCCCCAGGTCCTTTTCTGCTGGGCAGCTTTCAAGTCACGTTTACCCAAGCCTATAGCATTGCTTAGGATTGTTGTGACTGGAATGCAGAACCCGGCACTTGGCCTTATTGAACCCCATACAATCAGCCTTGGCCCATTGATCCAACCTACCCTCAAGCAGATCAACACTCCCACCTAACTTGGTGTCGTTTGCAAACTTACTGAGGGTGCACTCAATCCTCTCATCCAGATCATCGATAAAGATATTAAACAAGACTGGCCCCAAACTTGAGCCCTGAGGGACACCACTGGTGACCAGCTGCCAACCAGATTTCACCCCACTAATCACAACTCCCTGGGCACAACCATCCAGCAATTTTTTTACCCAATGAAGAGTACACTTGTCTATGCCATGAATCTCTACCTTCTCCAGGAGAATGCTGTGGGGGACATGTTGCAGTAAAGCCTAACTGTCCTATACATAGAATGGTGTCCTTCAATGCCTTCCAGGAAACAAGTCCTGAGAATTAGAATAACCAACTTTGGTAAGGCTGCAGAACTTTGAGAAAAGTATTGCCTGCTGGGATGGTACACCAGGAAAATTATTACTCTACGTGATGTCTCTGATACTGTTTCCCCAGCATCCATTTTGACTACCCAACTGAATGGGCTTGCATACTGTCCCAGCAAGCCAAGTCTTACTCTTTTATGATAAAGGGGGTAGTAGCAGCAGTAGTAGTGGCAGTAGTATTAATATCCCAGATTTCTTAATACAGAGGAGAATAATGCATATTGATGATTCATAAACTAAAATCAGTTTCTACACTATCTTGTTGACTGTTTTTCAGACTTAGTGTACTAAGGAAAGTCTGGTATGTGAGATACCATTACTCAAACTGCTAATAGGCTGATATTTTTACTATTGTCTTGTAATGAACACTGCAGAAGTTAAAATATCAAAGACCCATTAGTCTCAGAGTCTCCCAAGAAAGTAATTGTGGTCTATATAAAGGCAGGTACTTAAAATGTCATTGGTATTCTAACATGAGTTTCCTTTGAATGTGTCTAGCCAGAGGAAAAAAAAAAAGAATAAGGTATTTGTCCGAGGTGGAAATCAGAATGACAGTACCCATTGTTTCTAATAAACAATTACCCAAGGAAGCTCAAAAGAAAAGCCAGAACAATTAGATAACCTGAAAGCCAGAGACTTGTGAAGAAGATTCCACTTCTCTGTGCTGGCAAAGGCCATGGAGGGCCACCTTCAAGGGTTCATCTGCTTACCTTGTTAAATGCTGTCTGGTGTCACCTGACATGATCTATAAGGCTGTAAAGTAGTCACACTTAAGTGCCTTTCATGTGCACTTCAAGTTCTTTTTCTTTTGAGATATTCTTCACTAACAGGATTTCCTACTTTGAAATGTAGGACTCTTTTGAAAGATGACAGAACCTCTCAAACAGCAAAAATGAAAAAAAATTGAAAAAGGTAAAACCAAAACAATGGTTTGGCATAGCCCTAAAAGCTAATGTTAACTAGGGAGAGTTTTCATTTTCACCTTTATCAAACAGTTTTATTACCTGACATGTTTTTCCATCTTAGTATTGCTTAGCTGCATTTTTGTCTTGTAATATATACTTACACAACAAATTACGTGACAGAATAAATGTGTTTGAAAGTGTCCTTGCATCCTTATCATTTGCATTTTGAACTGCCCATGTGGGTTGTACACATATCATATGGCTTGTTGCCAAGGCATTCAGCTACAACACAAAATGTTTTCAAGTTCAAAGCTTGTACCATTGTTCACCTCATTCTTATGTTTTACCCTCACTTCTGTTATATCACTAGGAGATGTTTCCCTTGCATCAATAAAATCCTTAATAACTTGCTCACTTTTAAAATGTGCAAGCCATAAATGAAAGAAAAAAAAAAAGACCAATGTGATACATAAAGATAAAAGACGCCAGCTTTGTGCAGCTGCTATATTCAGCTATTTTTAAACAGTCAGTGTATAAGGATCCAGAAAGTTCAATTAACCCATCCATAGACATATTATTGTTCTGTTAGCGACTTTGTCTCCCACCCCACAGCACATCTGTGGACCCTGTTGCCAGGAGGATTCCACACGGGCCTGGGGCTTCAACAAGAAGTCTCCATTTGCAAGATCAGAGCCTTTGTGCTGGCAACCACTGACTGAATAAATATATGTATTTTAAAATATAGGTCAAGTTACCTGAGTATGCTCTACTTGCATATAGTATCAGTGGTCATCTTTCTTTTGTATGTTTCCTAGTACTAAATTATTCCCTTTCTAAGCAAAGCTTTTTAAAAATAAATAAATATATAAATAAAACATGATAGAGCTGCTTTTCCCCTCTCAACAGTCAGGTTTTCTCTCTTGAGTTGTAATTGGGGAGGGGGAGTACAAATATTGCTTTGAATTTCTTTATTGCATTTTTGTGCTTGTTGCAAAGGTTTTTTTTATATATGCACAATAACAACAGAGATTCTGAATAAATTGTACTTGGAAAATACTTTTTAGATGCCCTGAAAGTGTCTATAAATAAGGTTTATGATTGAGTGGAATAAAAGAGCAGAAGACACACATCTCTATGGGATCTAGAAATTCTCTAGGTTTTCAGATCCTCCTTATTTATTCAGCTATTGTGCAGGACTTCATTGTGTGTCATAACCTATGGCATCTGTGATGATTTTACAAAGGTTAAGGATTACATCTGCATACTTTCCATTCTCTTCTGTTGCATACCTTTTTCCTTTTTTATACTTTTACTCATTATTTTTCAAGATGCACCTACCTCACAGGCATTTGTACTTAAAACAGACTGTTGGACCTAAATGGTAGGAAAGATTGCGTTAAGATACCTGTTTCTTCCTCAGTATATTATGTCTCACTTGAAATGGTGGCACAGTATGAATGCAAACCAATAAACCACGATAGAAACCAGTTTGTGTTATGCTCTCTAAACATGTTATGATTAGGCTTCACTACTCAACCTCATACAGATTCTGTCTTGAACTTTAAAAAATCCAAGCTATCCTATTAATTTGGGGAAAATTACTTGCATCACAGAATGTGAGTCTTTGTAAAAGAAAAAAAATAAAGGGTTAACGTGAGGAAATGATGGAAAGAAATACTTTTACATTGGGTGAAAGTCTGTATTTCAGGAAGACAGTCTTCAGCCACTGTGTTTGTATTGCGCTTGAAATTTTGCTTGCATTTAACTCAATGTAAACGTCATATGTGTTTATCTAAAAGGCAAAAGAGATTCTTCTAGAGCTACTCCAAACACAAGGAAATAGTACAGAGTATGTGTTGTAATAACCTTGCCCTTTTTACTTCTCAGTGAAGTGGAATCCTTTGGAAAATGTTCTGTGAAGCACATGTTCAATTATTTTGGTTTATGTGTATTTTAATGAATTTGTCAAGTTATGCACGGACTCAAGTTATCATGCTGAATCAGAACCTATAAATAGGTTGGAAACAGAAGGTTCCCTGAAATTCTGAAACTGACAATTTAAATTACACAGGAAGAGGAAAGGAAAAGCACTGACAAATGGGTCAAAACAACTACAACAGAGGCTCTTCAGTAAGAGCAGGAAAAGGGAAACTTGATGAGGAAGAGTGTATCCAAAAACTCTAAAGTTCCTGCAAAAGAAAGAACTTGGCAGAAGCAAAAAGAGTTGGTGGCAGGAGAGAAATGCAGGAGTTACTGGACCAAAGCTATGCATGTTATGGGAGAGACTTTAAGAAGCTGCGAAGAAACTGCATTTCCTTCCTGCCTCCTGGCCTCCCTTTTCCTTCCTGCCTCCCCTCTACTCTATCCACTGTTTATGAATATGTCTCTGAAAAGAAATCTTGGTCCAGCTAAGTGAAATGGAGCTATGGCACCAATTTCAACTGAAGCTTCTTGACTCAGCCTGCTACTTGCCTGGCCATGAGGAAGATGTTTTGACCACGATCAGACAGCTAGGGCACAACTCAGTGCCCAAATGCAGGTGACTAGTGTTTCTTTTGCTATCTAAGGATATCCCACCTGAGCTGTAGTGCGTTCACTTCAGGAGCGACTGGTCTCCCACAGGGCCTGCCAGTTCTGTGTCATTGACTTAGGTACCCCAGGAGGACTCAGGAGCCTACAAGCCCATGATAAGGCACCCGAATTGCACCCTAAATTCACTCATCAGGTATTTATTCAGAATATTGGAGCTATTGACAATCACAGTTTCAATGAATGGTAAAAAGCCCCATGTAGCGAATAATTATGCATTTGTGCTAAAAGGTCACCAGTAGGAAAACATACAGCTAAAATGTAAATTTTTTTTTACCATGTCTACATAGTAAAATTTAGCAGATCTACATACACTGGTCTATTCAGTATAATTTAATGCTGCTTCAATGAATATTGTACATGTTCTTTACATCTGATACCTCCAATTTCAACTTAAAGAAAAGATTTCAAAAGCAGAGAATGTCTCTCTTCACTAACCATAAAAAGATATTTAGAGTTGAGGACAATCACAGAAATTTTCAAGTTACCAGATTGTTTGGGTCAGTGTCAAATGTTAAACCAGGTTGTACAGACAGAGAACTGTAATCCACACACTAGTGTGTTATTAAATTTCTGGAAAGTAATGAACTGGCACTGGAAGTGAAAAGGAAAAAAAGCAGTAATGTGGAATGGCCCCTTATTCAGGAAACTTTGAAAATGTGCAGCCATAATAGCTGTGGTGAAGTTCCTTTAAATGAGACCTTGGTATGCTGTGGAATAAAGTCAAAATAGGAGATTGTGGCATTCCAAGTCATACTGAATAAACGCATACATTGGGCCAAATTGTGGTCTTATTCACAAGGGAACATTTTTCCCCCCTTTTCAATAAAAAAAAAGGGAGCTGAGAACACTTTAAGATACAGGGCACAAATGTGTAATTATTCTTGGCTAACATGGTAGCTGTTGATCATTTAATGAAACCATAATTACCATATAATGGCAGGGTATTTATATGACAGATTACTACATTATTATAGGGTAAGTGCATGATTATTTCTGTCCTCAAAATCAGAATAAAAAACACATGGAAGTGGAAAAATAAGTTGAAGAAAGAGGGGGGAAAAATCTGAATTTCCCAATGCTACTCCCATATTGTTACTCCATCCCCACCTCAATCACACAGTGATGGCAATGGCCACTGGCATTCATGATGAAGCCAGATCTCCACAGGAAACCCATGCCACAGTACAACAGATCATAAGGCTCTTTGCCAAATGGCTACAGCTCTGGGCTTCATTGTAGTTAGAGTTCAACTGATTCAATAGCAATTTGGTCACTGCTCTTGTCCTCAGAAGACACTATGCTTCTGCTTGCTTAGAGAGGTAGTATGTACAATGGATGTAAGAGTTTGCACTGAGAGGTACTTAACGCCTCTACCGTGTTCTTAGGAGGGAACAGGGAACCAGTGTGGATTTCATAGTAATACTAGTTTTGTACTGGGTGGAAAAGTTGAATTCTGCAGGACTACCTACGGGCTGAGCACTGTTTGTTAAGGTTTGATTTCAGTGAACACTGCTGGTGTTTACCACTGTGTGGAATTTTGACATTTTAGTAAAGATTGATTTAAATTGTGAGAAAATACATAAATAACTCCTCGTATGGGGAAAATTGCATTGACAAGTTGTGAATTTACAAATTTATAGAGAGAGTTTTGTATGCTGAATAGAGTCCATCTCCAGCTTTATGATGGCAACTTTCCATACGGGAGGCAAAATCAAATTGTAAACTCAGCTGACTCACTGATTACCCAAGTCCTACATGGGTGTTAAAAGAGCAATGCAATCATCTGCTCCACCTGAAATTTGCCTCTGCATTTTCATAGTGCTAGTTCAGCTGTGTGAGAGAAAAAGGCCAGCACTCCCTGTTTCCAAAGGTACTCACTGAGCCATTATTCTAAGTTACAAGTTATTTTAAGTACAAGAGTTTGGCCCTGAATAATAACTCCTGAATTTGGCCAGATTCTTAACTCTGGTTTTCCTAGATTTTTGTCCAAGAGGCAGCATTACTGTAGCTATTTTCAGTCTTTATTTATTTCTCTCCCTTTTTCTTCTTGAGTGTCTTCGCAGGAAGCAAAAAGAGATTCAGGTAAAAGCCATATTCTGCTACCATAGAATGGTTAGAATTGGAAGGTACCTTAAAGATCACCTAGTTCCAACCCCCCTGCCACGGGCAGGGGCACCTTCCACTACACCAGGTCGCTCAAAGCCCCTTCCAACCTGGCCTTGAACATCTCCAGGGAAGGGGCATCCATGGCTTCTCTGGGAAACCTGTTCCAGGGTGTTCCAACACCCTCAGAGTAAAGAATTTATTCTAACAGCTAATCTAAATCGACCCTCTTTCAGATTAAATCCATTACCCCTTGTCCTATCCCTGCACTGATAAAGGGTCCTTCTCCATCTCTCCTGCAGGCTTCCTTTAAGTNTGATTTAAATTGTGAGAAAATACATAAATAACTCCTCGTATGGGGAAAATTGCATTGACAAGTTGTGAATTTACAAATTTATAGAGAGAGTTTTGTATGCTGAATAGAGTCCATCTCCAGCTTTATGATGGCAACTTTCCATACGGGAGGCAAAATCAAATTGTAAACTCAGCTGACTCACTGATTACCCAAGTCCTACATGGGTGTTAAAAGAGCAATGCAATCATCTGCTCCACCTGAAATTTGCCTCTGCATTTTCATAGTGCTAGTTCAGCTGTGTGAGAGAAAAAGGCCAGCACTCCCTGTTTCCAAAGGTACTCACTGAGCCATTATTCTAAGTTACAAGTTATTTTAAGTACAAGAGTTTGGCCCTGAATAATAACTCCTGAATTTGGCCAGATTCTTAACTCTGGTTTTCCTAGATTTTTGTCCAAGAGGCAGCATTACTGTAGCTATTTTCAGTCTTTATTTATTTCTCTCCCTTTTTCTTCTTGAGTGTCTTCGCAGGAAGCAAAAAGAGATTCAGGTAAAAGCCATATTCTGCTACCATAGAATGGTTAGAATTGGAAGGTACCTTAAAGATCACCTAGTTCCAACCCCCCTGCCACGGGCAGGGGCACCTTCCACTACACCAGGTCGCTCAAAGCCCCTTCCAACCTGGCCTTGAACATCTCCAGGGAAGGGGCATCCATGGCTTCTCTGGGAAACCTGTTCCAGGGTGTTCCAACACCCTCAGAGTAAAGAATTTATTCTAACAGCTAATCTAAATCGACCCTCTTTCAGATTAAATCCATTACCCCTTGTCCTATCCCTGCACTGATAAAGGGTCCTTCTCCATCTCTCCTGTAGGCTTCCTTTAAGTATGGAAAGGGTACAATAAGATCTTCCCAGAGCCTTCTCCAGTCTGAACAATGCCAACTTTCTCAACCTGTCTTCACAGAGGTGCTCCAGCCTTCTCATCACCTTTGTGCCCCTCCTCTGGACTCGCTCCAGCAGGTCCATGTCCTTTTTATCTTGGGGAACCCAGAGCCAGATGCAGTACTCCAGATGGGGTGTCATAAGAGTGGAGTAGAGGGGCAGAATCACCTCCCTTGGTCTTCTGGCCATGTTTCTTTTGATGCAGTCCAGGATACGGTTGGCCTTGAGGGCTGCCAGTGTGCATTGCTGGCTCATGTTGAGCTTCTCATCCATCAGTACCCCCACGTCCTTCTTCTCAGGGCAGTTCTCAATCCATTCTTCACTCAGATGGTATTTGTGTTTGGGCTTGCCCTGACTCATGTGCAGGACCTTGCACTTGGCCTGGCTGAACTTCACAAGGTTTGCACAGGCCCACCTCTCAAGCCCGACCAGATCCCTCTGGATGGCATCCCTTCCCTGGATATGTCAAACACTCAAGAGAGCCTGACGTTATCTGCAATCTTGCTGAAGGTGCACCCAATCCCACTGACTATGTCTCCAACAAAGATGTTAAATGGTATCAGTTCCGGTATTGACCCCTGAGGAACACCACGCGTTGCTTACCACTTGGACATCAAGTTGCTGACTGCAACTTTTTGAGTATGGCCATTCAGCTCAGGATTTATCTTATATGTCTGCAAAAGAAATACAGGTTACAAGAGAAAAGAATTTGGAGGCACTAAGAAATCAGTCTGTGTATACTTAGAAGGCAGCTATAATTGCAGTACCTTTGTAAATAGCTCCCTTAATAAACTGGTTATTACTCTGAATGGTCAATGATTGCTCATAATTCACTGCTGCTAGGTTATTTCTGTCTGCACAGAAAAAGTCTCTGGTCCTTAAAAAGGTAGTGCACCCACAATGCTGGTGGGAACTTGGTTATGGTAGTCTAATCCTTCTCTCCCTGAAGTCACATGGAGCCCCAGCACAGTTCCCCAGGCAGCAGTGTTCATTCATGAAAAGCAATACATAGGAGGGAGCTGACTACATGTGTTGCCTGACAGTGTAAGGATTTCTTTGAACTATTTCATTGACATATTTTATTCAATGTGGTGCCTTTTGTGAATTTCCCACCACCCTCCCGCATATTTAGTCTAGATGAAAATTAATGAATGAAAGAAGTTTTATGAACTGAACCTTCTGCTTTTTTTCCTTCTCTTTATTATAGGCTTCTTCTGCCTCCAATATGTTTTTAGAAGTATACATTGTTACAATATATTGTCCAAATACCATTAAAGTAGCTCCTTTAGATAACATGGAAACTGAAGTGAATATTACAAAGCTCTAAATTCAGGAGAATGAAGTGTTAACATTTTTGCCTATTTGGTGTTCCTCATAAAGTTTATTCTTATGAAGTTAATGTAGCTAGACTCTGAGTTATTTTAATGTTTTGTAGATTAAGTGTATTTACAAAATATTATCTTAGAAGATGCTGGTTCCAGTGGAAATCAATAAAAATGAAGACATTCAACATCAGAGTAGGAATAATCCTACTCTTCTACTTTTGGGGATAGTGATGTTTTGACTTTTAGTGTTTCCATTAGAAAAGTAATCAAAAGATTTTCATTAAATCCACTTTTTAAAAAAGTCTTGATCACTCAACAGGAAAGCGGGAAGCATTTGCCCTCTCACCTCCCCATCTTCCTCCAGATACTACTTTTTAAAAAAAAAAAACAAACCTTGAAATAATTAAATATTGTGTTACTCTGCAAATCCTTTAGAGCCATTACAATGTTGTTATCAAGGACCCTATTCTTCTGGCACAGTAAAATTTCACTGACTTCAACTTAACAGGGTAGGACTTCAAGTCTCATGAGGAAGGGCTTTAAAATAAAGTTCAAAACAATTTGTAATTACTTCTTAAAAATGTGTTCTATTTTTCAGCTATTGCTATCTGTGCTTTTCTTCTTTCATCCACTTCTAAGCAAAGGTCATATATTAGTAATTTTATTTTCAGATTCTCCTGGCAAAAAATCAGAGACTTGGGAAATTTTCTCCCAAGCTCAAATAAGTCAACTTCCAGGGTTTCAAATTCTGGCAAAGCAACTTCTCCAAGGTCTCGTAAAAATTCTGGGCTGTTATCTCCATATGCCTGATAGACTTCTTTTGTGATCGTAATTAAAACCGTCTGTCCTTTCTCTGTGACTTCAGGAGAATGGCAATGAGTCACAAGAGCTCTGAAAAAGCTAGAAGGATAGAGGCTGAGGTTAGCAGCTCAGAATCACTTAATCTGCTATATTTCATCTACAGAAATGTAGATCCAAAGCACTACCATCTGCCTCTTAATTCAGGCGACTCCGGAACAAGTCACCACAGCAGAAGGCTGCATCACAGTTAGCATCAGGACACAGAAGTAGTCCTGGGCTGCGACTGAAGCATAAAGAGATGTAAAATAAACTAATTACCTTGATAGGGAACATCATTATCTTTGTAACACTAATTTTTTCCTCTTCTTGTGTTATCTTTAGAACTTACCAGTAATATGTTTTCAACAATATCTCGGTAAAACGTATTTTTTTAAATACATGAGTATGTGAAAAGTGACCCAGTGAATACATGAGGCACAAAAATGACACTGAAACTGTTATTGGAGTCTTATTAAGGGGAGAAATACTTAACCTTCAAAATATAATTTAGAAAATTAGTTCACTTCAATGTTGTTATATTCTGTAGTATTTGTGACTGCTCTTTACCCTCTCACACCTTGATATCCATTCCCCAAATTTAATTATTTCCTGTCCTTTTTGAGCAATCTTAAGTTCTGAGGCTTTTTTGCCACTTAGAGGAAGCTTGTTCACCAGGTGGGTCACTTCCCCAGCTCCTAGAGACCTGGTCTCCTCCTCTTTTAAAATGAGAATGAATTTCAGCAACAAATTGATATGATGCTAGAACAGGAGATGCTAGAAGATATAATCTTAATGAAAACTTTAATAAGCTAATTGTATTCCTGAGGATCTTCTACTTTGGTAATCTGGTGCTGAGGGAGGCAAAAATTGATGTTTGACATGTTTCTTGGGAGTTCAATTCCTCCCTGACGAGTCAATTAGCTATGTAAACCTAAGCGAATGTTCATATGCCCTGGACCCATCATTTTCAGAGTGAATATCATTGCCAGTTTAGCTCCCAAATTTGGGAGAAAAAGTTGAAAGTCATATGAGCATGACAGCATATATCGGAAGCATCAATACACTGGCTGCTTCCCAAGACTTGATGACCTCGGCACTCGCTGGAGTTCAGAAAGCCAAGTATCTCTGATGATCTGGATCTTAGGTAGTATCGCTTTTTATTTTCAAAAAGAGTGGAGTGCTTAAAACTCTTTAAGGGCCTGGATCTAAGCTCTGCACAGGGCCAGGCTTTTTAAGTAGAATAAGGTTTGCTGATCAGAGATGGGATCTCTGGCACACAGTGTGCAGTGTTGCCCTAATAAAGCAAAACATATATATATACCATGAAACAAATACTTTAAAAGGAACAAATATGTTCCCAGTATAATTCTCCTGAAATCAGCACAAGAGATGAAGCTAGAAGCAACCTTCTTAGAGAAAATATTTTATTTTTAATAATAATATTTCTTCAGCATATAGTAACTTTAAAAGATTCTCTTTTATCAAATTTATTTTGATTTCATGAAAACATGCATGTACAACTACTAATATAAGTAGGCTTATCAGTTCAATTTCCTACTGAATGTTCTTTTGTTAGTTTTCTTTATTTTCTTTTTAGTTTCCTGCTTTATCATTCAGAGGGTTTGCACTGTATTCCTGTACATATTTGGTTTGGTGCCCAGAAATGTATTATTTTAACAGGGCTACTTCATTAAAAGTTATTACTTTACAGGGGTTCTACCATGCATACATAATTATATATATGCCCTTCTACAATGTGTGATAAAGTTACCATCAAAAATTTTGCTTTTTAGAGTTTATCATCCCTGCCATTTCAAGACACATTGATTTGACCAATCTCAGCATATAACTCTTACTTCAATTATTTTTTTTAAAAGTACGTAACTATCAAAATGTACTTTTCACTCTTTTTTCAATAATACTAGTCCTTCAGAAACTCTCAGGACTGTGAATTGTCCACCTGCTGTGCTGTCCAAGGAAGAAAGCAAGCATAGCTGTTAACACACAAAACCTTTCTCAGCCAAAACCAGTAAGCCAGTTTTCAGTGACCTGCACAAGGATCAACTGTGATGCTCTCTCAACATAATTTTTGATTTCTATATTTTTCAGTAACTCCGTTGCACTGCACATCACAGGTTTTTCAGAATACCTCCAGGTATACTATGCTGTTGTTATTCCTTTTTTTTTTTTTAAGACTTTGAAAAAACTTGAATGACAAATTTTATGATTACATGAATCTAGGTGAATTTTAGGATAAACAAGTAAAAAGAATGACATTTCCTTGCAACTAGCTGTTTCCATGAAGCTACATCATAAGGCCACATAAGGGTAGAAAAATCATTCTGCACAACCTTTGCTGAGAGCTGGTATTAAAGGACTGAGATTCAGCACGAGCAGTGTCACAGAGCGTTGTGCTAGTGTAGCTGGTCAGAAGCCAGCATGTCCAAGCTGATCTGAAAAGCACATTATATTATATGCTGGTGCAACTTTAAAGTTCCATTAATGTCTTCTGTACTGAGATACCTGCTTTGCTTCCTGTGGCTACAGCAGAATGAACAAAATCATCTATTACGCTTGAAGGAGACAGGACATTTAGTGTTTTGCTAATTCAGTCTCATCATTGCCCACCTGGAGTTTTGGAGGATAGGTTTGAGGCTACCTAAGCTAATCTACATCAGCTGACTTGGATTTTTCAAGTCCTATGTTGACTTGGTTGCACATACTTTTTTTATCTTTTATTACTCTATGTATGTTGGCTTATGTCCTTTGTCCCAGTGTTGTTAGGACATTAAGTAATACTTTCATTCCAGGGCTTCCACAATTACAGAATTATTCTGAGGTGCAAAGACACTCATGATGATAAAGAATTAAGCATTCAATGAAACCCGGAATTGCTGTACTCCTACTTTAGAATTAAAAATATTTACAGTACTTTTTTTAATCAATGGGAAGTAGATCTAAAGCACAGAGAATATTTAGGCGTTGTGGAGGGAAAAAAGCAACCAACCAGACCCCCAAACTGCATATCAATTATACAATGTGTAATCACTTTGAACTATTTATGTACCTCCACATATCTAGTTCATGTTTGAGTATAGTATTAGCCTGCCGACTTTATTTTTTACTGTAATGTGATTATACAGAAGTAAGAGACTGGGGAATGACAGCATCCATGTCGTATCCCTATCATAAAGCAAAGGAAGTCTCACTCTGAACTCATACAAAACAGAGTAGGATGTGCTGGTTTTATGTGTGTTCCTCTAAGTAGCTGAGAAGTTAATAGTGATTAAAAAAATATTGTTCCTGATAAGTAGCTGAACTTATTCTCCATTAGTTAGATGTTGCAAACCCTATACATGTTTTGTGTGTGTGTTTCACTAAAGTGAGGGTATTCTTGCACTCGTGGCAGACTTGTGTCTTTCATATTGGGAGAGAAAGGCAGTGATTGTGTTCTTGACAATTGCTACCCTTTGCGTGTGACATCAGACTCCTTCAGCCTGATTGTCATGGCTATCTAGCAAAAGTAAGACATTGTGGCACTGTTCAAAGAGTATAGGATATGTGATTTATTGCCCAACATTTCTCTTTTGAAAACATGCTGTAGCATTATGTGAGCTGTGCTGTTAACTGGTATTGTACAATTATCCTAAAAGCCTAGCTGCAACATCTCTTTGCAGGTCACCCCCCCAGCCTCTGTGATGCTACTTTATTTTTTTAAAAAATACATTGTATGAAAGTGGTGATACACAAATCTCATACTTAATAAAGTCTTTTTTTTCTTCACAAGACAAGGCTGTATTGAATGTAATTGCACTGTGTGGGGCTAACTTTCTGTAGCCTGTTCCCTTTGACTTCAGTAGCTTGCTATCAAAAATTAATCTCCACAACTTCAATGAGACTCACTTCTGATAATGTTGGTCCATTGACTTCAATGAAACACTATCAAAAATTATTCTCAATGCACTTTAATACTCAATTTTAATAGCATCAGACCATTGATTCCACTATCATAGCTTCAAGACCAAATATTCAAATGCTTCATAAAGACAAAAGCAAACCCCAATATAATTCAGTGAAAACTTGTTTCTTGTGGCTGTAGTTTGTTGAGTCCAGATAAGCAGTACTGATTACCTCATATGAAAACAGAAGCATTTGCAGAGTTTTGCTAGTACCCTCTTATAAACTTTTTTTTGGGGTGTCATGAAGAGGAATGTTAAAAAAAGCCAGAATGACATTTTGAAAAACAAATGGATTGGCAGTCTTCCTTGTCATTCATGGAAGTCATACAGAAATTGCAATATGATATAACCAAAATACTTATTTATGGTTTGGGGGTTTTTTTGTGATGCTTTGTTTTCTGTGGGGTTAGACTTTTTCTGCTGTTTTGGTTGATTGGGGTTTTTTTCCAGATTGTGTGTGTGTGTTTCCATTTTTATTCTCATATGGTTTATTTTTTAGGAAGCTACAGAATTTTTCCAATAAATTAAACTGACAGTGGAGATAGTTGAGGGAAGACAAGCACCCTTGCTTTTACTTGCTCCCTTGAAGTAGACTACAATGCAATTATTACTCAAATTCATGATTGAATAAGGTGTGTTGCTGTTCTAACCACTATGCTGTACTATAAAGCTCTTTTATTCTTAGTTTTGCAGAGGAAAAGCTTAATTTGAACCTTTATTTAGCTTCCATCCATCCTTCCATCCAGATCTCAGGTTTCCTATCTGTCCAAGATACATACATGCCCTCGGATATTTATGTATTTCAATTTGCCTTGTTTGAGCTCTTCAGAGTTTGTCATTCATTTAGATTTTTTGTTGTAACCACTGATTTAACTTGAAATCTATCCCTCTACACACAAGACAATTTTGCCATTTTCCTTCAGAAGCCAGACAATTTATAGATGAGCTCAGACCAAATAAATCAGACAAGATATATTTATAGGTCGAATATACCATATATATTAATATATATTTTTAATCACCATCATACTGTCATTCTGCAGAAATAATTAGCTGTGAGCAGGGCATACACATCTGCTAACCAAGCAGATGCTATTGCTGGTATCCAGGCTAGGACACTTTGGAACAGCCAGTGTTTAGAGTCAGTGACTGCATACCACTTGTGTCCATTAGTAATCAGGTGAGACGCCTTCTTTTCCCTGCACTAATTCACCTGGATGACTGTGTAACTATAATTATCTTTAGACTGAGCAATTTCTTCATGAGAGAACATTTACAGTAATTCTGAACAAAGAAATATAGATTCATACTCACATTAACTTCAGCCCTTGGTGGTGGAAAAAGTCATCAACTCATCTTCTGCTCCACAGTTCCTTTTCTCACCGCAAGAAGCCTCAGAAAATCCTCAGTCTTGCTTTCCAAACAAGGAATGTGTCTCAGTGGTCTCCATTTTGGGTTGACCAGATATCTGAATATTTATATATGAAAACCAGTTGCACTCAAAGGTACTGATGGCCCCACGGCTCTAATTGACATTAATGGGAGAGTAAAATACTAGTTTCTCTATGTGATAGCAAGCACTTACCCTTGGACCTCTTTTGAAAAGTTAGTAGCAATTTTAGCTTCCTGCAGGATCATAACTGAACTTAATAATAAATCCCTAGGCAATTGTTTGCAAAGCAATGTTATTTTGTAGGTTATGGAATATTGTGTGTGTGATAAAATGAACAATATAAAAATGCAGTCCGTACCTGAGGAAATATCGTTTGGTAACTATAAAGGTACATGCAAGCTAGCAGGTTTTTCATGTATAAGGTATGTTTCTTTTTTTTTTTCCTAAATGCTTGTTTTCCCTGAAAATCATATTAAAGGATATTCTTTTAGTTTGTAAGTATCTTCCTAACTAACAGTGAAGACTGCAGATTTTTAAACTCTGTAAGTTAAATAATTTAACTCCAGCCATGTGTTCTGCTAACCAAACAGCACCACATTTAAGTATGTACACAGTCTATTACAGATATCAAGACTTAGAAGTAAAAGGAAGACAGAATGATTTGCAATGTCAAGCACCATCAGTTATAACAATAGGTTCAAAGAGCTTACAGTCACTCGAAAGTCAAATTATTTTGCATTTCTCCTGCTCATGGACTCTTCTTCACCTAAAAAGCAAATGCAAAAGAGTAATGCTAGTGGAAGTAGAGAGGACCCATAATAACAATATTCTGAAAGCTAAGAATACTGATGCTAATTAAACTGAGTATTTCTTCTTCCTATCTTCAGATATGCAAACTTTGAAGTATTATTAATGTATACTATAAAAAGTGTAAGATGTACAATGAGTTCAGAAAAAATCTTAACCTTGTTTTTTTCTACTTCAGGTGTTTGATGTATCAGCTTTAGTCATTTTATTAATTCAAGATTTTTTTGCATATAGTATATTCTTTATTATGCAGATCTTCACCCCTTGTACTTCTCCATAAGCTGACAACAGCTGAGTAAAACTGATTAGAATCAAAAGTTCAGCTTCAGAAAGAGTAATAGATTCTAGTATATTCTGGATAAATCTAGTCACTGTACTTGGTTGGCATATAGTGAAGGACTAGATGCACCGAAAAGCTGTTATTGAATTGATAGCATAGAAAATACCATGGGCTGTTAATAACATTCTTCAAGACAAAATTATAACTTTTTAATAAATTCAGTGATTGCATTTGAAAATTGTAAAAATTATTGCTATATGGTCTGGATATCCCCGAAAAGATTCAAAATTAGTTGTACCTCTATGATAGTTTTTCCATTAACATGGTTTAATTATTTTAGGAAGAAACAGTGATTTATTCCAGCTAAAGGAAGCAATTCTTCCTCTTATTTTTTTCCATGATGAAACTTCTCATGATGCTGTGGGCTTCGAAACAAAAACATTTTTCCAGAAAACTGTTGCAGAAATTGAGAAGCTGAGGAGACAAATAATGATTATTACAAGTTGCAACTAAAAATAAACTGTCATTGTGCAGATGTTGTTGCTGTTATAAAATCTACTTGTATGAACTCTCTGATATTTCTTCTTGTTCCAGACTGAAAAGGCCAAAACTATATTAAATAAAATATGGTTGAAAATCTGTAGGAGGCTTTCTCTAGAATAAATGACTCACATCAAAAGAAATGAAAGTTTGGCTGGAGGAGTTCCCTCACTTTTGCTTCTGTATCACATACAGAAAAGGAAAAGGTGACATCCTTAGCAAGTAGTAACTTTCATCAACCTGTCCTATCCAAAAGAATCAACTTTTTTTTTTTTTTTTTAAATATGTGGTGTGTACAAACGAAACAAATGCAGACATTACTGGCTGTCAAGTTAATAAAGACAAATAAGTAATCACCTTGGGACAAAAATAAGAAAGGTATGATAAGGCCTGTTTAATGAATTTTGAACTAAGAGAAATATAATTTTCTTCCTATAGGCATTTATATCTACCCCAAAGATACATACTCTACAGCTAAACATATATTGCCTCAAATGTGTAATCAAGAGAATAGTGGATAAATTCCATAATATTTAAAAATCATACATTGATGACCAGGCAATAACATTGCTTATTTCTTTCAAAAAGTCCAGAAGTTCTTCATCCAATATATTCCCAATACCAAATAAAGTGAGTCTCAAAAGTCACAATGACATTTTATATGTTGTCCATTCATGAGTAAAGAAATGAGATAATGCGATCCATCAGCAGTGAAAAGAGAAGAATGTTAGGTAGCCTTTTTGGGTAATTTCCAGTGAATGAAGTATTCAACTCTTTTTAGACAGAAACTACAGTCCAGAACCACTTTATGATAATAAAAATACACTTGAAGTGGTGAGAAGACTTACAACCAAAGAACAAGAAAGAAACTCCCTGCTAGAGTTCAGTATGTTCTGAATTTGGTGCAATTTATGATCAGTCTGGGGCCGCCCCTATTTGTGAAAATTAAAATAAAGGTCTAGCAGCAGACTAAAATGATTCAGATTATTTTCTGGTTTTGTCAAAACTAAACTCCTCGGGGAAGGAATTCTGAAGAATGAAAAGTAAAGCATGCTTAGTTGGGTCCTGTATCTCACATTTGTTAGTTCTTCTCAATGGTTACTCTAGTACGGATAGCAGTGACAGAAGTGTAGGTAATGTGGATGGAGGTCTCACTTTGAAGTGAATAAACCTATTTCTGTAAGGTTTATGATAGACCATGTATGAATACTAGAAAGCTGTTTGTTTTTTAACCCAAGAGAAGTTTGAAAATGAAAGAATAAGATTTGAGATACGTTTAAACTTTGAAGGCCTCCTGTGAATATGTTCAATACTTGAATTTCTTGATTAAGGAAAAAAAGGAAGGAAGGAAGGAAGGAAGGAAGAAAGAAAGAAAGAAAGAAAGAAAGAAAG
>VXBJ01004676.1:134836-175125 GCA_013400055.1 Nycticryphes semicollaris | reverse complement strand
AGGGGGGTTGGGGGGGTGTATGTGTGTGGTGTGTCGCGCTACCCCCGGTTTGGTTCCCGGCCCGCCGCCTGCCCCGTACACTTTTGTTGGGGGAAGAGTGTTTGCTATTAATCTGCTCTGCCGGTGACACGAATTGCCCGTAGCGGATTTGTTCTAGTAAAGTGAATCTTTCTAGAAGTGACTGGTAGGAAACAAGAGTACAAGTTCATGTGATGTTACTTTGTGATTCTTACAAAAGTATTCCAAGCTCCGTTGCTACACCGCGATGAGATGTATGCCTTCAAGGAGAGAGCAGCCAGAGGGTTTGGGGTGGGCTTTTTCCCTCCTTCCTCCTCCACCCCCCCCTCCTTCAGCGTTACAAGTGAGCTTGAGGGTAAGGGGTGAGGAAGGTTCCTGGTCAGTTGCAAAAACGGAAATTAACATTTAGACAGCTTTTAAAAGTAGCTGGATCCTGTGTTACTCGCTTTATATTTCATGGCAGAAGTAAGTCTGAATAATATTTAAACAAAAATAAAGTCTAGGGAATCAGGCTCATTTTAACCTTAATTTCAAACTTGTATTTTTTAGTGTGATCAGCATTTCTAGTACAACTTCCAAACCCCACAGATTTTATCTAAATAACTATGCCATTTTTCCTAAGGAAGCAGACTGCCCGGTATCAGAAAACCGTATATTTTGTATCCGCCACTGAAATGTTAGTGCGGCTGTGTTGGGTGCATTAGTATTAACTGTTGCACTTTGACAAGGCTGTATTGATATGTAGCAGAATTTGGAGATACGTGTAATGGGAAAACAGTGCATCCTCAGAAGTCAGAGACTTAACTTACAGATTTTCATCTTCAACTATAAATATATATATATATATTTTTTAAAATCTCCATTTCAGTGGCTGCAAAGGCGTTTCTGCTGCGTTAATACCACTTACAGCAGCAGGCTTTTCTCCTGCAGAGTTCTTTGTTGGAAAAACAATTTGTATCAATAAGTCCCATCCCCCCAACACACAATTCTGCTGTCTTCTTTCTGAGAATGGTACTATATTAGCGCTAAGTGTATTTGCCAGGATAGCTTCAGTAATCTCTCCAGCAGAAGCATATTTGTGTGCCATTTTGGGAATTTCTCTGAGATAGGAATCTTGAAGATAGAATTAATTTCTAGGGGAAACTTCATAGCCTGTGCATGAGTGCTTTCTTTATCACCTGTCTCCATTTGGCATTCGGAGAAGGTAAATCAAAGTGCGCGATTTGTTATTCTGCTCCACTTGAGAGCTGAACTAAATAACACTTGGTCTGAAATTCTGATTGAAGTTGTAGGAGGATATACTGTATTTAATTTAATGCCCTTTAATAGCATCTTCTTGTTCAGCTCTGATGCTGTCATTTTAAAGGTTGGATCGGAGTAGTTTTTCCCTGTAGGGAGTGGGAGGAGTAATCATTTCAGGGGAAAAAAAAGTAGTCTAAATTCCTAGAACACTAATAGCCACAAACTTGGCCTAGTGTCCAAGCAGTTGTTTTTTGCCCTTAGGGTTCACTTCGTTACCACTCTTTACAATGGGCTGAACAGTTCAGGTATAAATATTACATGTAGAACTTGATGACTTATTTTTTTTCGGTGGCAGAAATAATGGCAGTCTGTTTGTCCTTTAAAAAAAAAAAGAGTTTTGGAGAAGATCGATCAATGCTTCAATAAACAGGCAGTCGTGTATGTTTTATTGAAAGTTATGTAATGTGCTCCTGAAGTCTTGCGTGTAGCTGTTTATTTAAGCTGTCTTTGTACACATCCCTTCAGCTGTGCGCGCCAAGCCATTTGAAATACAGGCGCATATCAGTTACTTAAGGGGTTTTGCAGTCTCTTCTTAGTTACTGCTTCAGTAAACCGGTTCTCCAGATTACGAAACCTGTAAGTGAACTTTGTGTACGTTCTTTGTTTAGTCTTCATCTCCATAATATTTAGGTGGATTGTGTTAGATTTTTTCAAGCAAGGGGTTAGGATCAGCAAACAAATGTATAAAGCAGTAGCCTCTGATGCAAGCAGGAACCTGAATTGTTTTGAAACTTTTTTTCACCTGTTTAGGTTTTTAAAGAATGTTTGAGAAGTTACACACATTTGTTTGATTTTCTTTCAAACTATGAGTGTTAGCAAATTTTACAGTTACACTAGCAGTTTGGGGTTTTTCAATTGTGTGGATATATAACCAAGAAAATTAAATAGACAGAAGTGTCATGCATATGATATGCCAGCATTGATTTGTAAAGCGTATCGTAGTATCAGAGTACTATTGGTTTAAAGTGAAGGAGAAAAAAAACCTTTTATTTTGGCATTTCTTTCTAGAGCATGAGCTTAAACATAGCAGTGATAAATGATGATATGCATTGTCTAACACTTGCTTTTATATAAATAGCTCCAGAAGATTGCTTAAATGATAATCGAAAATATGAAATAGGGTGGCCTTCATATCACAAGGCCAAGGGTCTACAAATGGAAAAACTGAAATAATGAAATATTTCCAAGGCAACAGACTGTCAACAAGAACAGTAATGCATGGGCATATCATAGAGCTACCAGAGAGGATATTAGATCTTATAGCTCTAGAGCCAGGAGTTATAATGACCTTTATTAAATAGAGCCCTCCCACATTACAACAATCTTTCCGATTTCTGATATATGGATTAGCAGTCATACTACTCTTCATAATTTGAAACATTCTCCCACCATATTTGATTTGCTGCATTTTTCTCCACTGGAATCATACATTATTTAGAGCTTACATGAGAGTATTGATCAACAAAAGTTATATTACATATTTTCAGTAACTAATGGAATTCTGAATAACAAGGTTTTGTCTGCAGCACCATTCCTACATTCTTTACAGCACAACTGTTTTTTGCTTACAAGTTATATCCAGTTAGTTTGCTTTGTACCAGTTTAACAGCTTTATATTCTAACACTCTATTATTAATAAGTTATAAAGGATTAGAGTTTTGTTAACAGATTAATACAGCACCCAGAACCATAGGTGTTTTTAAGAGAGTATCAGGATATATTGTCAGCATCCATCTCATTTTATTAGTGTTTCACTTGAATTTCGGAGTCTAATATACTGGCAGTTTCAAATCACATTTGTTTGAAACTTGGCACCCAAGTTGCCAGCCCAGATGGGAATTTTACTGTGAGAGTGATGTAAAACAGTTGTTGAAAACTGACATTCTAGGCATTAGTTTCATCAGCGTCTATCCTAAAAAGTAAAATGTTTAAATAAATGTTTGTTTCATTAAACAATCTTTGTAATAATACCCTCTTTACTGGAAATCGTATTATAAGATAAGAATTTTGAATAACTGATATGGACCATGAAAACTGTTAGCATTTTATTAACATTTAGGGATTAATTCTGTTCCCATCGAGGTCAGTAAGATGATGCCGTTTTACAAACATGGGAGAATTTAATTTGATATCAGTTAAGTAATTGTTTTTTTTTTTTTAGAATTTAAATTTATGAGACTGTTTCCTGAAATCTTCTGAAACCTTACAGTCAGTCAGAATTCATTTTATATGATTCATCAGATTCATTTTATATTATTGTCACTAGTAGCTCTTGCAGGTGTAAACACACATTGTGTGAGATGAGATTTCAGCATTAGTCACGTTGTTTCAAAATGAATCAAGCAAACTTCTGCTGGTTGTCAGACTGGAAATTTGTTTTTATATTTTAAACGTAAGATATTATTGAGGTACATAACCAAGACTCTGCATTTTCACCCCAGTCATTTGTTTCTTTCACTGATTTGTTTGTTTATGCTTAATGCTTGGCTTTTTCTTTTTTTTTTTTAAAGACCTTTTTTTTTTTTTTTAAAAAAAAAAAGCTGCCAAAGATTTATGGCCATGAGAAGAAATGTTTTGAAAATTCATTTTATAATAATTGCATTTTTTCAGAAGAGGCAATTTCTTTCTATGTAATATTTATAAGGCTACTGCATGTTATCTTTAACATACAAAAGTCCCATTAGTACGAATGAGGTGCGTAGCTTTTTGTTTAATAGGACTTTGCATAATAAAGATAATTTGTAATAATATTGCATTTTGCTGCATAAGAAGATGTGCCATAGTAAGAATATAATGGTTGCTGCCATGTCTTATATGACTAGAGCATTGTTCTGTGACTGGCTCGAGCAGTAGTTTCGCAATACACAAAGTCCTAGTCAAATGAATAGGACTGTTGTGACATTGATTTGAACAGGACTTTGAGTAGTAAAAATATTCATTAATTTTGTATGCTATAGTAGTATATTACACAGGACAAAGGAGGTACAGTAAGGGTAGGATCGTATTTGTGTCTATAACTTGGTAGAACTGGACCCTCTCTTTGGGATAATATTGAGTTCAGGTTGTCCGTTAATATGTAAAAAAGTCCCACATGAAATTATGCATATAATTAAAGTGTACTACAGAGAATCACAAGCAAGGAGAAAAGTATTTTTGCCATATAATTTGATGGATGTGAATTTATTCTCAGTGAGATTGTGAAGACAAACTTTAACGTACTTAGTGGGAGGAGGATTGAACTTTACATCTGTGTATTATTAAAAAATGAGAGAATCTTGAGATTCTCAAGTAAAAATGGGGTGGTCCTCAAGGAGATTCTGATCTCAGCCTGCTGCAGCTAGATGCTGAGAGTTATGCCAGCCCTTACCCGGCACTCTGCATGCAGGCAAGAGTCAGGCACGTTAAAGAACAAGTGATATGTAAGCAAGAATTTGAGATGGATTACCGAAAGCAGAGTTTTGAAGATTTATTACAGGCTATTTTCCTAGCCTTCCTTATATATTGTATTTTGGACTTTCACTCTTTGGTCGTATCTTGCCATTTTTCTGTTCTAGGGAACTTCTCACTGATGTCATACAAAGTCTGAAGAAGAATTTACTATTAATATGGACTATTTCTGTAGATATGTTTCATTATATAGCTTAATGTGCTTTGAAAGGTCTGTAAACACTGCTCTACACATTTTACTGATGAGATAGTTGCTCACAAAACATTTCTGAGAACTAGCAGAAGTGGCAGAAGACGTCAATGTTAGCACTAGGAATAAAATTCCAGCCCCCATTTTGACTGTGTATTCAAAGATTACACTGCCTTCGTTAGAGGGATTTACATTTCTTTTACAGGCAGAACCTCCACTGAAATAAAGTGCTTTCAGAGAATGGCTTGATTGCAATTTAAAATTAGCTGTTAGCTTGATATATAATAGAAGTTCAACACTTATGTTAAATAATTTAAGTGGAAAAGTACTGTTCCATTACCTGGAGGCATGTTAGGTTTACATATGTATATACTGAACTTACAGGATATAGTCTGAATAATATGTATGTATGTAATCTACAATAATGTCCCTGGGGCTTGGATTTTCTGAAGAGCCTATTGGATTTAGGCATCCAACACATACTGCATTTCAGTGAAATATGGGCACCTAAATCCTATAAGCCTCTTTTAAAATACTTGCCTGGGAATTTTGTCTCCAACTGGAATTTAGAACAGGCTTCACTGCACATTATGTTGTTTCAAACTGAATTTTATTGAGTAATGAATAGTCTTTGAACAGTCATTTTGGATTAAATCCTAAAGGGTTATAGTTTTGCTCAAATTTAGGTACAGAACTGATGCATTTGGCGGGGGGGGGGGATTTTTTTTCCTTCTTTGTTATGCATCATGTTTGAATGTCACGTGCAAATTCACATTTATGATCAGTTTACTTACAGCCCAGGCTTCTATGAGTTAGGTGGCTCAGAATCGTCCTGCCAAAGCTGTAATTCACTTAGCAGAAGTATAACATGCCAAATTTGTTAGAAAAGCATTTTTTTTCATAGAGATGATGTGAGGCAGAATTTGTTACTTTGTGGGAAAAAAATGTAAGTGGGCAGTTTGCACAGGTCAAGGTTGAGGTCAATAGAAAGAACTGAGTGACTGAATCTGTACAGTTCTGGCAGCAGGATAAAAAAGGAAAAACGTCTTAAAAAAGAGAATAGCTGCCAGTGGTACTTACCCTTCAGCCTTCACAGCTGCAAAAAAAAAAAAGTAGCTGATTTTGCCTGACTATAGTTAGATGTAGGATTGGCATGTTTGCTTCACCTTTGCATAAATTACTAACAGTATGGGCAGAAGGTTCTGAAAAAAAAAGTGCATTGTAAAAAAACAAAATTGTTTTCTCTTGGTAAGTAACAAATAGGAGAGGAACATAAAAAGAGAAACAAATGCTTTGGGCTCAATTATTTATTCAGTCTTTCTGAGTTGCTGTTCAGTTTTACAATAAAACTTGCATTTCTTCTGGAAAATCAAAAGTACAGTAATTTTTTTCAATGGCTGAATGAGTTAGATAAATGGTACTCAAGTAGCAGTGTTTGAAGGATCCAAGTAGTTTACTAAAGTATCTTAATTAATTGGATGTTCACTTTAATAGTGAAGTTTCCTGTTTGTAGGCAGTGCTCTATAACAAGAACATATATTTGATACGTAAATGATATATGTGATTTCAGAAGGCCCATTTTAACTCAAGATCTATTTTTACTAAACAACTGTTTCAGATTAACAAACAACAAAATAAATGGAGGAGACAGAAACAACAGACTTTAGATGAGACACTTGATAGAAAAGATACAGCAGATTTGATTCTAGATCTTTCAAACATACATGCTGTTCCTGTTATCAGTCATTCTACTTAGACTTAAATATCAAAACTAAGTAGTACCGTCTTTCCTTTTATTCTTTTGTTAACAGGAAGAAAAATGCTTCTCTATGTAATTGGGATTTGGAAACTTATTCTGTGCTTTTGAGGGAAATTCCAAATTTTGTTTTTATATAATTTCTCAAGGCTGCGAGATGTAGCAAACACTGCACATCCCCTCTTCTTCCCAAAACATTATTAGTCATATCGAATATGTATCTTTAGGAACATCTAGTATTTAGATTCTGCATTTAGGAATCTTTTTGGAATTACGATGTTTTTAAACTATTTTTTTCTTAATTGTTTTGTGATACTACTGCAAAAATGTTTGTTCAGTTCAACCAGGAATAAAACTCAGAACGATTAAGGAAAAAAGTGTCTTTTAACTGAGAGAGAATGGCAAAATATTCCACATGAAAAGCAAAATTAGAATTCTTCTATATTTGCTCTGCTCACTACTAATTGTGAGGAAAACTTTAAAAGATCTTCTACTGACTTGTATATTGCAAAGTGCAGCCATATGCTGTATATTAGATAGACACAGTATATGTATTTGTTTGAAAGGAAATAATGCTAGTTGATTGTCTTCAGCAAGCTATAAATGTCTTACTTTAGATAAAGTTAAATGTAAATACATGCATTGGAATGGTGATTTTTTTCCCCTCTAATGCTGTGAGGGAAAAGTAGGCTCATCCTTTTTTTTTTGCACATTTTTATTGTTCTGTGTAAATGTAATTTGTTAATCCTGTGAAATTTGTCATAGATAAATTTGCTTGGATTATCTTGTCACCACCGTATCTGCATTCTTTTGTTCATTGCTTATTCATAATTTAACAGTCTGGCAGTGAGCCTTTTTGGGATGCTCACAAAAGATATATGACCTCTACCAGCTGCTACTATAACCTGCAGAATGCACAGCAAGACATTAGAAACGTGAGGATTCCTCTACTGATTAAAGTGCTCTTCATTTAAACAGTCTGTTCATAAGAATCTCAGGAATCTTTGTGGATAGCAGTTTTGATTTTTCTTTTCTCACAAAATTAGTTCTAACATTTTTTTTTTAGCCCAAGTGGGAAAACTAACATTGAATCTTAAGATGGTGGTGCTTTGCTTTCAGATGGACTAATGGAAATTAAATCCCTCATTATATATGCATATGTATACATAAGTGTGCATGTGCATATACACATTTGCATATATCTCTACCTATGCGCACATATATATATATATATATATATACACACACACATATACATGCAGTTTTACAGTGGGTGAAATTAGTGCCTATGTGTGTTATTTTAAAGCTAACTCTTTTTTTTAGGATATTTTTCAGCACATATTGTTATCCAGTACTAATTTACAGAAGAGTTGTCTGATTTAACCCTGCTTTAGCCCCATCATTTTACAGATTGTATTGTGTAAATACTCGATATTATACAGTACACGAAAGACATTAAATAGAATGTTACTTGAAGTGTAACAACATTTTAGATTTTCATTATTCTCCTGACTCAGTTTAGCATATAAATTTTTTCCCCTTTTTACTTTTTTTTTTCTTCTTATCTGCAGATCAGCTTGTGAGTAATGGCTAGTTTTTACCTCCCCTTTGTGCTGGCACATGATTATAGTTCAAAATAATTCATTGCTAATCCATGCAGTATTGGTTCATCTCCATCACTCTGTTTTGTGATTAGAGCCTCAGGCCTATAAGAACATCCTTCTGCACAGTTTTCTGTCCTGATTTTCTTTGACTGCAACCCATATTTTATGTAGTTGTGTCATTCCTGTTCACCTACCGATCCTTTTGTGTTTTTCAAAAATGTATCAATTACAAGAAATTAATATCTTGGTGGGGTTATTTTTCAAGGGTTTATGAAAAAATACATGTTTTCCACTGCGGTAAGTCTCCAGCAGTGGTATATATAGGTCTTGGTTCATCTCAGCCGATGATGGAAATCTGACTTGAGTTTCTCATTTTTCCTTAGCAGTCTGAATTTCCCGTGTACTTATTTACATTAGGTGCCTCAAGAAGTCCAGGATCTTAAAAAGAAACACTGTCTTTTTGAAGCAGACTATAGTAGAATAGTAATTACAGTCTTGTCATTTTTAACACAACATTTCAAACAGAGCTGGTGTAAAATAAAAGTGACGGAGGAACTTTTAAGATATGTAAGGCCTGATGCTACTATGATCACTCTGGTTGAAGTCACTGTTACTGGGTCAGATATGAACTGATATGACGTTACAGCTGGGCTTATATGATATAATGTTATCGTACCTTGATCAGATTTAAATTTAACATATCCAGATTGTGAATCAAATCCATCATTTTATTTCACATCAAATAATGCTAGTTTTATGAGAAGGTCATCTAAAAGATTTTTCAAGACTTTGTTTCAGCATTGAGTAGTCCTGTGTTCCTTTTAATAATTACTTTCATCTCATTGTAGCCGTGTGTTTGAAAGTGTAGGTCAATAAGGATGATCGCATTCAGAATTTCATGATCTGTGTAGTGGAACAAATTGAAAGCAAAGCCTGTATCAATCACTGTGAAGGGAGGGTTAATTGTTACTGCTTCTCAAGCCTCTGGACAGATAAACCAGTAATGAAATACTTATTGCTCTGATATGTGAATGGTTAAGGATGAAACAATGGAAACAGAAGCAGTCTTCAAAGATAACAAAAAAAAAAAGCAAAGAAAAAAAGAATAATCTGAACCAAAGTAAGATACTGTATGTGTTATGTGTAGTGTATTAACATTTTTAAAGTAATTTTTGTTTCATCTAATATAGGCTTCTAGTAATGATGTAAGACAGCAGAATGTATTAGGTTTCTAAAGTGAATATAAAATATGAATTTAAAAGCTTTTATTATGCAAACAATTTAAAATGGTTTACATGAAGTCTGGACCTTAGGTAAAAGTAACATTTCTATCATTAAGTGTTTTCTTTTATTTTCTTTTCTTTGTTTTTCATTTGTGGTACTGTTAAGTACTTTTTTTTTCTTTCTTTAAAAGCACAGCTGTATTTACTAAATCGAGTATGTTTTGTTTCCTTGTGAAGTAATTTTAAAGCATTTTGTCTACAGCCAACTATGGTTCTAACGGAATGTTTAAAGATAGAAGCAGCAAAATAAATATGAGTGCAAAAACAAATTATGATATTACAGTAAACATTTAACTATTTCTAGAAAGTGAACGTAACATTTTAAACATCTGTTAGTTACTTATATGTTGAAATATATGCAAAAATATTTAGCCAAATTGAAGTCTTAGGCCCATGACAATCATCTCAACACAGTGGGTAGTTCTGAAAATTAATGAGAATGATAATACTGTAAAGACTGTTCCAGAGTTTGCCCAAATTCATTATCTAAGGCTCTTGTTAAGAACATCTCAAAGAATTTTAACCAGGAAAATATATTAATGGTTCAAAAGCATTTTTCAAAACGGTGATTTATAAAAGTATAATGGAATTATATATGCAAGAGCTATAGTTAGAAACACAAATAACACAGGAGCAGCACATTATGAAGGAACATTATCCAATAGCTAAGGTACTTGGCTTTGATTTTGTCCATAGGTGTCAAGCTTTCCTTATCAATTTGTATTTTGGGACAGAGGAAATGAAAAAGTGAAGTCAACTTACAAAAAATGTTTTTTTGACTCTGTTAGTTACTTAATGAGGCCTATAGCTGCCTAAAAGCTAAGTAAAGTAATTAATATTTTTAGAACTGGTGTAAAAGTCTTTCAGACAATCAAAAAGCACTTTTAGGAGGAAGGGTGATGAGACACATCTTTAGATTTCTCTTCAGAATGTTAAGAATTTCCTGTTGCCTGTTTCCTGATGGGATTAACGCAGCTGTGTATCATATGGAATGAAAGAGGAACTGAGTGCCTGACTTTGTTTTATGCAAGTCTTTTATTTAAGAAAATATATGTGTTGATTTTGCCTTTTTTTTTTTTTAAACACTGATATGAATGCTATACACAAAATTATCCAAGTGGAAGCTAATTATAATTAATTTATCTATTTTCTAAGGGACAGAAAATTTTAGTAACTAAAGCATATTAGTTAAGAATGTGTTGGGTTTGGGTCTTTTCATTCTGTATGCAATGAAAAAGCAAGCAGAATGCTTGGAAGATTACTGTGTCATTTCCATTTGTATTTTCAGAAGTCATTGATATATAGGAGCATGTGTGAGTATGTGTATGTGCATGTGTAATTGTTGGAAACCAATTCAGTTTATAGAGTTACTTACTCATTTCGGCTGTTGTGCAATTTGTAACACATCTACACAACAGTTTTCCTGGGAGATGTGAATGCAAAATAGAGAGGAACTGGACTCAAAATAATTTTAAAACATTAATTTTTACTGTCCCACTTCATGGACAGATTCTTTGAAGAGAATTCAGTATTGGAACTGTATTAATTAAAATTTTCAGTAACTTCTTTCTATGGTGAGAGAAAGCTTAGTAGAAGGCAGATAACTTGATTAACTGGTCTGGGAATGGGTGAGGAAAAGGAGATGCAGATCCTTAGCATTGGGTCCACCCTTCCACTTGTGGCCCAGTTCTGGTAGAGCTAGGAGCTGTGTCTCATAAAGCTGTGTAATAATTCCAGTGGAATTCATACTGCTTCAGTCAGTATTAACTTCTGCTTAGAAGGCTGTATAAGGCAAATTCGGTTGCTATACAAAAAGCCCTGGGCATTGCAATCACATGAGTAAAGCAGCTTCTTAGCATCGTACTATAGCCCTATGCTATGAAAGCAGAAACAAGCACAAATGTAGAGTGCAGTGCAGTGATGGGCAGTGGGTAGTGCCAAGGGCATGGTAAAAGGCAGAGCTGAGGCATATTCAACTAAGTGGGGTTGTTTCTGAGGCTGTCTTTCCACGCAAGATAAGGACTTCTAAATTATTATGTGAATTACACTTTAAATCTTAAGCTTTGATCCTCTCATTCAGTCAATCAGCTGTGAAAGCAGTTGACCATGTCCCTGTTCTTTTTGCCCTGTGACTTCATGGCAAATGTTCTCTTTCTGCTGTCCTTGGATACTTGGATCACTTCTTCACTGCATCCTTTGAGGATCTTTTTCATTCACTATCCAGCTTTGTGTGGGAGTTCTGAAACGTGTTGTCTCTCAGCCACCCCCTTTTTTTTCCCTCATTCTGCTCTTCATCTTTGCATAATCATATGTAGAAACACAATTCAAGTATCATCGCTTTGCAGATGATTCATAGGCTTATGGTATTTCTATCTCAATGAAAATGTAGTCTTGCTCCTCTGGCATCTCCTTCTTTATTGCCTAGTTTAGACTCCTATAGTCAAAACAGATCTCATAGACTTCTTTCCATGCCCTCCATCTACCTTTCAGGGTAGCACTGCTGTATTGCCTGTTAAGACAGGCCCATAAATTGGCAATCTCACTGATACAGACATCTCCCTCATAGTTTAGGAATTAAAAAGGCAAGTAGAGTATTTGGTATAAGTAGGAAAGAAATAGAAAAGCAAAAAGAAGACATGAACATTGATTTAGTCATGCCAATTCATAAATCTACAGTGTGTGCTATCTATGTATTGTGTGTATTTCTGTTATCATAATTTCAAGAAGATACTGTAGTTTGAGAGAAGGGAACGAAAGCTGATGAGATATATGGAAAGAGCTTTGTCAGAGGAAAAGTTAAATAATGTGAAATACTTGGAAAAGAGATGACAGAGGAATTGGCCATAACATCATGCAAGGCCTCAAGAAGACAATCAGGGAACAATTATTCATTAAATCTGAAATTACAAGAACAAGGAAACATCCTGTTTATTTCTCAGGAAACAGTTTTAAAACACTTAACAGCAAGTGGATTTTTTTTTTGTTGTTGTTGTGAGGGGGCTTTTTTGTGTGCTTCCCCTCTCACAACATAATACGCCATTTAATAGTGGAATTCTTTGCCAAAGGGTGTTTTAGAGGTCAAAATATTAAAATGGATCAGGTATTAATCTATTATGTCTCTGATGAGCTATTAAATGTGATGACAATGATGCAACTCAGCTTCAGGAAGTTTTTACACAGCTGACTGCTGCATGCTGACATGGGGATATCATGGAAAGGAACACTCTTTCTTTGCTGTATTTGGTTTACTGACCTAATATCACTGTCTGTTCTGGTTTTAAGTTCTTTGCATTCAGACTACATCTAAGTCTTCCAGGCTTTTTCTGCTTAACATGTCTGCTGTATGTGTTTCCCTGCCTCCTCTTCAGTTAAATGCTCATCCTCACTACCAGTGAGGATTATTTTTTCTCCAGCCATATCTGTTCAGAGACCTTTTACAGAGATAACTTTCAGAGTTGTCTCTCAGACATGGTCACTCTGACTATGTCTTCTTATATCCTGGCTGACCTTCCTTCTCTGGTGCATGAAATATTAGGAACTTGCCCTAAGTCCAAAACCTTATTCACCCATCTGTATCTTACCATTTCTCTTTGTCGAGGTTTTCCTTCAAGTTGTAAGACCAGCCCTGTCACCCATTTACTGTATTTGCAAACACACATTTATCTGATGCCTGATGCTCGGAATAGTATTTCTTCATAACCTCACCTTTTGAGTTCCTCTCTCTTCCCAAGATGTTCCTTACCTGAAATGCCTACAAAAGCATGATACCAATAAGTTCTTTCTAACAGGATCCCACTTCTTGTGATGGTTGCCTGGTTGTTTCCTAAAGAGTTTCCTGTCTCTTATCTTATTCTGGGGAGTAGAGACAGGGGTTTTGTCCTTTGTCACTTGGTTACCTAGAGGTGTTAGTACTACAGTTACAGCTGTGAATCTGAGTATTTTTGTCAATTAAAAAATAATGTATTACCAATTTTTACTTTTCTGCGTGCTTGGTTGATCTGGGATACTAAGTGCCCATAAGAGGAAGTGATGTCTTTTAAGTCTAAAAAGACGCCACCTACGTTTACAGACGTCATCTACTTGGATTTATGCAAAGCGTTTGACACTGTCCCACATGACATCCTGGTCTCAAGACTGGAAAGCCATAGATTTGATGGATATGCCATTCACTGGATAAGGAACTGGCTGAATGGCTGCACTCAAAGGGTTGTGGTCAACGGCTCAGTGTCCAAGTGGTGGATGGTAATGAGTGGCATTCCTCAGGGGCTGGTACTGGGACCAGTGCTATTTAACATCTTTGTCGGAGACATGGACATTGGGATAGAGTGCACCCTCAGCAAGTTTGCCGATGACACCAAGCTCAGTGGTGTGGTCAACACGCTGAAGAGAAGGGATGCCATCCAGAGGGACCTGGACAGGCTTGAGAGGTGGGCTAGTGCAAATCACATGAAGTTCAACCAAGCCAAGTGCAGGGTCCTGCACCTGGGACGTGGCAATCCCAAGTACAAATACAGGTGGGGTGGAGAATGGCTGGAGAGCAGCCCTGAGGAGGAGGACTTGGGAGTGACAGTGGATGAGAAGCTCAACGTAAGCCAGCAGTGTGCACTGGCAGCCCAGAAAGCCAACTGCATCCTGGGCTGCATCAAAAGAAGTGTGGCCAGCAGGTCATAGGAGGTGATTCTACCCCTCTACTCTTGTGAGACCCCACCTAGAGTACTGTGTCCAGCTCTGGAGTCCTCAGCATAGAAAGAACATGGAACTGTTGGAATGGGTCCAGCAGAGGGCCACGAAGGTCATCAGAGGGATGGAGCACCTCTCCTGTGAAGACAGGCTGAGGGAGCTGGGCTTGTTCAGCCTGGAGAAGAGAAGGCTCTTGGAAGGCCTTATCTGGGGATGCCTTCCAGTATCTGAAGGGAGCCTACAGGAGAGCTGGAGAGAGACTCTGTCAGGGAGTGTAATGACAGGACAAGGGGTAATGGATTTAAATTAGAAGAGGGTAGATTTAGATCAGATACTAGAAATAAATTCTTTCCTGTGAGGGTGGTGAGACACTGGAACAGGCTGCCCAGGGAAGTTGTGGATGCTCCATCCCTGGAAGTGTTTAAGGCCAGGTTAGCTGTGGTTTTGAGCAACCTGCTCTAGTGGGAGGTGTTCCTGCCCTTGGCAGGAGGGTTGCAACTTGGTGATCTTTAAAGTCCCTTCCAACTCTAACCATTTTATGATTCCATGATTGTAAGTGGGTTGGGATGTGAAAAGTTTTTATGAATTTCAGAGGAGATGGGACAAATTAGGGCTCAAAAATCCACTGAATGTTACTAAATACATATCTGTCTGAGGAAGTGCCTGCACTGAAAATGACTGGAGATTGTAGGTGTGTATCATGTATGCTGTCACTGTTTTATGTTATTTCTTGCAACTCTTTTTTTGGGGATTTGTGGAGATGGGATGCAGGAAACACCGGTCTGGCCCAGTAGGCCTGTTCTTACATTGCTGTGTAGGATATTTCAGGAAGCTGTAGCAAGTCTCTTTGGTGATTCTCTTTCTTAGAAAACTCTTGGAGAAAATGGCCTCAGCTAAGTCGTTTTTGTTAGTGTTATTTCTAGCAAATTCTATGAATGGATATGAGGTGTGTCACAGCTTAATTACACTGCTTCATAATGTATTTTAGTCCCGTGTTGATATGACTGACAAAGACCTTATTGGGAATGTATGGACAAGGCACCATACCTTGAAAAAAAAAAAAGAAAAAAAATTTAAAAAAAAAGAGGATTCCCTGCTTTGAAGAGTTCATAATTGTAACATAGTAGTTAATTTTACACTTATATTTGAAGTTTGATTTTTTTTTTACTATCAAGCAAAGTGCATGTTAAACAGGCTGAATTCAATCAAATTGAATGCTTTTGACTTGCATTGATGCTTGATGAAACTCCAATGGCACAAAATTAATTGTGATGACTTGAATGTTGCAGTGAACACATGTGAACATCAATGTGTATTATACTTTTAAAACGGGATGCAATCTATTTTATACATGCTAACAGTAAACAAAACCAACTAGTAGTGGTATGGATATTAGTTTAAAGGTCATATAGTTGAAGTATATATTGATAAATCTTGTCAAAGGTATGTAATATCAGTCCCCATATAGTTCCTGTATTTATGTCGTTTTTGCTGAAAGTACTGGTTCATAATAGCTGTTTTCATAAATATGTAAGTTTGCATACAAGCAGAGATAGGTTATCAGGTATGTAAACTTAATTAATTATATACTCGAGTATTTGAAGTCACATTTTGCTGTTGTATCAGGGTAGACTTAGCACTATTAGAAAGTCTTCAGTTCTGTTGTGGTAGCAGCAGGTGTACAGTTTGCACTTTGTAAGTTCTAGCTTGAAATAGTTCCTCTTGTGTTGACTTTTTTAAGAAAAGGAAGGGGGGAAAGAAATTAATTGTGGAATGATGTTCATCAGAAGGTTGATATCCATACCTGTCTGTATAACGAAGATCTGATAAGCAGATCTTGAATCAGGAGGATAGGTTTGCAGGGCTCCAGGACAGGAAATTGAAATTTGAATGGCAAGATTTCCTAGGACCTTGACAGGGAAAATAGTGATGAATGCTTTCTGAACAAAAATGTTAATGGTGGGTCAGTAAAAGCAGTGATTTTGTGTGGCTGAACAAACCCAGATTAAGGGATATACCACAACAGATCATAGAATGTTCAACCTTCAGCCGTTATCAAGTTTGTTATATGTGATACTGAATATTGTGATTCAGGAATTGTATATTGAGTTGAAGGGATAGAAATTCACCTGCAATGAAACAGTGATAATCAATATTTAGGAGAGAAAGACTGAATCTGATTCTTTTAAAATGTTGGGCGTCATAATAGATTCTACAGTTATAGCTGTAGCATAGTCCATAGGTAATGATCATCAATTATTTTCTAGAGGAAAAAATCCCAGGAAGTTACTTTATATCCAAAATGATAGGAAACTATTGAGAAGTTCTGTTTGTTCCTCTTAATATTGTGGACAGGGTTAATCAATAAAGAAAAATAAATAAATAAATAAACAAACAAACAAATTCTATACTGTGAGGGTGTTGAGGCACTGGAATGGGTTGCCCAGGGAAGGTGTGAATGCTCCATCCGTGGAAGTGTTCAAGGCCATGCTGGATGGGGCTTTGAGCAACCTGCTCTAGTGGGAGGTGCCCCTGCTCATGGCAGCGGGGTTGGAACTCAACGATCTTTAAAGTCCCTTCCAACTCTAACCGTTCTATGATTCTGTGATTCTATGAATCAGAAATGGAAGCATGCTACAGACATTCATTAGATCAATGGTTCAGGCTGAGATAAGTGTCTGCATTTTTTTTAAAAATTGCTCATAAGGTGTATCTTGAGCATCAATAGGTCTTCTGCTATTTGATTTTTTTTTTATAGCTACTAGGTGTATATTCCTAGGTATTCTGGAAGAAACCAAGGAGGTTGGTTCTAAATTGCAGGCCAAAGGTAATTTGACATAAGTGAGGATTTCCCAGAGGTCCACTAATTCTGGATCTTGATTATGGAGATGCTAGAAATGGACAATTAAGAGTAGGAAGAAAACTTTTACTTCCATAAGAAGTGGGTACCTGAGAAAACTGCAAATAACTTTTAAAAACTCACGAAAGTTGCAGCTAGTGACATTTGGGTTATCTGTGTCTGATGTGTGATGCTTCAAGATATGCTATGCTTTAAGAATAGAAAAAATAGGATTAAATATTAAAATTTCCCTCACGGTGCAGAAATGTTTTATATCACATTGGCAGTATAAAAATGCACAAAATAAAGTGGAGTGGATGAATAATTTTTAACAACTGCTTGCAGACATTAAAAAAGAGCTCTTGTGAACCTCCAGCGCTTCAAAGCCTGATTTTTCAACCAGTGTTGCAGCCCATGTTGATGCCTATGATTGACCTGAAAACAGTATTATTACAGGAAAAGTAGTCCTTGTTCTGTGGTTGCAGCATGCTGCTGAAGAAATTCTTACTGCTCAAATGCACAGCATAGAGTCTCAACATTTGCAAGGGGAGTGTTTTGTTCTTGAAGTGGATCATAAAGGATCATATTGGCTGCAGAACATGAAAGATCACTACTCATATTTGGGTGGTGTTTTACTCTGCAGTCATATGACTTCACTTTTCAGCATAAAGTATGTCATAACACTTGTTTGCATGTCTGGTGTTTGTTTCTGTCCTTACAGTCAAAGCACTGTGCTTGTGTGTGGGAGTGCACAGAGCTGAAAAGAAAGAAATTCTCAGGACAAGCTGACCTTGGTGAATATGGAAATATCTTCATGAAGAGGAGACAGTGTTTGCTAAGGGGCTGGACTTCATTTGTGGAACAGAGGTTCCCAAATGGAATCCCTGAGGTGAAGAATTACCTTCTTCTAAGTAAAAGTCTTATGGAGTATTATAGAGTTGTCCAGAGCTGCACAGCTTTTTCTAGAACAGGTATTTTTAATTTATTTTTTTAGTCAAATGCTGGTGATGGTGATGTCAATGGCAGTATTGCTACTGACCTCAGTAAGATCAGATTTTATCCTTCTTTCACTGACAAACTTGGACACATTGGACAGAGGAAGTAGGCTTAATTTAGTAATCATCATCATCATCATCATCGAATGTACTAGGAGTTGTTGATCTTTGCACTTCCTCTTGGAAGCTCTGAGATGATGGCTGCAGGCTACAGCAAAGAGCTCATTAAACTAAGGCCTCCTTTAACAAAAGAATAGGTGTTTTAAAAAATCTTGGTGCTGATTTGGAGAACACTGAAACTCCTTAATAGTTTTTGAAATATGTGGAAGCTATCAAGCTGCTGGAAACTTTCTGCAAGAAACAGTAGATTCATCATTAAAATGGCACTGCACAAGCCACTTAATAAAGTGCTAATAAGATATTAAAAAGTGTGCCTTGTAATAATACCTGAGATATACCTCTTTTAATGAGATTGTTTTAAGATCAAATATTGACAGATACGTTTTTAACAGTGTTTGAAATTATGTCAAACTCGAAATTTATTGCCCCTGGAGAGCTCTTAAAAACTTTTTTTTTTAGCAAACTCTTTGTTAGTATAATGTAATGGATTCTGAGAGATGAAATTTGAGTATTTAATCAAGAAAAAATCTCATTTTTGCATAGGGCCAGCAGCTTTAAAATCATAGTATTTTGAATGCTTAGAATTGAGTTTTTACCTCTATGGTGTGATTCAGTAAAAGAAGTAATAGTTACTGTACATTTCACTACATCAGATTTTTTATGATAGTGTCACCAGCTGCTTTTCTGACACATGTAAGATGTTAATTGATTTTATTTATTTGAGTTCTTGTTGAACTATGGATCATTATTTGTCCATAGAGATAGCGAAACAATCAAGCAACTGTAGTGCTGAAATAACATAGTTAACTTTTGGTAAAGTAATACCGCTTATGTAGAACTGAGCTAGAAAATTAATGATAAAAAGATAAAGCTATCACTCTTGATCAAAGAGAATCTATAAAAAATAGTTCAGTGATTTCCTCTTTACAAAATAAAGGTGTTGAAATTTCTGAAGCAGACTGAAGTTCTACATTTAGAGAAATATGGCTATAGCATATGTAAACAAATCCTGTCAACTGTGTTGTGTTTAGTGCAAAGTTCTTCCTTTCTCAAAAAATTTGCAACTCAGATACGTGTTTTCACGTTTCTCAAGTTTTCTGGTTAAGACTAAATAAGTTAAGAAGGATAAATACAAATATATTTTACCCACTAAAGACGCATATATAAATAAAGGCAGTACTTGTGCAAGAGATCCAGCTATTAACAACGGCAAAGAAAAGTACTAGTAAGTCCATGACAAATATTTTCCTTCCCAGGAAGTACAAAGCTTCTTTTAGAAGGTGTGACACTGTAAGTGGGAAAGAGGTGTGTGGTAATGGACTTCGCAGTTTTTACACTGATTTTTCTAATTGGAAGGGTGTTCCCTACTGCTGTAGTGGTGATTTTACTACTGTACAATGTAAAACAATTTGGCAGATGTGCTTTATATTGCTAAATTAATATAAATCAGACCTAAATGGCTATTGAGAACTTAGCTGTGCAGCAGAAATATACCAAAACTTTTTAAAAGTTTCAGTGGAAAATACTAATTTAAAGACTAGAAGAAGAAACTTCAGGATATCTGTTGATGGGCAGCATTTTGCTTGTGCAGAAATAAATAGATTGCTGCAGTTAAGTCAGTTAATTTATCTGAACTGATTAAAAGGGTGGAAATAATTAAATAGATTAAACAAAATAACAAAAAAAGGTTAATGTTATGACAATTATCCTGGAAATTGAAATTAACACCTGGAATATTTTAATTTCTTATCTGTGATAGTACCTAAAAAAAATCTAATGGCAGTTCCAGTGTAAATGAGGTCAAATACTTATAGTGTCAGAGGAGGAGTTTATATATATTCACAAAAACAATTGGAGAAGCATCAGGGAAGGCCAGCTTGTCAGACATACTGAAAATTCTTACAAAACAAGGGGTTTGAGGGAAAATCTGCACGACTCTTAACTAATCTTGTGCATAGATCAAAATCCAAGCCTATCCAGAGTGATTTGATTTGATGTGCTGATATTAAAATGTTGAAAAGAGCAGCAGTATCTAGTGTTCTTCCATTTAAAGTGGATTCAGTAGTAACAACAATGTCAAAATGATTGAAATTTGCATTTTCCAGGCTTTAGGATCATACTGGGAATATCAGTGTGGATTAGTCATGAGCTCTGAGCTCTCTTTTCTCTGACAGAAAGTANAAAAAAAAAGAAAAAAGGTGTAAACTGTGAGTCATTTTTTGCCATTAGTTATATCCAAACAATTCCACTGGTGTTAATGAAGCTGCAGAGTGTAATTGAAAGCAGAAATTGGCCCTGTGCTATTGAACTTTAATATATATTCTGAAAATGTTTTGGAAGAAAAATAAATTAGTTCAACCAATAATTCAAGAAAAAGATGGGATTTGCTTTGCTTTAGGTTACAGTCTTGATGGGGTGAACTTTTTTGCCTCAAAGTTTTGTGATTATTTGATTAATAAATACACTGGTGTTGATTTTCAGTTTATCAGTGAGATGCCCCCAAGAAGAAATAAAATTGAAAAAATTGATTAATTGCTGCTTATAATTAAACACATAGAAATTAAAAAGGAATAGTATTGATATTTTATTTTATTTTAATGCTGGACTCCTGGGAGACAAGATTAATTGAAAGGAGAAAGAAGCAAGCCCTTAAGGCTGGATAATGTATTGCTTTCAATTTCACTTGCTAGCATAAACAAAGCAAATGCGAAAGGTGCCTAAGAAATTGAAACTTGGGTTTGCAGATATGTTTAAGTGAAAATCTTCAGTAAATCCTAGTAAATGATGTTAAAGTTGCTAAGTTAAGGTAAGTGATACTTAAAAGCAAAGAAATGATGTTCTCTATTGACCAATTATTTGAAGTTGCAGGGCAATGTTTTCAAAACAGTCAAAATGGTTCAGGACCTTAAGTTTCATTTTCAGGTATGATTTATGTACACAAACTTTAATCTCATTGAAAAGGACAAAGATGTGTAAGCGCTTAAGGGCCTGTTTTGAAAAATGTGACTTTGGTTTCCAAGTCACCACTATTTGTTAAATTATTGTCCACTAGCAATAAAATGTCATTTGGGTTGTGGTTTTCGTAGAAGAAAATTATAGTAACACAGAATCTCATCTAGTTTTCAGTAGAAGTTGGATTGTGTTCTTTATTTTTGCCAAAAAGGAATACTTTTGAAAGAAACAGATTCTTTTGAGATGTGAAAACCTGATCCCAAGTAGCAGATAGTGAGGGGTGTCAAAATTTCATGTGACCATTTAAAGCCTAATGACAATATATGCAACATGCAGATACTGCAGCTAGAATTTTAAAACAAGTTCTGTGTTATCATGTGTTTTTAGACAAAACAACATTCAACATGCACTAGTCCTCTGCTAAGTGTATGCTGATGCTGCAAAAACAATCATTATACACATTCTGTTCCTGTTGTAGAATGCATGGCCCAGCCTTTCAATTCCTTACGTTACTTCTAATTTAATATCTATGTACAGGGATCCTACCCAATTAAAGATTTTCAGGATCACTTTATGTTTAATGGATGAGTGCTCGGTGGCAACATACGGTGTGCCAGAACGTAAAATTATCCAAAGAACAGACCATCCATTTAATATTTATTTAAAATTTACATAGGCAAAACTAGACAGAATGCAAAATGAATGCATTGCTACAAAATGTAGAAAAAACAGGCCCAAGGTATAACTTGGTGTTAAATATTTTCTTTAATTTAAGGAATTTGTATACCTTTGTCTGTCTCATAATGGTGATGTGTTTTATCCTCACCATTCAGAAGCAAGCAGGCAAAAGGCTTTATTTTAGAATTTTTACATCACCATCTAGCCTTTTCTTTTTATTACCTGAGGTGCATGGCAGAAGTTTATTTTTGCTTGTGGCTAGGGAAGTTGCTACACACCTCCCGAGGAAGCTGGCCGTCCTTTGAGCCAATTGAAACGTTCTATTCTGCCAGCTCCTAGGGTCAGGGAATCACTCTGCTGGCAGGAGCACCTGGCATTTGTTGTGGAGGACTTTTCCATATTGTGTTTAGGTCATGCCGTGATAGCTTTAAGTATTTCAGATTAATGTCTACCAGAAAAGGGAGAAAGAATCGCTGACAGTGTAGTATTAGCAGTGCTTTGCAAAGCTATACTAACGATTACTGAAGAGGTAGCTTTTCTTCTGTCATGGCAGAGGTACAGCAATTCCATATTTGTACATTCCTAATCGAATTTTACTTTGTAATGTATCTTGGAGCATCATTACTGACCAATTCAGACCTGCTTCAAAGCTCACAAAAGTCAATCAATGGAAAGACTTCCAGTGATTTCAAGGGATTTTTGATCATACTCTTAGTCTTAACTTCCTTAAAACCTCTCCTTCAGTGGTAGATTTGATGTGTTTAATGTTATTAACTAAGCTTGAAGAGTAATAAAATCAATACATTTTACTTTGATTTTTTGTCTGAGACAGTATCAGAGTAGTCACTGAACTTACTAGATAGTGCCTGTGAAATGAGTCACATTACTTCACAGGAATCAAGAGTAATTTTTGAAGACTAGGACGGAAAGATACTTTTCACATCATAGGCATAAGATAAAACGTAAAACCGTGGATTATCAGATAGGCTAGCAAGATTTTTGTAGGAATTTCCAAAACATAATCTGTCCCGGTTGCATGTTGTACATCATCTTCAGGTGTCAAGTGACTCTGCAAAGATTTTGAAAAATTATTACCTCACATTGTCTAAAGAGTTTTGGTTTGTTTTTATTTTTCATGAAGAAAGAAAGTTGAATTGGTCTAATCCTTAAGTGTCCAGCTGATTGCTAGTTAGTAACATTTGGCCTGTCCCATAATATCACCACTAATTTATGTGAATTTCTTGAAAGATGTGCAGCATACTTCATGGGTTTAAGTTCCTCTTCCTGTATCTTGGGCTCACAATCCTCTGTCGGTAAGTTTTTCTCTATTTCTGTGGAGTGCAAAGGCACACATTGCCACGGGCACTATGCATACAGCTAGACAAGATTTTCATTATGAATCTCTTGATGGTGAGGTTACACGAGGCATTATTGCTCTGTCATTACCCTCTCTGTCCCTTCATCATTTCTTTTGATTTGCACAATAGATATAGGAATTCCCCAAACACCACCATATACATTAGGGTCACTTTTATATTTTAGTCTCTTTGGTGGGAAAGCTTCTGTTTATTTGTGTCTTGACATCAGTAGATAGAGCCAGATCATTAGATAGTGTAAAGTACTGTGGCTCCATTGGATCCAGTGCCGTGTTGTCAGTTTACACAAGCTGAGTATCCGGCAAAGTATGTGCAGTACAGCTAGGAAATCCCATCAAAAATCATGCCAACTTTCCTCTTCTGCTTTTTCTATTATTTTCTTTCCATTTGTACACATGGTTTTATGCCTTAGATGCAAACCCCTTCACTTAATGTAGGTACTAGAGCCAAAATTTTATATAATGTCCTGATATTAGTCACCAAAATAAGTCCATGCCAGTAAGATGCTCAGGCCCTCTTAGAAGCTAGTCACTCATATTTAGAACATCTGATCTTTTTTGCATTGCTTTGGACACAGGTGAAATCAATAAGAGAATGTTCTTTGTTTTCAATGAAAGCTAAGTAACGCTGCCATTTCTGTAATTCCAAATTGTAAGTAGATACTGGAAGTCTGTTATGTGCATTCACATAGAAGTATGTGAATCTTAAAAACCATGGGATTTCTAGCCCTGACATTGGATAAATGTTTGCTATGTAGTAAGATATAGAACAAATTATATCAGTGCACAGTGTGCCTTGAGCTTTTACCCACTGCTTTCCTTACTTTTCTTCATTATTTTTTGTAAACACCTATAGTGCTCTTTGAAAAGGCTATTTTCAACCTGTATGGCCTTCAGCCAAGAGCAGGATTTTTACAAAATTCTCTTTACTTTGTTGGTCAAATAGCTACAAGTCCTGAGCGAGCATATTTCATTGTTGACATTAGTTATCAGTTGTAACATGCTAACATGTTAACATGTGCTATTATTATTAATATATAAAAATGTTGTCGTTTGATGGTGTAAAATTTGGTAGTTGCAAAAGACTCTGGGGTTTTGAGGTTTTTCAATGAGCTCTTTGGATTGCTATTTACCAAAACTGTGTTGGAGAAAATCCATTTAGTCCCTACTTTCTCTCAATACATAAACAATATATTACACACTTATCTATTTGAACCATTAAGGAAATTTTAATTCAAGTGTTTTCATAAGGTGAGCTTCAGTCATATTAGCAGAAACTTGTTAAGTACTATTTGTGATCTCTGCTTTTGAAGAGTAGGACAGATTTGTTGAAACTTTCAGAAAGATTCTGGTCTTATCTGTGTTCATCTAAGGAGGATCATGAATATAGTTTCCCCGTTCCTTAAGAAAAGCACTGGCACTCCCTAGGAGGATGAGGAGTTGGAAGAGCTAGACAGAACACCATGGAGGTATATATATCATGCTTTCAGAGCCTCAGTGATGTCACCGTATGCTGACTTGGGTGTTTCTTTCTTTCCAAGGCAGTTGGCTGAGGGTAGCTACAGGTAGGTAGAAAAAGAGGTGACTGAGAAACAGACTGATTGCTTCCTTTTTTATGAAGAAGTTAAAGAAATTCATTCTAAGAGGATCATTTAGAAAATAGCAAGGCTGCAGTTATTAAAAAATGACAAAGGTTAAATTTAGATAAGTGAAAATCCTATTAGTCATAGAACTAACAAAGTGGTCCTCATTATTGTTGGATTTTGGGAGGAAAAGGGATGTTATTTTAGTTTGCTTTCCTTCCTTTGTCTTCACACATTGTAAGCCCTGACCAGACTGACCATTATGTGTGCCTTTTTTGTCAGAACACTAATGCCTAAAGCTTGATTAGCCTTTGGGTACTCCTGGATTGTAAATGGTTGGTAAAATAATTATAAAAAAAGGAAAACAAAGTTATGAATAACTGGCTCTAAATTGAGGTCTAAATTCAGATAGAGTGAGTTTTTAATTTTAAAGTTACAGGGAGTTGACTGGTTTGGCAGAAATTTTGCTAGGAAGTGGTTTTGGATTTTGGTTTACTGCTCTGGAAGTTACTAGGAATTGGAACTGGGTGTTCCTTGAAATGCAAATTTTTGCCAGGGGTTTTTGAGCATGGCCATGGAAACCCAGGAGGCTTAGGTACTCATTGGCATTTCCCACCCTTTTCTGTGGAACTCTGTAATTAAGGGCCCATCAGTCTGGAGTGGCTGATGGGAGAAACAGAGGGTTCTTTCTTAAGTGGAAATACGCTTTCTCTGACTCACATCTACCCTCTGGATCTCATTCTGAGTTGTCTGGAGTGTCAAGTTTAGTTAATTGTATATTCCTGGAGCAGGAAAACTGGCAAAAACTCCTGCTTTTGGTTTGTTGTTTAGTATTTTCTGAGGCGTGGATGGTTTTGTCTTGAACTTCAAGAAAGCTGTTGTAAAAGTTGAATTGGTAGCTTGAAAAATGTGAGTTATTATTGACTTGCAGGTTTGGGTTGTGCATAAACAATTGGTCTGAAGGGAAGATCTGACTCACAGAAACCAAATTTATAAGTTAAAAAAAAACTCCAACAAACATTGTGTGGATTTGATTGAGCTTTATCTCAGTTAAAAAAATAATGAAGAGCTGCATGTTAAATTTTCTACAATGTCATGAATTATAATAGTGAATCCAGTGTCACTAAATTGTAGTTTTTTTGTTTCTTGTCAGCTACAACAATTTCAGCAGAGCACAATCCGTGTGAAAGTATGAATAAAATTCAGGGAGTAGCATCAAGGACTTCTGAGCTCAGGAAACTGAGTTTGGCAGTACTAATTTGTATTAAAGTTGTTGTTGCATGACAGCAGGAAAAAGATTTAATGCTTGCCACCTGAATCAAGCCATGGAACATTGGTTTCTATAACTGCCATGAATTTGAATCAAGGCCAATATCTCTAAATTTGAAATAAACTGATACTCTGTCTTGAAAGAAGATACAGGCCACTTATGTTGCAGAAGGTATTTAGAAAATGTATTTCAATTTAATTTTTAGCAGTATATATCTTTCAAATTTTTAGGCACTTTAGCACTGCTTTTTTTTTTTTTTTCTTTTTTTATATTCCAGTAAGTATGCAGCCTTTCAGTCATTTATTTATCAACATCCAGTCTTGAACTAATACTGATTTGCACAAGACCACAGATGCTGGTTTTACTCCCACTATCACTATGCAGCCCCTTACTGTAATATGAAAGTAATTTTCCTTTTGTATATAACTGCATTAATCGAGAAAATCAGATTTCAAGCCAAGTGGTCACACTAGGAAGCTTTAAAGACATCAGATACAAATCTTGTACCATAAGAGTAGTGTAAAAATACTGCCTATAGCCTGTAGAGTGGTGATACCTCCCTTTCTAAAGAATCCCCAAATGCTTTACAAGCAGCAGGTCAAATTTAGGATTTCTTTGCTTCTATTCAGAAAACAAGGAGGACCTATACGAAATTCTTTCCTGTATCTCAACTGGCCTTGAATCTCTGTATAAATACTCCGTATTGCCTACAAAGATTATTTATCAGTGTAATAAGAAGAATTTGAATATTTACATAGTATCTGGGAATAGTGAAACAGAACCCTTCATTCCTAGTTTTTAACATCCTTCCATGGCTAAGTGCACAAGATTGTGTGAAGTTTCAGGACTTGAGTTGTGAGGACACCTCCAGTAGCAACACCTGAAACCTAGTTGCTTTTTCTCTGCACATGCCCTTTTATAAGTACTTTGTGTTTTTTACTGGGTACAGAAGGTCCTGATAATTCATCCATTACATGGGAATAACTTAATCCACCATTGTAATTCAGCTGTCTAGATTGAAATGTAGCAGCTGTTTTGTAGCACGTAGGAGCAATATAGAAAATCTTGTGGTGGATGGGAAAAAAGATACGGTATTCATCTGGACATGCCCAGGAAACTTGTAGAGGTAGAAGGCAGCTATTCCACTAAAATTATTTGATGTCTTTGTTGTCATATAACATACTTTCTTGGGTTGTCTTTCATGTCCCTGATGGAGCCCTGAGGATATACTCCATTTCAACCCTGTTTCTAACCTCTCGCTATGCTCAAAGACACAGCCTCCTTGGTGAGGAGGATGGGATTCTCGTCAGAGCCTATCAATTTTGCTTCCTAATCGGCTGAAGTGGTGTCTGCATGATAACAAAAGGTGCTAGTCTCACCCCAGGTTGTGCCAGCTTGGGAAACTACAGAGAGCCTGGAAATTTAACCCAGATCTGTGGCATGGTAATACAGAGCATTACCTTTAGGCTAGCAGGCCTAGCTACAGTCCATATTTGAAATTTAAAGTGATTTTAGAAAATGCATTCAATTTGAAATGCCCCAAGGTTCCTATCATTTGTGAAGCTGCATCTCTTTCAAAATATTAGGAGTGACATTGAATTTTTGCTTTTGGTGGATATGTTATAAATATGAAGAATGATAAACTATAGGGGTGACTAATTGTAGAAGAATATAAAGGAAAACTTGCACTGTCAAGTGTTACTGCTCTCATTTAAATGGCTACATAGCATTAAGACTTGGGACAACTGCTGTTATTGAGCTTATGCCAGAGACTTTATGAAACAAGAATACATAGTTCATAATTTATATGTTCTTGGTTGTTTTTTTTTTTTAAAAAAAAAAGGTGTGGGAGGTAAACTTCCTTTTCAATTTTGTCTTTCCACTGAGCCTGAAAGCTCTTCTGTGATATTTTTCAGAGTTACACATCTATGTTTGCCTAGCGATCTTTCTGTTGTTTACACATTTGCTGTCTTTTCTGTATAGCAATGGTGCATTCTAGTGAGTTGCAATACTTAAAATGATATATAGTGTAAATTAAAAAAAAATATAAGTACACTATTATTTCTTAACTTTCATAGTATTTTGTGCTGTCTTCTAGTATCAAATGCCTGTATTCTACAGTGTTTTTAATTTTTGAGGGGAAATAATAATTTTAAGAAGGCGGAAGACAGTATATACTTTTTTTTTTTTTCATTTATTTTGTTTGAGTTTTTTTTCCTCCACACCAACTCAAAAGCAATGGTTAAGAAGCATGCAGAAACATTTTCATGTTTAGGCTTCATCTGCTCAGCAACCCTGCCTGCAGCAGATAATCTTACATTATTTCCACATTGAAAAACCTTGGGTTTGAACTGCTTCTCTGAAGTATGTTGACATGATTTCCTTCAAAAGTAGTCCCACTTTTTTCCCTTTCATTCTTTAATACTCTTTAATAAGCATATGGCACAGTACTTGTGGCAGACACCAGGCTAACATTGTGCATTCAATGCATGCTGTTGCTTTCTTCAAGCAAAAACCTCTCGTCAAAAATCTATTATCATAAAGCACCTGATTGTCTTTCTTGGGATAATTTAATTTATTTTGTAGAGTCAAAGGGAGAAGGAATAAGTGAAAAGATGCTTTTCTTGACTGCCAGGGCCACAAGCTCAACCTGGAATTTGAAAGTCTAGCTCTGTTCTTTCTGGTTCATGGATCACCAACAATGAGGACTCCACAGCTGGAACTTAGCTACCAATTCTGCTGATGCACGAGCCAGAACAGAATCCAGTGTACTCTCCCATAGCTGTGCTGACTCCGTAAAAGAAAAATCAAAAGCAGAAAAACATTTTTTCCCATTAAGCAATTATGATTACTCTCAGAGAATGTAATAAGTTGGTACCATGATTAAACAAATCTGTTAATATTTTTCTGTTTTAAGTGGTGGTAACAATTGCACCTCTTCCAGTCATTAGTGCATTTGTAGAACTGGATTAAAGTACTAGACACACCTTAGTATACTGTTAAAGAACTGTTGGGAGCAGGTTTACCTTTTTTCACAGCATAAGACTTGGATCCCAGTTCCAAGTTACACATGAAAAGTCAAGGGTGTCCCAAGTCCTACCTTTTGGCAGAATGTGCTCCAGAGGTATTTATACAGAACATATAATAAAAAATAGGCTTCTCCTGTTTTAATTTCTATGGAAAGAATAAAGGTTCATAGTGCCTGTTGAGTCCTTCAGTTCTCATTGTTCTGTTTCTGCCTTTTGCTGTTGCTTGTAGTTTCTTTGGAGTAAACATTTCTGTTTAACCTGCAGGATTTTTAATGCTGACTAGTTTGTGGAATCTAGGTGCTCAGATAATCAAAAAACAAAATGAAGGAAAACCTAAAACACAACCACCACCACCACCACCAACAACAAAACCCCCTCCCAAGCAAACACAGGAAGCTTTTGAGAACTATAAGGCATTTATCTACTTGAAAGATGGTATGTTTTTGGCCAAATGTGTTGCAGCGAGTGTACTAATTAGTAGATGTTTATTATGGGTGGTAAGGTGAGATCTTTATGTTCTGTGCATGATTTTATTGTACGTATGTATATGCACAAATTACCAACAGCTCTAATAATAACATGTCAAACCTGAAATTGTCTCTATGTCTATATTTACAGAACAAAGAAGTTTATATACTTACGTGTCGTTATTTGTGGTTGAGACAACAGCTGGAACTTCACAGTTCAAACAAACTATATACATATATTTGTGCATATGTAGGATATATTTCCATACTGATAACATTTGACATATTCTCTGGTCCAAGGATGTCCTTGGTAAAGCAGGGTTTAGCATTCTTAGTACATAACCCTCTTTAAACAAATAGTATTTTTAAAAGTACTCGCAAAGTGCATTCTTTTCCTCCTCCAAATATAGCAATGCTCTTTTTTTGTCTCTCCCAGAGTTAAAATTTTCTGACACGCAAAATGGCAAGAACAAGCCTTTGGTTAATTATAGCTCTTCTGTACAGAAAGATGGCACAGTTCTAAACTTCAATGTCTTGAAGCTCTTCAGGAATAGACTCAAAATATTTAATATCATTGGAAAATAAGTTGTTAAATTGAGGGGTGTTTATTTTTTTTTATGGATGGAATGATCTAAAATATTCCAGTATTTTTTTTTTAACTTTGCAATATTTTCAAAATTATTTTTGTGTAACATAATGTAATTTCATGTAGAAAGCTATGAGAGCTTCATGGAAAGCTCTAGCAGTCAAACATCCTATGATATAGAAGTTCCATTAATTATAATTTCATCAATAACAGTGTGGTATTTCAGCCTCGACCTGGCTGTAGTGTGGAAATGCGGGTCTTTGGGGTAGATAAAATTTCCTTTTTGTAAGGTGCAGATGTGAATGAGCGTTGCATTTATGTTTTACACCTTGACCAAATAGTGGACTTCTCTGTGATGTAACCTATTAAGCTGGAGAAGCTTTTCTGTGTAGCTGCCCTGCGGTGCTGAAAGTAAGTTATGAATGCTGTACTGTTTAAGAGCAGAAAGGTTTGCCTGGAAGAGAGCGGTGTGCCTGGGCCCCCTGCTATTGAGAAGATGCCAGTCAGAAATGAAAACGTCTTTCATGAAACTATAGCGAACTTCCCTGTGATACAGTACAATAGTGCAAGGAATTTTTTAGTCAAAACCTGTAAAAATAAGTATAATACCTTGGAAATGGCAAAGAAGTACTTGCTTATAAGGGGCTATTTTAAGAGGTCACCGCCAGAAATATGCGTTCCTTTGACACAGTTTTAGAAGTGACAGGATTGAGGNGAGATCTCCAGTTTCTTTTGCCTTTTGGTTACAACTACAAAAGATGTCTTCTGAGAAAAATGCTTGCTGCATGACATCAGAATAAAGGAATGTTCCACACTATTCAGCATGCTTAAAAGTATTGGTTGACTGAAATAACATTACATTTAAAATGGATGCTGAACAGAAGGCCAGTTAAGGGAGAAAACAGCACAGATCATGTTTTTCCAAACTTTTATCTGTAAGAAATACTGATTTATTGGACTTTGTATAAGTGTTTTCTTTAAAATGATAAAAATATGCTGCTGTAACAGCACAGTAAAATAAAGAGAACTGGTGTTTTGTCATGTGATAGAGTGCATGTAGCCACAGGTAAAGACTGAAACATTTGAAATCCGCATGTAAAAATACATACATATAGAAAAGTTAAGACATTACTGTAGATTGGAAGAGGCTGTAGGAAATGTATTTTCTTTTTGTAAAATTCTCAGGTTTCTTTGTTGTTATTACTTTTCAATTTGCCTGACTTCAATTTATTTTTCATAGAGTATTAATAAGAAAAGGTAATTATTCTCACAACTCATGCATTTATAAAAGTGTTTATTTTTCTTGAGCAATAACAAATACATTATTCCTTGGACACTAGCCTTTATATTATTCTTTGGCATACTATAATTTGCATTGGCACTTAGGACAGTCAAAAAATAATTGGAAGACTATTAAAATAGTAAAAGAAAAAGGTAAAGCTTAAGCAAATATCTTCTAAACAAACAAAGTATACATAATAAACAATAGTGATACTAGTAATTCTTTTGAATTAAGAATTGTATGAGTTATAAATGTAGGAGCCTCACTGTCCAGAATCGTGAAAATGTTAATTTAATGACGGCTTGTAGTGTTAGTGTAATTACTCATTACAGATCAATGGATCAATTGGATCTCTTTCCTTGTTGTGGAGAAAAGGAAGCCTAAGGTGCACTTCAGTTCAAGGGTGAGAAGGAAAACTCAGGTTTACATGATCAGATAGTAAATGCTTTCATATCAAACCATTGCTGTATTACTTTGAAAATCTCATAGGTTATTTATAGGGTAGAATAGTGGTCTAAACCCTGGCCTTGAGAACTTGTGGTGGCAGAAGTTTCACAAATACAGGTTAGCCATATCCTGCACTGGGGGCATGAAAGACTGGGGGCTGGAGAAGCTGCCAGTCCCTGTCATCAGTGGGACTTTTGCAGTGCAGCTGGTTATAGGGGTCCTGGCCATTTGCTATAGGTGTCATTATGTTTCAGTGTTGGCTATGAGTCCTTTTAAATTTAGATTTCTATTTAATAAACTAAAGCCACTCTAGAGTCTGTAGTCTAAGCAGAGGAATGAGAGCATGTTCCCAAAGTGGCAGTGTTAGCTTGAAGATTAGCAAGCAAGGCTGTCAGAGCAGCAGGCTTCATGGAAGCATTTGCATCCCCTCCTGGGAGCAAGCTACCTGCTCTGCACCTTCCTCACCCAGCACCCTCAGAGCAGGAGCACAGGAAAGCAGGGGGAGACCTAAACCCAGGTGTCCAACAACCTGAGTAATGACAGAGCTGCAGCACTGAATGGAACCAGGGAATTACAGATTTTTTTTTTTCAGAAATGCAACTTACCATGTAGGTTTGCCCAGTTGTATGGAGTAAACATTTGTGGGACGAGCATACATGTTTTTATAAAGCTTTTGGAAGAAGAGGGGAGGAACAGCAGAGAATGAGTTGCATGATAAGGGTTGCCACACAATTGCCAACTCTCATCTAATTATCAGTTAATGAGACTTGATGTTGTACTTGAAATCCCCTGGCATTGTGTGCTTGTGTATTTCTTTTAGCCCTTCTTTAACAAGAGTAAACATCTTATAGCCTCAGAATCCAGAATACTTACACCTTGAAATTTATTGTTCCTATTGCTATTTTATTATTTTTATTATGCATCTCAGGAGATTTTTATTGCTGCAGTTGTCAGACCTTCTACACTGGGTACCTAATCAATGAATCCATACAATGTCTCACACCAAATGGGACACTACCCATTTTCAGATTTTACGGCCTGAGAAGCATCCCAATGCTTGAGAAGTAAAACAGAGGCAGGGGACATACTGTCCTCTGTATGGACTCTCTGCAGAATGTCACATCTGCACAACAGAATATTTTGGATAGAAGAGCTTTGCTGTTTTCTTTTTACCATCATCTGTGGCGATAATGAAGTTGCATTTGACACAGTCAGAGAGTTATTTGGGGAGACACCTCAAATATACTTGAGGTAAAAAATGAAGAAAAAAATTACATTGCTAGTCTTAACTTTGCTTTTTGGAAATAAATACTAAAGTAGTGAGGATAGCAACATCAGGCAGACAGCAGGTGGGCTACCAGCAGGAGGGAAATGATACTTGCTGCACCTGCTCTGCACATTTTAAAAAAAAAAAAAAAAAAAAAAAAGGAAGAAAATTTGGTAATTCCTGCATGACACCTACTTTTATTCCAGTGTTTCATTTCTGTATTTTCTTAGTTCATCTTAAAATATGTGGGATGGAGATCTGGAGATTTCAGGCCATTTTATGCCATGTAGACTTATATGTATACATATATTCTTATATATATATACACACTGTGCTACCAGAACTGTACTGTGATGCTAATAATAGTAATAAATTAACCCCCTTTTTTGTTTTCCTGAAGGAGATAGTCCACCACTATTATTCCCATTTTACAAGTGGACAAAAACTAAGTACAGAAAGAGGTCAGCATCAATCTATGGTTTAACTGTAAACATAATTTATGGGTTATAGCTCAGTTGCGTAGAGGATGGAGCTAGCACATAAAAATGGCTTTAGTTTCCTTTTGCTCACTTGCTTCTCTGCTGGTTCAGTAACCCTGTACTTCACTGAAGAATTTGCTGTCTGGTCTAATTCCAGTCAGATTGGAAACAGCTGTGGGGGTCAGAAAGTGCATCAAGTATCAGAGTGGCAAAGGAAATGGCTAAGCCTGGCCGTATTTTTCTTGTGCAACAAGCAGTGGAGAAGGCAACAGCATATGCACTGGGCTGGATGTATGTTGCCAGTAGGATCAGCTGTTAACTAGTCAAGGCAAGATTACCCAATTAAGTCATTATTAGGGCTATTGTATACAGAGCATTTGTTGTGAAGCAGCTGGATTCTACCAGTAGATTTGGCTCCAAATCACTGGCTCCCAGAGCTGACTGAGCTATTAGGGGATGTTTCTAGAGACGTGGTTGGTCTAAGAAATGCTCTCAGGATTAAGATGTCTGGTGTTCCTGGCTTCCACTCTTCAGTCTGCTAGGACTTGTTCCAAATGACCTTAGGTAAGTCACTTTGCTTCTTTATTTCTCTCAGGTTCCTCCATTAGTGGAATTTTGCCCCATTGCCTAATGCAGATGCTACAGGTGTTAGTTGGTTAGTGCGTTGCTTTGACTGTAGGAATTGTAAAATTCAATGAGACTATTTTATTACACTGTAATTTCTTCCTCAGAAGTCCTCTGTTATAGAACATAGCATATGCAGGAATTTATAATTTGATGTAAGAACTGAGATGTGTGGAGTAAGGAGTATTGAGTAAACTAAGAGAATATGAAAATTCACTGTCTCATTTGTCTCCTGGTGGTTGTGATTATTTAGAAAAGTGTATTTCTGCCTTCAGAAGTTTGATAATATTTAAGATGCCAATAAGACTTATTTGAAAGTTAAGCAGTTTGTGCTACTTAATAAAAATTATGTTCCTTAACAAGAATTTTGCAGCATAAGGGCCCAATTCTGCAATTAAATGTTCCAAGATACAGTCTGAAATTATAGTATGAGAAGTCCAATTACTAGTAAACAAAGGCTTCCTAAATGTAAATACTGTGACTAGTGATAAGATCTGCAGGACAAGGTAATATACAGTAGGAATTACTTCATTCCTATATTGACTACTTTACATGTTTTTCATTGGCAACTAGAGATTTAGGATTTCACTATGATAAAATGAAATTTACTTTTACTCAGAATCCTGGTTATCAGGAGTTGTACTTGATCATAGCTCTCAAAGTAGGATAGATGCTATTTTTCTGTTTTATGCCTGCCTCGTTCTAAAAGAGGTGAAGAATTGCCCAAGAACTGACTGTAACTAAAGACAGTGAACAGACTGTTGTCTGAGGACTCCGACTTTCTCAGACAGGAGAATCAACTACTTCGTATTAGGGCTGTGCAGAAACCGTCAGTTTAGCAATAAGCTTAAAATGAGAACTTATAGATAGCTTGATTGAGTAGATTAACTTGGTGCTGTATTAGTCTTTAAATGAGACCTTCCACAGTTTATCTTCTAATTGTGAAGTACATTTTGCATGGTTGTCTAATCATTGCCTGCATGTTGGCGGAAGAGTGCGTTCTGCTTGCAAAAAAGGTGGCTTATATCCACTGTAAGAAAGCTCTTCATGAAATGGATTGCGTTAAATAACAACTAAATTTTTTGAGGAAGATCCCTTTTATCTCCCAAGTATACTAAATGTTTAACTAAGCTATCGTGGTCAGTTAGATTACTTGATAAATCACTCCAAGTATTTGAAAAAGCAGCTAAACATTGTGTCCATAGAAAGCTTTTTTTAAAAAAAAAAAATCCTTGCAAATAATACTTTATACGTGTTTTCAAAGAGAAGCTTCATATTAGGTGGCAGAGCTATTACCAATACACTCATTCTTTCAGGAGGAATAAAAGAAATTATTCTCTAATGTGAAGTTAGGAGAAGTAATTAATTCCAGTAAGTTATTTAGAAGTTTATTCCTTTTATGGGTCTGTAAAGCAGCATTGCATATTGACATACAGCAAGTTGGAGGGGAAAAAAAAGTGTGGTGGTGTTTTTAAATTATTTTTTTCCCAAAGAAAAATAAATATGTAATTGAGTAGGTATAAAACCTTTGTTGCAGAACATACAGTATTGTAGTTACAAAAGGCAGACGACATTTTACTACAAATGGGTTGTTTAGCTCTCTTGCACTTCAGCAAGGGGAAGTTTCCCTTTCCCTTTAGTATAGATTTTCTTCTGCAAGCTGACAATCATTGTGTTCAAGTGTGAAGACAGTGTAGCTGCATTAACTTCAGCTATTCGTTGTCTGTGAAGTTCTAATCACTGAATCAGCTGAAGATGAAGTCCTATTTCCTCACAGGTCAGGTGCAGTGCTAGTAATCAAAATGAAAGCCTTGTAACCTGGTCTGCTTACTAAGACACCTTCCTTATGACTTAGAAAAGCAGGGAACACTGGCCCAAATACAGAAATGGGATTTTCTTGTTTGTGTTTTTTGGTTTTTAGGGTTTTTTTGCGATACACCTGATTCTAGTCTGTACTTATTGGCACAGGTCTTATAATTACATCTGAAAACACAATTAAGTCATGTGCTAATGCACCTAAATATCAATTTGCATGTCCTGCTCCTTAAGTAATCTCTCTTCAGAACTTGTCATGAAACTATATGTACATACTTTCTAGATCTAGATTTATTATTTTTTTTAGACATTTAACCTTTTAGGTTTGATGTCCTGAATCATCATTAATATATATATATTCTCCTAGTCTTTATAACTTTGGTGGTTTTTATCCTCTTCTTAAAATATATCTGTATACTTCTGTTGGCATTATTTTAGCTGTTAAAGTAATTCAGTTTACATGTGGCAAAATGAGCTTGGTGTTTTTAACATATTATACTAAAAAAAAAAAAAAAAAGAGAAAGCCTATGATGATATTCAGAACCAGGAATCCCCATCTTCTCTCAGGAAATTCAGAAGTTCTAAGTGTTCAGCCTACTGATAGGCCACAAACAGAGCCACGTAGTGTTTGTAAGCCTATAACTGTCAGAGTATCACAAAACTGCAGGCCACTCATCACTATGGACCCATGAAGCTGAGGTACATATTTACGTGGTTGCGTCCTTCTGTTGCAATGCAACATCCTTGTAATTTCATCTCATCACTGCAAAACTGTATAAAGTTTAGGTGCAGGGATTGATAATAGGCTTTTTGTATTTTGTAACAAAGGCATCTGAGGAAAGATGGAGAAAGTAATTGCTTCTTTTTGGGTTGTCATAAAAATACATGACTCCATAGCTGAAAGAAGAGTCTGGTGTGCTAACATGCTATCTGTGCTACACGCTGAGGACTAAATGCTATCTCACACAATAGTAATGACAAGTAATTGGGGAGCTCTGCAGGATACAGAAAAAGTTTTAATTTGTGTGTGCTAAAGACTGATGAAAAGACTCTTCTCTCTGATGCTGTTGACCATGCCTGGTTTTCTTTGCCAGCACTGCAGGCTTTCTGCTTGTGGGTCCATAAAGTTACGCTTCTGGAAAGGAGGCTGCTTTTCTTATTTCTTCAGCCTCCCTTTCCTGCTGCCTTTTTGTTGTGTTTGTCTTCTGCCAGTGCTGACAAAAGCTGTTGTAGATACTGGGTTGAACTGGCTTGCTTTGTGCCATATACCATAGGTTAGTAATACCCATAAGCATCACTTGGGAGGTGTGGGTTGCTTTTACTCTGTAATATCATGTCATCCTGATGTTTATAGTACAGCATTATAAAAGTAATCTAATAGTTACATGTGGGTCATATTAGCCTTCAACCAACAAAATACTTAAACATATGCTTTAACTCTAATCCAGTGAATCATTCCATTGACTCCAACGTGCTGCTCACCTACTGAAAAATAAGAACGTTTAAGTGCTTTTCCAGACTGAAGTCTTTGAGTAACCTGCATATTATATATGTGTATTGTTCAGATACACAGGATATTCATGTGGTGAATTATTCCTTTATGTTTGATAGGATTGAATAATATTTTTGTATCTGTCTGCTCTATTCATTTTTCACATGTTAATGACATTCATCTTGTCTATCTGTGGTGTTTTTAATGTGCCCATCGCCAGAGTATCTGCCTGTCTCTTCTGCAAAATAAATGCCTCTCAAGAAGAGATAGGAATGGTAATGCATGTGTAATTATAAAAAAAAAAAAAAAAAAAGGCTATTACTGAAACATCATAGCCTTCCTTCCCCCACTCCAATATTTGTTTTTCCTAGTGACAAAATCTCAGCAGAAAGCGCTGAGCAACAAGTTTATCAATTTGAACAGGCCAACTGCACAACTAAATGCATGTGAAACTTAACAAATCCCTTGGGGAAGCTGACTGTAAGAATTTCCTAGTCTGTGTCGAGTTACTGAGGTGCGACATGGTGGATTGAACTTAATGCCTTAGGCAAGCACAGTCAAATAGAGAGAGTTTAAGATTTTGCTGTGTCCATGAAGGGATCTGCTGGTAGTTGTCTAAATTAAGCTTTCAGAAAAGAATATAACACTATCATGAGCTCTTTCCCTTGAATATTTTTGCAGGTTATTCTGGTTTAAAAGAAATCCAAGTAGGATTTCCTCTGTGTGAGCCTTATAGCAGTTTCAAAAAGCTCGAAGGGTTATTCCTCTTACCAGGAATAGCGAAATACTGGAACAGAAATTTTCCATTACACCGTGCTGTTTTAAAGCCGTACCATCTTAGCCAAAAACAAGGATCCCCACCTGCATGGGAATTGACTGCTATGACCCCTGCCATAGGCGCTGCTCTTGCTAAGACTGCAAGGACTGTGCACCTACCCCGAGTTTCTCACCACCTTCTTCCTTCTTGTTTGCATCTCTCTGAAGGGAAAATTGATGCTTGTGACCTTTATGACCCTGTAGCAGCTAGCCTGAAGAAGGCAGCCACTCCTCATGGAAGAGCCTGTACGCATGCTAGAGAGTTTAAATGAGGTCTGCCAGTGACAGTGGTGCCTTCAGCTTGCAGTGGTAAAGAAGCCACTTGCTATGTCTGTGCTAAGAGTCGGAGAGCCACCAGGAGGGAAGAGAAAAGCATGAGTCAGACGGTGCCGTGCACAAATCCAGACAAATAAGCTTGAGCATTTTTGCATTATTTTCCTGAGTGGGGTGAGCTGGCATCTAGGAAAGTCAGAGTTCTTGAACAATTGTCTGCAGTAGAGTTTCAGCCATAGATGACATTGCTGCAAGGGTAGCCATGCCCTGTGCAAGACATATAGGTCAAGCTCTTGGAGTGAAGCTGGAGCTGTTGGTAGAGCTGGACCCCATAGAAATGGCAGGATTTGAGCTGCCTCAGTCATAGCCCACAGTGGTGGCAAAGTAAAGAGGGCTTTTGGAGTTAAAAATCACCTCCTATTTCCTTGAAAAGAAGTTGAAAACCTAGACTTCACTGTGTGCTGTTTACCCTCCATTTTCATTGGTATTTCCAGTGCTATTTCTTCTCTAGTGTGTACACAGAGATCTAAGTGACATTAGGACTTCTTGCATCAGCTTCTTGGGTCACTGCAGTATCAATAGTGTATTTACAGGGTGGCCTTCGTGTAAGGCACAGAAAACACCACTCTTAGGTGTTCGCTTGTTTCATTGTATAACCTGAGGCGAGTATTCATGGGCTGGGGAATGCTTCTTTCTTTCGCTGAAGCATCCTGAGATTTGGACTTGAACAATTGTTTTACTGTTTTCTGATTACTTGGGTATTATTTTTTTTAGGTTGTCCTTGGATTGTTTATTACTTTATTCATTTAAATTGGTTAGGTGGCAGCTTGCCTGGTAAGAATCAGGCAGGGAAAACTAAGCAAATATACACTATTTGGATTATTTAAAGGTGATACAGGGATGAGGTGCCACTGTATATTTGCCGACACTATATTTAGATTATAATATTTCTTTAATTTTTTTCATTGTCAGTATTGTTGCTGGTTACAGCTATAGGATGAGCCTATGCCCTTTTCATAAGAATGATGCTAACCTCTCTAGCTGAGTGATGTGTTTCGGTGGAATCACTTTTTTTTTTTTTAGTTGGATGACAGGAATTGATGAACACATTTCTTGTGCCATCCCAGACAGACTGTTGGTCAAGAGTTAAACTTGACTGCCAGGGGCCTCTCTAGTCATTGATGCTACCTCTGAGTTTCTGGTTCCAGGGAAAGAGATGCTGCTCCAAAACCTGTAGGAACAGGGAGTTAGACATATGAACAAGTGTGTTTAATCTGTCTCCTATTGCTCAGAGCAAGCAATAGTCTGCCAGCACAGTGACCAATCCCTGGAGTTAATTACCATAATTCATTAGCAAAGCCTCACTTCCTGGATGATTTGAGTTGATTAGTAGCCACTTTGTTCTATCACCTTTTTTTTGGCTGAGCATTCACTTAGATGTTTCAGACTCCAAAGACTTAATGGATTTACATGTAGCACTTACCCATCAGGGAGAAACAATTGAATTCTAATGCAACCTGTTGCTTTTCATGTAGCCTTTGAGACTTGGTGCAAGGAGTAATGGGAAGGAGACTTTCTGATTTGAAAATGGGACTTTTTTTTTTTTCCTCCTGTGCTTTC
>VXBJ01004676.1:98815-133820 GCA_013400055.1 Nycticryphes semicollaris | reverse complement strand
AAGCATTGCTTAGTTCACCTGGCTATGGACAAATAAAAACCATGATATATAGCAAAACTTTGGTAATACTTGGTTCAAGCTAATATGAATTACAGGCAAGATCAGCTGTTCCAAGTGTTCTTGCCTGAGGACATAACGCTTCAATATTTTTTTTTATAAATTTATTTTGTTCTTCTTAGTTACAAAACTAATAAAAATTTTAAAATACAGGGTGTATTTTTGAAGAAATGCTAAAAATGCTTCCTTACACTCCTTTGTATCACTATGGAAGGAAATATTGACCTTGTATAAAAACATTCATTGAGAACAGTGAAATACTCCTGATTTTTCTGGTTGTCTTTTTTTTTTTTTTTTTTTTTTTTTTCTTTTGAAACCTTCTTTTGGCAATTTTTTGGGTGTGTGCAGTAAGAAGATGGGAAGGGAAGAGTTACTGCAAAGTAAGTTTTTATTGCCATATACAGGTATTACCCCATCTTTGGTACCTCAAAACAAAAGATTTCAAGTCTCATCAGTATTGGTAGACTCAGGAGTTTGACAGTAGGGCTGGACTGCATTTCTTTGGAGTTCGGTGTATGTGGTGTTTTGCCTTGGGCTCTTATTATTTACTACTGCAAAGACTATTGGCTGTCAGATAATACTGTAGTGTGAGTTACTGTATTTCAATAAAGCTGAGGCCTTGGCCTTTAATCCGGTTACCAGAGATGTATGTTTTCTGTCTGTGTAGTCCAGAGTGGCATTTGCAATGTAACAAACACTTTAAAGATTTACTTTCCTCTGGTGTATAAGAATGTTCTTCCAACTTGTACACTTCTTTCAGGGAAGAAACACTGTCTTCAAATAATTAATTCCTAATACAGGCAAGTAACCTGACTGGTTTACACAATTTAACAGTGTCCTGGCTTTAAAGAGAGGATTTTCCATTTTGCTGAAGATTTCACAGTATTCCTTCTTTCCATAGTGAGTTTTGCATAGAGGAAACCAGCCCAAGTTATTGGAAAAACTAGTATTTCAGTAAATTGGGATATTTTAATGCTTTCAAGCTTTGAAGCTTATTTCTAGTAACAAAAGCATATATTAATATTTAGTTATAACTGAAATCCTACGAGAAGATAAGCAAAATATACTGTTAACTTACAAAAAAAAAAAAAATCAATAAAATCACTTTTATTTAAATACAGTCCGAGCAGCAATAGCTTTAGATTTCAGACCTTTCTTAGTTGTGGGGTTCTGCTAGAGTCCTCTGGCACAGTGAAGAGGTGTGCCAGATGCAGAGCTTGCTGTAAGCTGAAATTAAATGAAAACATAGAAATGGAGGGGCCTGGAAACTGGTAGGGCATGGCTCTGCCTTCCATCCACTGATAAGCAGATCTGGCCAGTTTCCCACTGACAAAGGCAATGCAAAAATCTGTTGCATCCTGGAGTACACATACAACCACAGCTGTTGGGAGGCTTTTAGTTTCATTTATTATTTGCAATGTATTCTACCAAGCTTTGCTATATTCTCTCTGTCTCGTCAATATAATTCTGTTAAAATCAACTGGTCTTGTAATTTGTTAACATTTAGAGCATTAGTAAACAGAAACTTTTGCTGAGCTTTTATTTTAGGCATTTCGAAAGTTTGCACAGCAATGTGTTCTATCTAATCTACAGTGCAACTGAAATACGACACAATGTATTGTTATGAACCAGCCAATTTATTTGTAGCTCATGAGCAGTAAATAACAAATACTAATTCATAACGGATTTTTCTCATTGTGAATTATCTGTACGCATTTTCCTAAGCACATTAGTTATTCAAAAGTTTCAATCACAATTTAAGTAAACGTGTTTCTTAGTGATTGGGGAGGTGCTATTTGTAAGACTAGTTGGGATGTAAAATCTAAGCTCTTTTGATTGGGCTCACAATCATTTTTACTCTCTGATTGAATTCATACCCAATTTTAAAAGTTGTGTCCCAATGCTAGTGGGGTATTGGGTTTGCGTGGCAAGGTTTTGGAAGTGGAGTGGCTACAGGGGTGGTTTCTGTAAGAAGCTGCTTGGAGCTTCCTTTGTGGCTGACAGAGCAAAGGCTAGCTGGCTCCAAGGCATACCCACCACTGGCCAAGCCCATCAGCAGCAATGGTAGTGCCTCTGGGATAACACTTAAGAAGGAGCGGGGGGGAAAGCCAACCTGTGTAATTGCAACTGGAGAAAGAAGTGAGAATGTGTGAGAGCAACAACTCTGCAGACACCAAGGTCAGTGAAGAAGGAGGGGAAGACGATGCTCCAGGCACCAGAGCAGAGAATCCCCTGCAGCTCATGGTGAAGACCATAATGAAGCAGGCTGTCCCCCTGCAGCCCACAGAGGTCAATGTTGGAGTAGGCACCCATGTGCAGCTTGTGGAGGACCCTACACCCGAGCAGGTGGATGTGCCTAAAAGAGGCTGTGACCCCACAGGAAGGCTGCTGGAGCAGGCTTCTGGCAGGACATGTAGCCCTGTGGAGAGAGAAGTCCACTCTGGAGCAGGTTTACTGGCAGATCTTCTGACCCAATAGGGGTCTCACACTGGAGCAGTCTGTTCCTGAAGGACTGAACCCCAAGGAAGGATTCACTTTGGAGAAGGTCATGGAGGACTGTTTCCTATGGGAGGGACCCCAAGCTTGATCGGGGGAAGAGTGTGAGGAGTCTTCCCCTGAAGAGGAAGGAGCAGCGGAGACACAACATGTAATGAATTGACCGCAATGCCTGGACCCTGTCCCCTCCTGGTCTCTGTGTCGTGTCCCCCCTGCCCCCTGTATCACTGGTGTGGAGGAGACAGAACTTGAGAATGAAGTTGAGCCCTGGAAGAAAGAAGGGAAAGGTGTTTTTGAGGTTTGGGTTTATTTCTCATTACTCTACTCTGATTTGCTTGGCAATAAACTAAGTTAAATCCCCCAAACTGAGTCTTTTTTGCCTGTGATTTAATTTCTGAATCTCTCCCTGTACTTATCTCAACCCATGAACTCTTCATTATATTTTTCTTTCCCCTGTCCAGATGAGGAAGGGGAGTGATAGAGTAGCACCTGAGATCTAATCAGGGTCAGCCCACCACAGTCAGCTACAAACTCTGCAGTAAGCAAAGCAATTCCCTATTTCCTTACACAATTCTGTCAGGAAACCAGTTTGCCAGAGCACTGGTAAAAAAACCAAAACCGTGAATGTTGTAGAAGTGAAGCTGGTGAACTACTGAAGGCAATGCTTTTCAGTTTCTGCAGCTTGGGAACAGAAATATCTGAAAAGGTCACATGTGAAGTAGTTCACTTGATAATCTATTCTGAGCACTTTCCCAAATATGTTACCTTCCCAAGAACTTCGGCATATTTGTCTCTTTTCTGTTGTCCTTCCTTCCAAGTAAACATTTATAAACTGCTTAATCCCCTCTCAACGTGTGCATATAGCTTCCACTGACACTAATGGTAATTACTTATGCTTAGTGCCAAGGAAATAGAAGCTCTTTTAGGGTCAAATTAACTTCATCTGTGTAAAGCCATGTAATTGGCAGATCCAAATATCCACTACTGCAATCCAGGACCAAAGTGTTGGGGTTGTGTGCAATGTACAGCCTTTCAAGTCACTCCTCCAGTTGCTTGGCCTTATTTGCCTATCTCTAGCATTTCCATGGCTACAATTTGGCTAGTTTTCAGGCTTTTGATTAATTTTCCTGATGCCTTTCTGGCTGTTGGATAAGAGTTTGTGCTGCTTTCAGAATGTGTAATGTATCCCATTATTAAAGACAGTAAGCTTCAAGAACGTGCACTCCAGTAACCTCAGAGAACTGGTAGGTAGCTCTCTGAAGGAAGCAGGTGCATGGTGAAGTAACGTGCTGGCAGTTGATGGTTCATTAGTGTTTACACCCTTGTGAATATTTCTCTAACTTTACTAGTATAAAGAAAAGTTTAACACAAGTCTAGTTTAACTAAACATGAGCTCTTCTGTGACCTAAAACCTGAGGGATATTGCCAAAAGCTGAAATTGGTTCAAACTATATGGGTAAGTATAGAAGAATGGGATGAGCAAGTGGAGATAAAATTTGAAAGACTTGGGCACAAAGGGGAATTCAACTAAGACGAGACAAAGCTCTGAGAAAGGAAGGATGAGAAAAGGGCTTGCCCATTGCTTAGTGATTAGGTAAGAAATTAGTAAGTGCCTTGGCATTTTCGGAATAATTTTTTCTTCTTAGTTTTGACTAGAAGTATTTATTAATGGACATCATGTCTTTCTATTAACACCAATGGCAAAGTGTCATTTAGTGGTGGTTTTGTTGTTTTTCTTTTTTTATTAAATAATTATATTTATCCAAGGGCAATTGAGAACTGACCGTGCTGGTCACATAAATGACAGCATTATTTATGAAAATCTTTGGAGAACTGGTGTTCTAGCTACCTGCTAGTGGGTGCAGAGCTGTGCTCACACTGCTTGCTTTAGCATGCTGGTTAGATGCCGAAGTTAAGACTCTAGGCCTCAAATAGTGACTAGAGGTGATTTAAAGATCCTAGTGGGGGCAGGGGCTCCTCTGGCAGTGTTCTTCCATGCAAGAAATTCTTATTTAGGCATTTAATTGGTTTCATGAGGGAAGTCTCTGTGAGTACTGTCTCCTCATTCAGCCATGTTTTTCTTTAAACCTTATTGACTCAGGCATCAGTAGACCAATTAGTAAACTTCAGTTATTTGAAAATACACATTGCTTATAAGCATCTGGAAGATAACAAAGACATATGCAAGTCAACATGACTTCTTCAAGAACATAGTGTTAAACCTACCTGATCTTTTCAGTAGTAGGATAAACACACCTTACAGGTAGTAGAGGAACAAGGTGTGTGGTATCATGATTTCAACATACGTTTTAGTAAAATTCTAGCTTTTAGTAAATACCTTAGTTTTGGATTCTTTCTTCAGATCTTCTGTGAGAAACACAGTTAAAATGAAATTACCATAATGGGAGTGGGGATGATAATTGAGAGCAAAATCATAACGTGGGTACCAAACTCACAGTAAGCAGTGTGAGTACAGTTTCAATGAGGAGGGAGTTGGTGGGATACCTTCAAAGACCTGACCTCGGTCTTGGAACATTTGTCTTCACTAATGCTGTGGATGGAGGAATAAGAAGCATTTACTTAGTTTGCAGCTGTTATCTAGAGCTACCTGCAGCAGGGAAGGCCTGTGAGAAAGTAAAATCATAGAGATAGAATTAAAAATTATGTTGACAAATTGAGGACATAAAATATACACAATTCACTAGACTTCACAATGCAAAGGTTTTTAAATACTTGGAGAGAAGGTGATCTAGGAGAAAAAGTGTCTTGAGGGTTATGGCAGTTGGTAGCAAGCTGAACATGAGGCTAGTGTGGCATGTTAATATAAAAACCAAAGACTGGATCGTCATTCTGAGGCGTGAAACAAGTCTTGAGTAAGTATGTGAGATCTGGAAACCTTGGTCTAAATGGAAAAAGTGAAAGAATTTAAGGTTTGTGTTTCTCTTTTTTTTTTTTTTTTTTTTCATCAAGAAAATCCTAATGAGAGGGGTATAACTGTCTTTAAATATGACAGGTAAAGTGTTCCATGTGTTGCCTTGAGCTAGGAAAAGGAAATGGAAGAAAACCACAACATCCCTTTTTCTCAGTCACATATGAGCATGTTCACACACTGTGGAAGGTGAAACAAAATCCCTTTTGAGTACAAGGAACAGTGGCAGTTTCTTGAATTGATTTAGATATGCTTCCCAGTCCATGTAATGAGGCAGTTTGAGTTGGTACTTATTTTATTGATTAAAAACATTCCTTTCATAAAAAGAACATACACTGGTGTACATATCTGCACTTTGTTCAACAGCTAGTAAAGTTATCATGAAGTGATGTGCTGATATGTAAGCTATTCATAAACACTAACTCTTTTCATGATACTTCACAAGTATGAAATCTTCATGTTAGCATTATAATGCTAATCCAGTAATTATGTTCTTTTTATGTATGTACTGTGGTATCTGTAGCATGTAAGTGTAAAATGAATTTGTATTAGAAGGGTGTGCTTTGGCATGGGTTTGGGCTATAAGTTTTTTTTGCACAAAGCAAAAGTCTGTAAGACTTCTCTTCAAATTATGGTACAGCATGATTTGGGAGATAATGCTAGAAGATCCTTTGATCTATGTTTCCCTTGTTCTCTTATGATATTATTTGTAAATAGAAAGCATACATTTTTCCTGTGTAATGTACTTAGTCATATTATTTAGGGTAGGTATGAACAGAACTGTTTTGATTTGGGAGAAATTGAATATTTATAAAGCTCTTTGGAAAAGAATTCCAAATATTTGCTGTTAGATGTAATTTGGCTATCTAGTTCACTACTGTGTGAGGCTTTGAAAAAAAATAAGTAAAGCCAAAGGCTACTGAATCATGGAATTCAAAGTTGGAAAAAGCTAGTTAGGTCATCCAGTCTTTCTGCTCATAAACGGTGTATCTCCACAACTTGTTTTCTAATGTTCTGCTTTGTTCTGAGTCAAAAGCTAGTGGGCTTCTGTGATCTGTCCCGTGAAACTATTCTATGGCCTAATATACTCAGCCTTTAGGAAGATTTTCCCAATGATGTGTACGTTCATTCTTTAACCTCATCCTAGAGTTTCTCATTATTCTTTCATAGACTTATAGGGCAGTTTGGGTTGGAAGCATGTTTTCAGTTCAGTAGATACAAGTTTTCCATCTTAACTGGTCGTTTGCAACTAACTGTAGTGTGATGTTCCTGTATATCAATAGAGCATCCATATGTATTTACCTAGACTTTAGGTAATCTTTATATCTCTTAAGCCAACCACTGTGAGAGCACTGATCTGTCTTCAGCTTTGCATCACTGAAGAGTGCCTGGAACAGCCTGGAGAGGTGAATAGCATACCACAGCAGCAGATTTCTCTTGCTATTTTTATTTGCCTCTTTTTAAGACATCTGGTTAAGGTACTGTATAAGTTAGTAGAATTTTTGTGGTTAAATATTGGATGCCTGCATATGCCAAAGCTAGATGGGAGTCATAGACTGCTAATGTAGCAAGTGTCTAAATATGCAGACAGATTTTTTTGCAAGTTGATTTTCGAACCACTAAGGGGGCTGATCAGGGCATATTTGTCAGTGAATAAAGTCAAATCTGTTCCTTTATGTAAGCAAGATGCAGTTTTTGGTATGTGGAGCGCTCAATCAATATGCCTCTGAAAATCAAATTTTTGTATTTACTAAGCCACCCGAGTACTATAGGTAGTAAGATACAGCTTTTTGATGAAACGAGTAATAGTGATCAAAAGAAACCTGAAGCACTGCTGTTTAGAAAGAAGGGTCACTACATCCAATCTCTATTTGTTCAGTGTTTATGGAATGGATACTTCGGGAAGTTATTTGAATGTGTTAAGTTGAAGGGTTAAAAGACTTTGAGCTGTAACCTCAAGGGAGGTTTGTAGAATAAACTCAAGTTTTGTAATTCTATTGAATGCTTATGAAGTAAAAAAAACCTTAGACTTGTTCCTCTGGATTCTGGTCCTGCACTCAGATACCCCCTCTACTTCTGTAGAGCCAGAGAAATATAGGCAGGGATTCAGAGAATGATGTATGCCTTCAGAGCTGTTTTATCCATCATTCTGAAGTACTTCTACCAATAGCTGTCATCAGAATTTGCCTTGTCTTTCAAAATGTTCACGACTCCTTTACTTTAGTGGTGCCTTTTGTAAAATATCTCGATGGCGTTATCACTGAATGGTCTACAGAAATCTAGAAACAAAATTTTATTTGAATTTTTGGTAGCAACAAGAATATTTTGATGATTTGTACTACAGCTGATTTGGATGCTGTCCTTTTATATCTTTAATGATATAGAATACCCTGTGATACCAGAAGCGGGGCTTGGCAGAGGTAGAGAGAGCAGAGCGTAGGTCAGCCATTCACTGATGCATTGCACTCACTGTGGGCTGTATCCTGGCTGTTACATCAGCTACTACAACATCAGTTGTAGTTTCCTGATACTGGTCTCCCTTCCAATGCAATAATGTAAAAGAAGATATGTAGTCATATTTATTTGGAGAAGAAGGAATGAGGTGAATTGTAGTGCCATTGCTGAAAGTTGCAATTGGCAAAAATAGTCATAGGGTGTGGGAGATAGGGTCTGACACGTTCACTTCTACGTCTAGTGTTGACAGTCTGCAAGATGTGGCGTGTTCACTACCCTCTCTGTATGGTATCAGTAGGGAAGGAGAGCTCCCTGCACCTGTGCCCCTCATGTGAGACTCCCAAACACTGAACAGAACATGGACTTTTCGTTTCTCGTGAGATGAATTATTATATAAACAGCAGCTAGGTATAAACAAAACAACCGAGACCCAAATGCATTCCTACAGTTGAAACAGAAACATAAAGGAATTCTTTTCAGTTCCTGTCTCCTACAGACAAATTCTAGAAAAGAGATGCAAAAGCTAAAAGGGTGAGAGATACTGGTTTTAATTGCAGAAGACAATGACTTTTAGAGAGGTGAAATGAGTTTTCTTACAGGTGAGGTGGAGAAATGAGGCAGCAAGTAAAGAGTTCTTGTGGAGTGGTCAATTTTTTGGGGGGTTTAAATACTGTAATTTGTGAGGCAGCTATCTGACTGAATGTTTATGTGTGTATATATATACGCACTTATCTAGAGCAACTAGCAGAAAAGAGACTAGGAAAAAAGATATGGAAGATGCTGTTTGAAGCTATAGACCAAAAATCATTCATTCTTACCTCATGTGGTATTGTGCACACGTGAAAATAATTTTAAAACCTATTTTGAAGTTTCTGTAATTGTGACTGCAAGTTATGTTACAGGCAAGTGTACACGTATTACTGTAACAGTAATATGTCCAGATCACTTCTTATACTGTGTATTAAAAAGAAAAACAAGAAACAACTAAAACACACTGAACTTTATATGATTATTTGGAATGTGATAAAGGTTAGTCCATTAAACAGCACACTATTATTTGCTCTGTTAAGAGAATAAACCTATTGACCTGGAAGAAAGCAAATTTGTTCTTATTTACGTGATGGAGCTGTCTTAAGTTAGTAACCAACAAGACTTGGCCTTTTAAAGGAATGAATTCACTGATGAAAAATGATGTGTGTTTGTTTCATCTATGCCATGTTAACTTTATGGGTTAAATTGATTTCTCAGAATAGCGGTAAGCCATGGTTAGAAGAAACAGGGGTGTTTTTTGTACTGTTTTGGAAAGCGCCACATGCTGCAATGCTACTCGGGGATCTACGACTGTAGTTCAACTAAAGCTGTAATACTAGAATCAGTTGTTTCAGTTACTTTGGTTTTAATTGGAAACAATTTACCCTGTTTTTGAAATATAATTCTGTCCTTTTTGTGGAAGACAAGTGCCATGTTGCTTATTTTCTCATGTCTTACACCTTGTGTGTGTGTGTGTGCAGGTTTTTTTTTTTCTTGTTTAACACTGAAACATAACATGTTAAATTGTGTCCAATGTGTACAGTGGTATTTTGCATATTTTTTTTTGTAGTGTCAGTTTAAATGATTACACAAAATGCAGGACTATAGACAAATAGGTCTTATTTTACTTAATTTATTTTGCAACAAATCAAGGAGATAAGGGAAATACGAGCCTGTAAGTTCTCCTGACTATGCCTGTGAAACCCCACTGATGGCACTGGGTTGCTATCAGTGGGATTGCAGAGGTGTAATTTGAGTATACTTAAGAAGTTGAATAGATGAAGTCAATAATGTCCCAGTGGTCCTTTGAATTTGGCCCCATGAAATTAATTTCCACCTCAGCTTGTACACAGAATAAATTAATTCATACAGACCCAGTACTGCTCTTCTATAATCTGTGTAATTGCTTGTTTATTCCAGCACCTGGTAGGTCTCTTTATCTCTGAACTTTTGTGCTCTGCAATATTAGCTTGTCTAAGGCTGTAAAATTAAAAGTTACTTAAGGATTTTATTGAGCTGAAGCGATTGTGTTTTCCAGCCATAGAGGGTTTGTTTACTTAGCAGTGATTCAACCCCACCCAGTTGTAAGGCCAGCCCAAGCTGTTATCACACAATAGGACTTGGTGTTTGACCATAACTGCACGTCTCACTCAACAGGCAATCAGCATTTTAATTAGTGATTAAAGGAAACTCATTGTACTCTAGCTGCTTTATCACAATAGCCTAATAATTTTGTGTTGAATAAATAGATAATGCAAAAGGGAAACCTCCCCTCATAATGTTGTTGTCATTAAGGGCTCTTTTACTCATTTGTGTATGTATTAAAACACACATGACATGAATAGAGGTAATTATAATTACTACAGGTTTTTTGGCAGATTAGCTGACATTTTTTTCATTGTAAACCTTTTCCTTTATAATGCCACTCCAAATGAATGCAGTATTTAAAAGTTCAGATAAAGGTACGTAGTAGTGGTGGCTCTTGCTCACCAAGGTGTGTGGATGTGAATGATTGATTTGCTTTGTGCATCACTGGAATGAGGTAACTTGTATCATGACTGTGATGTACTGTGTAATTGATGCAAGCCCTTCCATAGCGTCTTGAGATTGAAATCAATATTTATTTGGAGTGCAACAAATGTAATAAGCTGCATTTCTCGTGTAAGCATTGGTCTAGCTTCATTTCTAGTTCAGTTTTGTAGAAGATCGTTCAGAAGCAGCTGATACATGTTTTGGTGTGGTTAAAGAATTAGTTAAGAGGATACAAACAAGATATGGAAAACAATCCAGTCTGAAGCTATGAGTGCACAGAGTTAACATTCTTTCTATTATGAAACTATTGATGCTTTATTCATAATTTTATTTATTTGCTGCTACAAGTAATCTTCATCTACACATTAGATAGGTGGGAACTGTGGGTCACTAAGCTTTGCTGTGCTTCTAACTATACTAATAGTGGATGTCAGTTACTAAAACATATAATAGTTTAGAGACAATTGAAAAATCCTGCCTTCTATGCATGCAGGACAAAGCTATTTATCAAAGTAAGCCGGTTATTGCAAAACTACAGTGCTGTAAATTCAAAATTTTATTTACTTACAGCAAGGATACACCTTTGATGCTTGGGACGACTTGGTGTGTGGGTTTTCTGTTTGTTTTTCCTTTTGAATAAAACCACTCTAACTTATAATGAACTCAACCATTTCTAACCCTGAAATTAAAGGGACATTGTCAAATGGGTTGTTTTGGGTATTTTGCAAATTGTTTTTACTCTCAGTTTTGATTCCTTAGGACAGGGATTGCTGAGTGCAGTGCCGATTGCCATCAGTGCTTCCTTTGCTCAGCTGTTATGTTCAGTCATTAGGTTCAGAGAGCTGTGAGGGCAGGGACTTTTCGCGGTCCCATTGCTTCATGATGTGCTTTTGAAGTGTTACAGTTCTTTTTAAGAGTCAACACCCACTCCATGCTCTCTCGATACACTCTTAGTAATCCTCTCTGCTGGCAACTTTGGCATGTTGAAACAACAAGCTCACCCACACCTGACTCCATAAAAGGAGCTCTGAAATAGATGCAGTGGTAATTTAGCAGTAGATGTCTAGAAGTGATATTCAAGCATAGAACATGCAAAATGATTTAGGTATCGGGAGCATTATATGAACAATGTAAGGGACAGCTTTCATGCACAGGTTTTTTCGTGTGGTGTTTTTTTCTCTCCTTCATTCCTTTCTCCCCAACAGGTGAAGTACGTAGAGACATTTAGACAGTTTGTGGTTCACTGCTACTGAATTGTTGGGTTTTTTCTTTTTTTTTTTTTTTTTTTTTTTTTTCTCTCCAAAGTGACTGTTACAGTGGGATTTTGAGGCCTGAATTACTAACATGTGTGTTGCTATGTTGCTTTATAGGCTTTTTGAAGTACCCATGCAAATACTTTAAATGCTCAGAACAGAGGGTAAACTACATATTCGATGTAAAGACTGGAGTGCCAGTATGAGGGATGGGGACAGTAACGGAGACAGATCAGGCACACAGATTCTAGTTAGACTGGAGATAAAGAAGGAGGTTGTTAACTCCACCTCTATAAACTTAGAAATGTTGGCTTTTTTTTAACAGTACCTTTTTCTCCTGGTAACTGGAAGTCTTTCAAAGTTTCCCATCAGTATGGATAGAGCCTAGGCTGTCTCCCCATTTTGTTCAATGATAACATGCAACTTTAATTCCTGTGTAAATAAATAATATGCTATGAGTTGTGCTTTTTTCCGTGTAGTAGGATTTTTCAGGGAACAAATTTAACAAACTGAGATTTTTATAACCTGTTTGTCTTTGAAACTTAAATAACACATAGCTTAATAGGAAAAACATATATGGAATAGATGAAGTACCAGTGCTACAAGTTGCTATAATCCTTCTTCCTTATGGGTTTTGTATTCCCAACGACTGAATTACCTTGGTAAATGTCAAGCCCACACATAGGGTGCTCCCATAATTACAGTACTGTTGAAATGTTACATCCCTATAATTGTATCTAACAATATTCATTAGGTAAGTCACAGAGCAACATATTGAGTGCCTGGTAGTTCACACAGCAATGCCTTACAGCTGTCTAATATAGAAAATTTTGGGTGTGAATCTGAGCCTCAGTTGTCAGTTTTAACAAAATTAAAAGACAGTGGCCTTACAGCTACGGACATCAGCTCATGTATGGAAGTATGCACATCCTAACCCAAACTCTTATTTTGCTTCTTCCGTGTATCTTCTTATTTGTTCTGTGTCACATTTGACTGGAAGTCCTCAGGAGTGCCACTGCCTGAGAGCTCTCAGCTGCTGGGCTGCCAGCCTTCAGCAAGGCCACTGGACTTGCTGTGATCTGCTCTCTATCAAAACTATGGACCATCATTGACAAGAAGCAATCTGGAGGTTTCAGAAAAAGATCTGCCCATAGAAGTAATTTCAGTTGTAAAAGTTAGGAGGTCAAAACCACTTTGGGGGAGCTGAAACACAATATTAGCATTACTATTGAATTCAAAGATGGCCTCTGACATCACTTTTGGGACATATCTCATTCCTTCAATACAAAGTGCTTGCTGATCTCCAACCTTACTAGCCCCAACCTCCCCTTACATGTTGTATTTTAGTCTGGTGTTTAAGTTACCTGTACTTTTTCAGATTGCTACTGAAAAATATTTTCCTGCTGCTGGGGATGTTAGTGTTGTCAGCTGCTTAATTGTACCCTCTTTCCTAATATATTAGAACAATGCTCTGTGAGACCTGATCAATTTATACTTTCAGAGTGACAGGTAAGTTCAGGTGTTTTTTTTAATATGAAGATTTACAGAGAATCATGTTGCCCTGTTTTGGTACAATGGTGAATCTCTATTTCTTACTGGGAAAAGAACTGTAATAATAAAAAAAAAAATTCTGTACAGAAGGTTGAAACTAAATTTGAAGTCTTAATAATTTTATGATGATTATCCAACTTATCTCTGTTTCCCTTACACAAAAAAAATCCCAATAAAAGAGAAGTCAAATATCTTATGAATGACACTCATAAATGTGAAGTGTTTCAGGCTTTTACATTGTCCTTAATGAAACAGTATTAGGTGAAGATCTTTCCTGTGTAATGACAGGGCTGAGTAACTATAATCACTCCTACCAACACAAAAGCATAACTCTAAAATACACAATACCAAACAGTACTAAAACTATGTGGTGCTACTGTGCTTCCTGTAATACTTGTGATAGCAGTTGGGTGTTAGGATGTACCTGGCTCCATTGGCTGTGCTGTGTGTGCCTCTCTTCCTCATCTTTCCTTTAGCTGAAGCAATGCTGTGTGGGTGGAGTTGGTCAGAAGGAAAGGGAGTAAGGAAGAACACTGCTAGGAGAGGTGAGCATTTATTCCAGACGAAGAGGACAGAGCTGTCCTGCAAGTAGATAATACTGAGGATATGGATCCTATATACTTGACAGGGAGGTTGGGGAAGAAAATGAGGGCCATGTCTTTGTGCTGTGCATCTCCACAATAAAGCCCCCATGGCACAGATCCTGTATAGGTGACATGTAGGTCACTGTTCCAGAACAACCAGATTGTGAGCTGGAAGGTCAAAGGGTGAAAGATCTCTGCTAGAATGTGCAGTACCTTGAATCTCCACTGACTTCTTTTTTTTAATTTTTTTTCCCCAGCCCAGTAAATTATCATATGACAACTATTCTTTTCGTTAGTAGTTCATTTTCATATTGCTCAAAGGCTAAGAAATATCTCTGTGCTGCAGAAAGCAGCTGCACATCTGGGAGAGGTTTTAGTATTGGTGGATTTACTTACAGTCCAAGGCTTAGTTATCTCCCTTATGAACAGTGTGACAAGCTCTCTTTATTTTTTTTTTTTTTTTGAAAAAAAAAAAATTGGTGTGAAGCTTGGCGTGATATTTGCAATGACCGTTAGCCAAACTATTGCTGAATTGCATATATTTCTCTGTTCCCTTCTTTTGCCTTGAGGTTTTGATGTAACGAGCAACTTCTCCTGTAACACAGTATAAATAAAGCAAAATCCTCTCTACTGTCATTGTTAATAGTATGCTAGCTGTATTATATAATGTGTCATGTGTGCATAATCAATACCTGTGAGAGCAAGATGGGCATTACATCATGAAGCTTTCCTAACAATAGAATTGCTAAACCAGTCGTTTAGATGGGTTTTCCAATAACTGCTTTGTAACTTTAATACTGTAATCATTTCTGGCAGATGGTAGTAAATATGAGACTCTTATGCTCTTTATAATACCTCTAAAATTAGTTTAATAGCAATTTGCTACTTGTATCAAGTAGTGTCATGGTAAGTTTTAGCATCATGAGTCAAATGTTACCCTATTCCTGTCTGCTGGATGACATGGTGGGTGGGGAAGGGTACATTCATTGTTTTTTTGTTTTGTGGGTTTTTTTTGTTTGTTTTTTTATTTATTTTATTTTTAAGGTCATTCACATCTGACTTGGGTAACTCTAAATTGGTGACCTCCTTCCTCCACCAATATCAAAGAGCAGGCTTGTAGACTCCTGTTGTCTCTCCTTCCTCTTCTAGTCTTTTGTAATGTTGTTCCTCCTGTGGTGTATTCACACTGAGATTAAGTTGGTGGCAACATGCCAATCCATTTTGAAGAACCTGCCAATTTGAGAGTGGGATGTCTGTTGTGATGTAGTCCATGCCCTTCCTTCCTAAATAGTAAATAGATAACTCCTAACTAGCTGACTTAGCTAGTTCATGCTGACTTCCAGATCTTACTTCTATTACATAGTTAGACCGTCCTGGTTGGTAGTATCTTGGCTTGCTGAGAGGCAAGGGGATCAGTTTTTTTTTTTTCTTCAGCCCCTTAGTCAGTTTTTATGATTTCTCTTTTTTCAGTGTATGCTTTTTGATAGAAAACCCCTAATAATTTTGGTACTGTAAGAAGGTAGCTGTAGAAATTTTTGGAGTTAACAGAATGAGATCTTGAGAAACCTTAAATTATGGAAGTGTTATGATTTTTTTTTTGATAGACATCATTATTGATGTTAAGTTGCAAGGCAATGTATATTTCTATGCACAGTACTTTGTAGTGATCTGTACATATTAGCTGTTCAGAATCCTTTTGCAAACATGCAGATTCCCAGTAGTCCTTTCCCGCTGTAGTTATTAATGCAGCCACTACTTATCACTGGTGCTGTTATCCAGTTATCAACAGTTAATAAACATGTTATCCTCCTAAGCTAAGCTTTAACAATGCACATTTTATTACTAAAACCAGCCTATAAATGGTATAAAATGCATAAGCTAGTTAGATATTTTCATACTATAGATCACATTAATATGTAATTTTTTTAAGCATTAACACAAATGTTCCCAGGTACTTGTCATAGAAAAATGTTATTTTCCAGCTTTAGGTTATTGCTATTCTCATGAAAGTCAGAAGACCTACTTGGAAATAAGAATCCCTCTCTACTAAATGTATAAACACAACAGGAAAATATAGTCATATATTGTAATGGAGCTGATGTCATGAGACTTAAGTACTTCACAACAGAATGTCTTATCCTGGGTCTAAGGCATAGATGCAAATTACTTTTACAACTTCGTTTACAATATAAAACCAAAGGTGTTTCTATCTTTCTTAAAGTGTACATCTGAACAATGTACTGTATTTGTATTTTTATTTTAATTAGTTTGAAATTATTTAAAATCTGTCCACTTTGTTGAACCAAAGCCTGAGGTGGGGAGGATTCCTTTTGTTAAGTATATTGTCATTCTGGCTTCTCTGAAAATGTGCTTGTTGTTCCTTAAGTCCAGCAGTCCCTGTTAAAATGACTTCAGCTGCAGCCTGCATTTCTTGAGATGCTGCAAATCCAGTAAGGTCTTATGATATGCATTCTATGCAGACTATCACTGTTCTTTACAATATATTGTGCCTGTGTTTGCAGAGCTCTCTCTAATCCTCTAATTTCTTATTTTACGTACAGAGAGGTTTCATGAACACTCTGGCTACGGTAACATTTCCAAGATTTCTTAGTAATTATCATCTTGTAAACAGTCAAATGGCATTATTTTTGGCAGACATTAATACATCTTTCTAATTAAGTTTTATAACTTCATAAGCAGAAAGTTCATTATATGGGAACTAGAACTTTAAGAGTGGTCTTGGTTATTACTTATTTTGATGCAAGTCTGCAAGTTGACAGTCTTACCTGGTGTAAGAGTATGCTCAGTCCAGCTTGGTTGGGTTTTGATTCTTGCGGTGGGGGTGTGTTTGTTTTGTTGAGCTTCTTGGTGTTTAAGATTGGTTCAGCTCCAGGTTAGAGATACACAAAAAGCTTTTCCAAGATCTTTTAATTTGTGGTGTATTCCCAATGCCAAGCACACAGTGTCATTTTTGGAGGCAGATTATGGGTGTTTGTGGGGTAGATGGTGGGTCTACTTTTTTGAGCTGGTCCCATGAATGGATTTTGATGCAGCAATACTTCATTCAGGTGGTTGGTGTTTTCTGTTTCACTGATGAAAACAGACTGACCACACAGGAAAGCAGTGAGCTGCACAGTGTTGGTGAGAAAATAGTGCAGTAGGGACAAATGAAAAAGTCATCTATACATTGATTAGTCACTGTGCGTGCACGTGAGCATTGCATGGTTGACTTGCTAGACATCTTTCATATAGAACATGCCACTTCTTACAGCTCTTTTTTTTTTTTTTAGTTCATGTACTGTGCTGTACTACAAATACAGCATTGCTGTAGGCCTTCTTAAAGCTGTGCCAACCTTGTGCCAACTGTGCCTTCTCTTCAAATGGTCTGAACTGTCTTTGTGAGTTATACAGCCCTTCAAGTATTCTTGATAAATGATGATGTCTGAAATGATGTTTGCACTGCAGCTTAAAAATATGCATATTGTAAAGCTATTCAGAAGTAAGGAGTCGAACCTGCATGTTGGGTTTCAGCCATTCAACCAAAGACAGAAAGATGATTGAATTCAGTCTAAAATTTTTATAGAACTAAATTTAATGGTGAGCACAATCACATTCTGTGGTGATTGTTTTCAGTGCTGCTTTATTAAGTTATGTAATGGCAAGAGTTCAAACTCCAGAGATTGTTGAAATGGTAGATTTAGAGACTACATTGGAATGCTTGTCAGAAAGAAGTATATGGGTTTTCAAAGTGCAGAGATTTTTTACCTAGATATTGCTGCAGCTTGTGATTTTTGCTTAAATAGTTTGGAGGTTTTAGACTTAATATCCTGCTTTTTAAAAATGTTTTAAAATCTTGTTTTATTCCCCAAAGATTTGTTTTCCGCTGTTGCGATTAGATGATGACAGCTAGCTGGCTTTTAAAATTGATCAGGAAGTATTCTGGCAGTCATTCAGTGTTGTAATAGCACTTTAATGGATATGAGCTATTCACCCAGATCAGACTCAATGTCAAAACAGGCGAAAATACAGCTGTCACTCTGGACAAGAAGTTACACATATGCAAGCAGCTGCTAATAATACTGGAAAGGAAGCCTTATAATAATGCTTTAAAGGTGCACGCGTGTATATGCATATATACTGCTTCTACACATGTAGATGCCTTGTAACAAGCGTTCGAGAGGCGTTATTTGCTGGCCATGGGTGTGCTTAGGAAAAAGAGAAAAGTAAAACATACTCTAACCTTTGAGGAAGTTACGATAAGTTCATTATGTGCTGCTGAGCTCTTGGGCTTTTTTTTTTTTTTTTTTTTCAGTAAAAAGCTCTGANNTGCAGTAAGAAGCTCTGAACAATGTGATGCTAGGAGTGTGGTGTAAATTCTATCTTTTAACAAAATGATGACTTTGTGGGTCCTTATTTAATGTGTTGTGCTGTTGGTTTCAGTGGAACTTTGACCATGCATTTAGATCAAGAATGTGGCTATAGGAATGCTGTGGCTTTTTGAAAGGCAACTAATTTTTTCTCAGAAAACTTAATAACGGTATCTCAATGCTAATATGTATGTTAGAGTCTCAATTTTTTGTTGTGGTACTTTGCTCTCCTTTGTGTGTGCCCTAGGGTTTAAAGTGGTTGCCTATATGACAGATTTTAAGATCCTTCAATGTCAGAGAGGTAATTGGATAATCTCCAAAAAAAAAAAAAAAAAAAAAAAAAAAATACCAAACATCCATGCTTTTCTATTGTGAAAACGTATCTAGTTAGGGCCAATGTTTGATGTAAATGAAAACTGATTTCTAGGGATGGTATGTTTTCTTTCTTATTTGAAATTTTAGGATGGAGATAAGTAAAAGTGGAGTGCAGAAGTGCTTTACTGTTTGGCTAAATATTGCTCAAGAAAGTCATGAAGCGGTGAGACTGGAGAACGCCTTGTGCCGATTCTTAAAATGCAGTAGCGCATCTCTTGCCTAATACAGGCTATTGCTAAAGCTAATTGGATAGTGTACAGGTGTGATGGTGGTGTCTGTGCTTGATTTTTTTTTTTTATTTTTTTTTTTCTTCTCTCACTTGTATTAATGAGTTTCCTGGCTTAATTTTGTCTTAAGGGATTATTTTTTTTTCCCATAGAGTTTTAGCTTGATATATTTCCTGGTGTTAGAAATATGTGAGAATTGGGATATAAGAATTTATAAGAAATGCAGGAGGTCCTCAGAGTATATTAAATTTATTCGCATAGCTCCCTAAACTAAAGGACAGCTTCATGTGTTACAGGAGAGTATTTTGAGAAGGCTGTAAAATAGTAAGTCACTTATACTGTACTTCCATATAAATGTAAAAATTCTGTAATGAAGTTTGGGAGTTCAAAGAAATAATCATGCATATATACACACACAATTATATTTCTGAGATTTTTTTTTTTTCTTTTCCAGACACACACCAAACTGCACTCAGCAAGCGAGGAGGGTAAAATTGGCCAAAAACTTGAGAAGTAGCTGTCCTTCTGTATGGCTGAGAAGCACAAGAAAGACCGAGTAGGCCAGTGAAGTAGTCCCTGCTAAAATGAGAAGTCACCTGCCAGGGCTGAGACATCAGAGACAGGGCTGTCCTCCGGGACAACAAGTAGAGGAATGCGTGTCACCTTAGATCATTGAAGCACTGAGAGGAGGAGGGAGTGGGAGTAGACCATGTGCAGTTCTTGTTGGATGAAACACTTTTGGTTTTGTATCATTTCCAATCTACAGTGAAAATAAAAGTAAATATTAGATAGTGGTACATGTGACATGCATATCTGGAGTATGCACTTAATAAACTCATTTCTGTTCCTCTTTAGGCACGTAGGTCTGCATTAGACTTGAAATTGTGCTCATATAAATGGAATAAGGCCACGTTCCATGTAAGCAAATGTGTATTGTGTATTGCTTGCTCTATATCTGAAAGCTAGACATCTGTTGCATCCTTTTGTAATCTTCTCCTGGAAAAGAGTTATTTGCAAACTCATATATTCCTCCTGGATGGCTTGATTTTTCAGAAAATGATGAGTTTTTAAGTCTGTACAAAGTACAGTTGAGGAACTGTATTGTTTTGGCTATTTAAAAATAGGAATCTCTTCACTCTAGCGAAATATCGAAGGAGAAAATGAACAGTATAATATTTATTCACAGATGCTGTGGGATTACTTATTGTACGTTTTTTTGTTTTGAAGTCAAACTGGATCAGGAAAAAAAGTCCCCTTAAAAGCTAACTAAAAAGGTGGTTTTCCTACCTGCAAATTTATTTTATTTTAGTTTTCCCCTCTGCAATGATGTCTCCCCCTCCAAAATTGAAAATTTACTACTTTAAACGATAATGCCTGATGTTCACCTGCTTATTGCCCCTTTTCTTTTCTGCTCTTGTGCTATTCTGTGAAAGATTTATAGTACCTATAACAGCTCAGCACATTGAGAAGGAAATACACACCTCTGCACTCTTTTGGTTTACAGGCTTTTAGAACTGGTTCCCACCATGGTAACCACATATGGCTGTGGAATCAGGATCGTGGCAGACTTGCAACACAGGCATCTAATGACTTGCTGTGTTTGGTATAAATTGCTCAAACAGCATCCTTCCAGGTTTTCCTCTCAAGGGACCAAATGCTTTAAAGAATGACCTTGCTCTGCCCCAACACGTCAACCTGGAAAGTTTCTATTTGCTATTGAATTCTTGACAAGTAATAGGCAGTACTTAAACCTACTTAGGACATAAAATGTGAAATATATGCTGCTTTTTTTCTTTAAACCAGCGTTGTTTTCTTTAATATCACATAAAAAGTCTGTTGTTTGCATTTATATTTTTTTTTCTTCGCTTTTTTTTCCCTCCTGTGCCAAGGCATCTAAAAGGCATTTTGTTTTTAAATGCCTCTTCTAGAACTAGAAGGCGAACTAGAAGACCCAAAATATATTTTCAAAACCTTTGTTCATAACCTTCTTATCCTTGAATTATGCAATACTAAAGTGTTCAGAATTGGGAGGAGTAATAGTACCCTCTATGCTTTCAATAAATGACAATACTAAAAATATTAATTATCTTACAGTCCTTTTTCTGGAACACCAAATCCATGAATGTTTTACTCTAACAGAAAGCCAGTTCATTTTAAGTCATCAATAAGCAAGCAGCCAGCAATTACAGCATTGTCTTTGTGATCAGTTGTTCTGATACCAGTTCTGAACCAAGTTTTGCGACTTGTGCCTAGTGGAAATCCCAGAAGTTTCTTCGTAATTATTTTTCATTGAAAATTACCAATGATTGTTAAGATTCAGGGGACAAAATGTTATTAGAAACCAGAAAGAATCCATATCTGTTGTCCTACTTTTTTAAACTGAAGAAAAATAATATGCAATTATGGTTAATTACATATAATCCTTAGTAATCCTCTACAGAAAGTACAAACTGTCAGGCCACACAGTTTCTTCCAGGACTTGAGTTGCTTACATGTGAATCAGAGAGGTTTTTTTGGTGGGTGTTTTTTGTGAGGTTTCTTGCAGTTTTTAATATGTTCAGTTTAGTGCTGACTTGTCAAGAATCTTGTTACGATTTAATATGGAACGCTGGTTAGGAAGATAGTGGAAAAAAACAAATCCCAATAAAGCTGTAAAAGGTTACTTAAAAATAAAACTGATTTTTTGCCCTTCTTTAGAAAGAGTATAGTTTGTGAGGTTTTAAAATGTTATCTTTGGAGATTTTTCTCGCTTTGGCAAATGGTTCATATGAAAGAAACATCTGTGGACTCTTCTAAAATATATTTGCTGTTTAGGCTTCTAAGGGCCTATATTTACTCCTGTTGTATTAGTCATGATGGGAGGAATCCTTTAGTTCTCAAAGGAACTCTGNTTTTTTTAAAAAAAAAAAAAAATCCCCAAGAAATGCAAAAAAAACCCACCACAAACAAGCCAAGCAAATCACAAATGGTGTGGATTAAGAGACAGTGTCGTAAAGGTATGCTTCTAGCAAGTTTTCTTTTCCTCTAGGGCTTAAGTCGACTGCACAGAAGTTCACTGTGTTTTAGGTCAATCTGTGAAAATGTCTAGTGTAGAACAAAGTTTCTATTCACACCATTTACTCCAAATATTGTAGTTTGGATGAGATTGTTGCTGAAGTGGCTGAATGTTTTGGTAAAAGCATTTTACAAGTAGAAGATGCAATTTAATGCTTTGCACTTGATTGAGTTTCATTTTTTTCAGGTTGTTTCTGTGTAGAGAGTAAACGTCAGTGCAGTTTACTTGGAAGACACCCACCTGCCAGGCTCCCTTTGCTTAAAAGCATGTATATTGCATCTGTAAAAGCTTGAGGTTTTTCTTCTCTGTGTGTTGGCTTTTTTTCCTTGCATTTTTTTTCGTGTTATCGAGAGAGGGGTTAGTATTAATTAACACACAAGCAATATGACCATTTATCACTTTCATTGCAAGGGTCTAAGGCTGATCCTTTTACACTCAGTAAATATTAAAAAAAATAATTATATATATGAAAGGTTAGAAAGACTCTTGAAGTTTAATTTGTCTATTTACCACCATTATTCCCTGAGGCCTGTATTTTATGCATGCACCTTTCCTGAGCATGCTTTACTGCTAATTGAACTTAACCCAAACCCCTTTGCTTATCTCTCTCTTCTCATTCATATCCCTCATACTCTGAGTGAAAGCTATACTCGGATTTCAAAGTTCTTTAAATCTTTAATCAACTTTTTTTTTTTCTGACAACACAGGTTACTGCAGTTAATGGAATGACTTTGAGAGAATGGTAGAACATTGTACCAGTACTGAAAAATCCAGTGTGTAGAGATTTTTAGAAAATGCAATAGCTTCCTGCCTCTCTAGCCCCCACCACAGTAAATAGTCCAGCTAATGGTACGATTGGCACTCCTGCCACAGGTGTCCCCGGTAATGGAGTTTGTGGTAGCAGCTGGTACAGCCGCTGCCATTGTGTTTCTGAGGAATCCCCAGGCTGGTGCCACATCACCTGAAGTGTTCTTTGGTGTCTGAGTATCCACAACAATGGATGGCATGAACCTTTCTGTGGTGTGTGCAAGCCTTGGGCTCAACTTGAACTCTAAGGCAAGCAAGTCCTGCAGCTGTGCACTTTCCCTGTATGGCAGCTGATGTGTCCCAGATAAGCATAGCTGCTTTGATGGTGTCTGGGGGGTGTGGGGGTGGGAGTGTATGAAAGGCAGGAACCCATGCCGCTGAGGTCACTGAACTTCCGATTTAGACTTGGAATTGAAATTAGGCTTGGTTTATAATCAAGCCTAATTTTATGATAATGAAGAAGTGATCTTCATCTCTGTGGCCTTAAGTCTTGTGGACTGTCTTGAATTGCTGTTTTACATTTGTTTAACTATTTTGGGTTTACAGTTTTTTCCATAAGGTTATTTCTTATTCCTGCAAGCTTATTCCATAAGCTTGCAGGCTCAGTTTTCAAAACTGCATGTTAAAATAGCTTAGTCTACTGTTGTATCAATGATTTATTCTCTTGCTAAGGTCCTTGTTCATTAAAAAAAAACCCCAAACCAGCAATCCTCTGTCCAACTGTAAATGTGAAAATGACTTTATTTTGCCTGCCAGTACTATCTGGGAACCAAGTAACAGATGTGAGATAAACATGCTCTATTGTCCCTTCTTAATGGAAGGAGGTAGCTCTGGATACCAGAACCGTGAGGCTAGAGAAATGTCTATCCTCTTGGCCTCTATTTATGGAGCTGAATCTTAGCTACTCTACAGTCCATGGTCTTTAGGAGAAAATCCTAAGCACCACCATGCTTTTGGATGTTCCTGAGAGGAACCATCACAGGTTGTTTAACTATACTCCGTATATCAGAGGAGATAAGAATCATATGACGCACGGTGTCAGCAGGAGTCTGTAGATCAAATGGCATTAGTGGGTTTTGACTTTGTCCATAGCCAGCAGGTGCTAATCCGTTGAAGTCTCGCTCAAGGCTGTCTAAGATTGCTATACATTTACAGCACAGTATTATGGAAGTTAGAGAAGCATTAACTATGATGGAATTTTGCAGTGCAAGTTAATGACATTTCCTTGTGGATCATTCTGCATGGAGTAGCTGATCTCTGCCATCACTTCAGTTTAACTATAGCCACCACTTGAAATTTTTTTTTCCTCTTCATGCACAGCAGTCTCAGCTGTTTTGTGGCAGGCCAGTAGTACACGCACACACTGCATGGCCACCTTTTGCCCTCCTCTGTCTTGGTGAGGGGCCCGTCTGCCCAGCTCCAGCATGTAGCAAAGAGGAGCATCTGGCCCTTTGTGATTGGAAACTTGCTGGGTAACTGATTCCTTATGCAGAATTAAGGATGCTGAAATAGACCCTGATGACAGCAAAGCTTTCATGAGAGGGTTCAAGAAGTTGACATTGATGCCTTAGAACAGTTGAAAAGAAATAATGACGTGGAAGTGAACTAATATAAATAATTTAATAGGAAATCTCTGTGCAGTCTCAAATACAGTCCTCTTTTGTTCTGAAATATGTCAGTGTCTGGCTATTTTGCTGGTGTTATGGAGGCAGTATAAAGATCTAGAAAAGCTGTAAAATATTGTCATCAGTAGAACAGCAGAGTCAGAGCATTTCAAAAGAACAGCAGCTTTTCAGATAAGTTATGCAAAGTAATACTGGGGGGAGGGAAGGAGTACTTTATCCTTACAGGTCTTACCATTTTACCATTACCCTATATGTGATCTCAACAGTTTGGGAGTTGACACTTTTACAACGTACTGGGCAAAAGTACTGGAAATTTAGTTTCCCGGTGCTGGAAAAAAATTTGAACAAGGCTAGCCTGTTATCCAAATGACTTGAGAAATATCCCTCTAGTTTGGTTTAATGCTTTACTTGTCAGAACTGATCTTTTTCTTTTTTTTATTTTTAGTTGAAAGAAACAGAGGGATAGAAGCTGGCCACTACTACTAGGTGACAAAATATGAATAATCATCCACGCTTTTCTACAAAACGGGGATAGTCACTAATACCCTTTGGAGTAGCCAGGGTTATTTGGAATGTCAGTTTGAAAACGAAATGAAACAAAATACAGTTGTGCACCACCTTTTTGTATGTTTACTATACCGATGCATTTAAAATATTGTCAGCAGTTGCATTTTCCTTGCACTGAGCATGTGCCTGTGTGTGTGCATGGAGCTGGGAGGTTTGTGTGAACAGACTTTCTGTCCTTTAGTTTTTGAAGACTTTTGGCTTGAGTTTATGTGACTTAACGATGTTTTAATAAATGATTGGAGTATCATATACAGTTGTCTTCAGCAGCATGAATATTAGAACAAACAGTTTCATTAGTAGACTGCATCTATAGCCATTTTCTGGGTTTGAAGTAACATTTGTATATACTAAACTGGGAAGTAATAGATCCACAAAACCTGTACAGGAATAGATCTTCATTGTTTTGGTTGGTTTTTTTTCCTTTCCCCCCTCCGGAGTCGTCCTCCTACTATCTGGTTTGCAGCCTAATTTCCATTGTATTCACTCTGCTATAGAAATACTTAATGTCAGGAAGGAGATATTTACTGGAATACACGAGTCCAGAATTCATCATGATTCAGTGTGAAATCCACTCGCCCTTTGCTCCCCACCCCCTCTTGAATTGGAATGAAATGTGCCTTAAACTGAAGTGAAATACATCACATGCAGCAACAGTGGGCCCTCGCTTCGCCTCTATTCCTGGTGTGAAATCGATACACTATCTTTCCTCCTGACCTGTTCTGTGACCTCCATTGCAGCTTTCATGCTGAACAGCAATTGCTTTGAACAGCCTGGGTCTGCCACAGCTCACAAATGATTCTCAGCTTCTGTCTAAAACTGGTGCTGATAACAAAGGCTTGATTTTAAATAATGCAGTTGTAGTCATCTTCTAATTACGAATTACATGAAAGTGCACGGTCTTCTATTATTAAACATTTTCAATAGCGTGTACAGTATGTATGCAGCCAGAATAATTCCTCGCTGAGAAGACACAGGAGTTCTGTTCCTAAATGTATCTGATAAACTTTATGTTGTTATGGAAGAGGAGAAATGTAGGAAATACTTCAGAAGACTATTCATGCTATTTTTAAGTGGAAGTACATTTTTCTTTGACTTTATCGCTGGCTAATATGATACAATTATTTGTTTTAACTACCATTTGAATTTTCAAAGGAAAAAAACATTGGACAGTGCGTACATTTAAAGAAAGGGGATTGTTTCTTGAACTAAGCAAGACCCAATCCTTTGGTTAAACAGAAAAAATCAAAACAGAGAGGAAAATATATTCTACATTCCTGATTACTAACTAATAGTGATCCAGGAATTATCAGCATTTTGAAGACTTTATTTATGAGAATGATTTACCAGAGGATTACTGAAAGCAAAGACAAATTGAAGATATAATGGGCATTTATGCTTGCACCAAGACGTCTATTGTGCTGTTAGTTAGATTGCTTTAATAGCCTTTACTGGCTTTGAAATCAAGAAGCGGCACGAGCTGCTGGATAAGCATTCATTTTTCCAAAATTTTGTGCTAGGAAATAGGATAGCCACAGACTTTTTGTCTGTTAATGGGGTATTCCTCTGCCATTCTTCTCCCCAAAACAAAAATATGAATGCAGCGATCTTGGCATCATGACTGAAGTAAAAATCAGCTTTCAACGTAATATAGTTTACTAAGCAATACTAAACCCTGTAATGATAAACGTACTGTCTGGATTTCACTTATTTATGAAACTCTTTACAATGAAATTAGTTGGAAATTATTGCTCTTTATATACATTTTAACAATACTCAACCATATAAATAACCGTATAAATAAATTCTTTTATTGCTTCTTCATGTATTAATCCTAGCTGTTAACTGGAATTTCTTACTCAGATTTCTTATATCACCAGAAGCTGGGAAGAGAGAGATATATAATAATAGTGTCTGGTTAATACAAAGAACCATAAGAATGATTGTGAATCATTAGTGTCAGGCTAAGTAGTATGTTACTGAAGCAATACTTGTTTGCTAAGTGATATCTGTATGGTATCTGTTTGGAACACTTTCCAGTAAACTTTATAGCGTTAGAGTTTTACCATTACTGTCACCTTTATTTGGAGAACTTAAGGTATGTAAAACTCACCACATTTCTAAAATATATAATTGTAATGCAAGGACTAATTCATGCAGTATTGTTGTCCAGTAGCTGTTATAAAGAACAAAACAAAAAATCCCCACACAAACAAAACCCAACCAAGAACAAAAAAATCAACCTGCCTACACAGGCTTATAAGAATCAGGTAACTGGGAATCAAAAATAAACTAAACAGGTGGCACTGCTGGGAAGCTTTTTTTTGTTGTTCTCCCCTTCTAAGCAAGTTGAAATGCTTCTTAAAAAATAGAAGTTCTACTGCAGTATTCTCCGAGGCTTTCAATGCCACCAGCTGTTTTCTCTCCATTAATACCTTTAGATTGCCATACGTTTTCACTTAGTGTTCACGATGAGGTGCATATCGAAAAAGATGTCTATCAGGTCTAAGTCAGTAGTAGGCAATGAGTTTCTATATTTGAGCACTAGTTACCAAGACCACTCATTCCTTAACATTAACATCCTCCTTTTTGATTGCTAAATGACATCTGTGGTTTCCTGTACAATTCATTAATTTTTAGATTGATCTGTTAGTTGTTTGTTTTTAAAGGTAATTTAAACTATGTTGTAGTCTATATGTGGATGAAGTAACACATTACAATATATTCAGCTCAACCCAATATTAAAGAATAGGTATGTGCACAATAGTGTAGTTTCAAGGAATAATATTCCCATTCACTTATCTGCAAACAAACACAAGTTGATGTGGTTGCTTACAGTGTTGCATAAAAATTTGTATTTACATACCCATAATGGAAATTGCACTTGCAAAACAGGAGAGAGAATTCTTGTTACTTAGGAGTCAATTCCTGTTCAGATGAGTGTATGGGAATGGCATGCACATGTAGCGCTACAGGCGTTAAGTTCAGCACCTACAAAACCTAGGCTTCAAGTAAGTAAAGGAAAAATAAGTAGCTTGTATTTCTGTGTTGCTGCTGCTGTTTGTTTCTTTGTAAACACGGTTTTAGTTGAATATAGTCTTTCTCTGAGAGTGTGTTTTGTGACAAATTACTATGCAGTGGTTCAAGAACCATTCTTGTTACTAAGAAGTTCAAGATCAATAATAGGGGCCTGCCATTCATAGGAATAATCAGTTTTAATGGTGAGATTTACAAGACTGTATAGTGCTCAAAATTTTTTGAAGTAGCATAATAGTATGCTAACCTAGAAATAAAGTGGAGAGTATTTCTCGCTTCTCCTTTCATGGATTACTCCCAAACAGCATTTTTTTTTTTTTTTTTCAAACATTTTGCTAAATTCCCGTAGCCAGAGGTTTTTTAATTATTATTGTGAATATGAGCAAGTAATACACTGTTTGTTCCCTCTAATGAATTGCTGTGCAACAAGACTTGATGCTAATTCTACCTTTCCCAAAATCTGATATCAAGCAATTTATCTTCTAAATAATACTCTTGAGTACTAAACCTGAAATGTTTTGGCTTCAGCCCAAGTCAAACTTCAGGAAGCTTATTCTCAGAAGCATATTCCCTATCTCTGTAAATGTAATTGTTATAATGAATAGAATACATGTGTCGAGATATTACTTATGAATTTTACCTGTTTACCTTTTGTTCCTGAAACAGAAACATCAAAATGACAGCATGACATGTAAATATTTTGGAGGCAAATTACCATTTTTTTTTAAAGGGGAAAAAAAAATAATTGAAGTAAACCTGCTAAACTGGACCAATCCTCTCCCCTCATCTGAGGAGTCTGCAAAACTTCAGTACTGACATGCGGTAGAGAAACTGTTTGCCCTGCTGTTCTACAGAGCTCTGAGTAAGACCTCCCTGTATCATGTTGTTCTAGGAGATCCTGTCAGTGGAAATGGATGAGTAGTAACTACGTGAGTTCTGCCAGCAAAAAATGCTGTGTATACTGGAACACTGAGGACACGAACTATCAACCTGTCAGGGCAGTTGTTATAGCATCAGTAGCGGGTTTTTTTTGTCCTCATTCTAATATCACAAAATGAAATCTACAGTCCTACACAGACCTCCTAAATTATGGACTGAGGATTGCATTTAGCCCTATGGGAACTTGTTCTGCTACCGCTTCTATACTTTGCGAAAGCAATGGCAAAACAAGCATCCAAGCATTTTGAAAAAATAGTTCGTTTATCCCAGTAACAATGCAAGTAAAACAAACCTAAAAGCATTTTTTGTCAAGTTGCAAATAAAATGTCAACATTTTTTTTCTAAAATGGGAGTTGCTTAGAACTTAAACGTATAGAAGAAACAAGAATGACTCCTATGCATTAAAACGGTGCCTTTCTAATCTTTTAGAAATTTATTATCAAATATTAATTGGAATGAGGAAAAAATGGTGTGATATTTCTGACTGTCAAACGTTACTGAAAATGTCCCACGTTAGAATTTTTTTGAGGAAAATTTTAATACATATGTGAGACTTCTTATAAAGGGCATAAGATATGGAAAAAGCTCACTTCCACTTAGTTTTGTAGTGATTAGAAGAAACTGTGAGGGACTTCTGAGTCCCCTTACTGAGCTAACAGGCAGCATAATGGCAAATGATTCATTGCTGACAGATGAAACGTAGTGCACATTGGAAAAAACAATTTAAACTACTCATACACATAGCTGGGTTCTAAATTAACTATAACCTAGAGGAAATATGCCTGGGTGTCACTGTGGGCAGCTCAGTAAAAATCTTTGCTTTAGTGTGCAACACTAAACATAAAAGCAAACAAAATGTTAAGCTGTATTGAGAGATGGGGTAGAAAATAGTATTGAATATATCTAATAATGCTATAGTGTGAGCATTGCAGCAAATATGTTGTGGTATATAAATCAATGGTATGACATCACTTGAATACTGTGTTCAGTTCTGATCACCGTGAGGCTAGATATAGCAAGAATGGATCCAGTCTGAAACAACTAAAATGATTTGTGTTTAAAGTGAAGAGACTGGGTAAGTATTAAGAGAAATAAGATCAGAAATGAATGCCATACATACATACTAAGAGATATATAGTGAATGCTCCCATTTACTGTGTTTATAATGGGAGATACAAGCAGATACAAAGTAAAAGTCAAAGTTGACAATTTAAAAATACAAAAATGTACTCAACCTCCCTCCCTATGCTGTATGATTAATTATTGAATTTCATTGCCCACTACATTCTTGATATCAAAAATGTAGGAGGATTCATGAAGGATTTGACATTTGTTGAAGTATTGAGGATGTTCACCATTTCAGGACGAAGTGTTGGGAATTCAAGACCTCACTTTGTTTCTGTCTGATACTGACCTGCTTGGTGACCTTGGGCTTCACCTCATAGTCCTCAGCTGCAGACGTTTGTAGTTATAAAGGACCCAGGACAGGACGTACAAAACTACTCAACTACATAACCTGTAAGCAAGTGCTAAACTTACATAATCAATATAAAGTTACCTTCCTATGTGACAATTACCTGTCCAAATGTATCTTGCCTCTTGGAGATCCCTGATGATCTTTATGTAAATAATTTCAGAAAAATTAAAGAAAAAGTGGTAGAACTACGTATGTTAAGGTAGAAATGAGCCCACTACTAGCTGGATGCTTTTCTCTAATAATCTTAACCTCAGGGCAGGTGGGTTTTTTTCCTATGTTTTAGCTTTAAAATACTTAATTTAATAAAATAAAGTATGAAGATAACTCCATTAAATTTACTCATGTGTAGCTTAAAAAAAAAAAAAAAAAGTGGTAGGCCCTCATTCTAAAGTTGTCTATGCAAAAAATGAGAGAAATAAGAAAGTGAAGGGAAGAAGAGAAGAGAGTATGGGCAAAGCTGAATTAACGTAGAGGGCAAACTGGCCAGAGGTCAAAGCAAAGAAGACAGAGACAACCTTTAATTTGGAAATTTTAAGTGTGTCTGAGTTTTTGTAATCTCTTCTATTTCCAAGGCTGATATCACTTAAATTTTGGCTATGGCATGGAAATTTGGTTTTCTTTTGTTATGCTAAACTTTTGAAGTTTATATACTCATAAAAAAGAAAAGGCTAACAAAATCAATTAATATTGAAAAAATAAAGATATAAAAGTTCACAGTAATTAGAAACCTGAACCAGATTCTTATAGTTTGATTGACATTTAAGTCTTACGTTTCCCAGTGACCAACTGGGAAACATAAGACTGTCTCTGAAACTTGAGGCCTAGGGCTGTCTGAATCTGGGCCCTCATAGTCTTCATCCCTAAGTTTCCAATGAAAACCTCTGGAAGTGATGTTACCACATCACTTTTTGTAGGGTAAGAACAGAGAAGATAAGTGATGTTACCACATCACTTTTTGTAGGGTAAGAACAGAGAAGATAAGCTGTTTGGAACAAATTTCTCCATTCTGAGAGAGGAAGCTCTAATTCCTGCTACTTCTAGTGCTTAGGAGGTGAATCCCTGAATACAAAAGCTTTCCTACACTGAAAATACTTCTAACACCAAGCCTGTCTTGCTACTACAAGCCTGAAAACTTATGTTGATCTGTGTTGGCATGGAAAAGAAGCAGAAATCAGTGGTGTGTAAGAATCAGAGGGTTAAACGTAGCACTTGGATCTTTGTTAAGAATCATCTGAGAATTCTTAGAAGATGGGAACAAAGTTAAATAAAGGTAGATCTTGCGCAATTTAAGACTAATTTTTCCCATTAAATATTTGAAAATATTTCAGTGTCTGGAAATAAAATGACCAGATTTAACTGTAAGCACCAGGTCTGAACCTTACCACAGGTATGCAGCCAAAATGAGGTGTGTGTGTGTGGGGAATATTATTCACTAAAGCCTACTAAATCTCCCCAAGAATGCTCAAGAACCTAGCAGAACTTTCATCTTACTGTGTTGAGTAAGAATAGTTAGCTAACTTCTGCACTTCCACTACTTGCTGCCTTTCCCTGTTGTCCCTGTTGCATTCGGTGACTTCTCATCTATGCTAAGACAAGAGCAAGCCTGAGACCCAGCTTTGTCTTAGACCAACAGCATACATGTAATATTGAACATCATTTGCTCCATAGCTGTTCTTCTGGCCCCTCCAAACATGTAAGAGTGGCAAAATGCTATTCTTTGTTTCTTACCAGAGAGAATTCAAAATAGAGTAATAACCACCCCAAATTATGTCTGTGATCTTCTAAGAGGAAGAAGAAAGCGGCCCCTGCAGCTCATCTGTCACTTACCTTGCTAGAATGTGCTGACAGCAATATGTTGGACTGGGGGCTGGGGAAAAGGCAACCAACAACTTTGAAAAGGCAGCCTGGATGCTCTCTTTCTTGAAAGAAAGAGGACAATCATCTCTTTAAGAGGCATAATCACAGAATGTCAGTGATATTGGAAGGGACCTTGAAAGATCATCTAGTCCAATCCCCCTGCCGGAGCAGGAACACCTAGATCAGGTCACACAGGAATGTGTCCAGGCAGGTTTTGAATATCTCCAGAGAAGGAGACTCCACAACCTCTCTGGGCAGCCTCTTCCAGTGTCCCATCACCCTCACTGTGAAGAAGTTTTTTTTCTCATGTTTAAATGATACGGACAAATTGCTTATACTTGGCTAGTTGTTGAATATCATGGTGATATGCAATCATGAAAAAGGAGAGAGACAAGTAATCTGGTTCCGAACATTTTCTAAATAAAGATATTGCCAACTCTTAGAATTTTCAATCACAATGAGAAATCAGGCCTTTGTATTGGGCTGCTGCCTTTGAACTTGCATCTGTGGTAAAGGGGGTGGGCATATGGGACCATAAGAGTCATCTCTTCAAAAAAAAATTTTTTCCCCCTATATTGGAATCCTATTTTAAGTAAATGTACAGACTTTGCTGAAAGTTCAATGGCTAATACCAACAAGAAGAATGTGTCTCTGTCATTCTTGGATGTCCTTGAAATACATTTTGCTTATGTATTCAGTTCACCTTAAATAACTTTAGTACCATTTTCTGAAGACTGTAGACTTAAATGGACAAAAAATTATTTTCTTGATTGTTTTTCTGTGACTTCCTATATACTCTTTCATGAAATCCCTCTGTTAACATTGCTTAATGAAGTAACTTCTGCTTGAATGTTTGGAAGTCAGAGACTGAAATATATAAAAACATTAATCCTGGGACAGTCTTATTTCACTGTCCCTCCTGAATAGATATATGAGCTATATTCTCCACCTTCTGTAGGGAACTCAAACTTTTTTTTTTTTTTTATTAAAGTAAAGTACTAGTAAATGTTAAGTTTGGATGCTGAAACATCAGGCACATATAATCAGAGTTAATTTTGAAGAAAGTCACCATGGAATTGTAAAATATCCTTGTACCTTAAGATTATATATTTTTCTGAAGAAAGAAATCAAATCTCTACAGAAGCATTATTACTTAGAATTTTCCCTTCTGGCAGGATGTATATAGGGTAGTAATTTTAAGGCTTCATATCTATATTTAGAAAGTACTGTAATTCTAGGAACTGTCCTAATTTTGTGCAAGATGTGCCAGCTGGGGTACTATCTGATATTTTTGACTCCTGCAAAAAATGTTTTTCTAAGAGCCGTATTTTACCAACTGACATGGGACATACTGGAATTATATAGTCTCTACCTACATGTCAGCCTTAACTCTGAATTTTCGTGCTTTCCAAGGTTGTTAGCTATTTGCATTACTTTAGTGAAGGTAGGTTTTGGTTATTTTATTCTGTGGGGTTTTTTTTGTTGTTCCCTCCCCCCCCTTTTAACAGTTTAATATCTTACTTATCAGAGAAAAGCAGGGTCCAGTTAGTTAAGGTTTCAGTTGTACGTGGAACGCGACTTCCTAAGCTTGTCATGCATCAAACTGTTATGGCTGGCAATTGTTTAAAAAAATTCATTTTGTTATGAACTAGCCTGTTTTCAACTGGGCTGTTCAGAGATGGATTGCTTTCTGGAGTTTTTGACAGGTGTAATTGTTAAGGCGTCATCTGTTCTTGTTTGCACAAAATACATTTTAGCCAACTGTAGGACTTGCCCGCTAATCTTTCTCACATCATTCCATTCTTTGCTTGCCACTAGACAAATCCCCTGTTATTTGACCAGATGGTGGAAAATCCATTCTCATGATAAGTTGCTTCTAGTTTGCATTTAGATTACCTGCAAAAATGGAACAATTTACTACTCTGCCTCTAACCATCTCTTTCCTCCTTTTTTCCCTTAGTTTGACTTCTTGTAACTAATTATTTAAATTCTGCCCTGTGAGTTAAAATTAGTCATAGCTTACACGTTCCACATGTATGTAAATGCACTTAAGTTGCACCTCAAGTTGCACGATGAATCCATCTAGAGTTTAGTGACACATAAAGATAGGAAGATGAGCTGTCTGATGTGCAAACACAGCAGCTTATAATCCTTTCACATCGGAGGTGATGCTTTTGAACTTTTTAGGAGAAGTATGCAGCCTCGAAAAACCAAGGTCAGGTGTGAGAGTGCACTCAGCAGAATCATCTTATAGCACACACTAAGGAATAGAGGACACGAATATTAAGAGAAATACTGCCTTTTGTCCAATGCTTGTAGGCGTTTTGTCTATGTTTCTAGCTTCTGTACTACAGACAAAAATGAGTTTTAGGCTATAACTATTTGCCTTTATTATCATGAAGTGGCAACTTTTACTGTGTAAAAGCTTGTTATGAGTACGAGTGCGTTTGTTTCTTGAACCAGTCAAAATTCAACTAAAATTGGGGTGAGCTAACCACTGCGAATTGATCAGACTCAAATACTCTTCAGTGCTCTAATTTTTAATACAGAGAAAAATACAAGAAATCAATTTGAAAGCATAAAATAGGACATGAATATACAGTACCCAGAGTAAATAGCCAATATACAGTTTTATCTTGAGGTAAATCAATTTTTGTATGTGGAACCTTAGAGAGATACTCTATCTGCTGGGATAATGTGCTAAAAACAAGTTAGCAAAATTAATTTGGTGAAGATTGTGTAAAAGGTTAGGTTTTTGGGGGTGGTGTTGGTGTTTTGTGGTTTGTTTTT
>VXBJ01004676.1:0-98768 GCA_013400055.1 Nycticryphes semicollaris | reverse complement strand
TTTTTTTTTTTTTTTTTCTTTTGAGGGGGGAAAACAGCTCAAAACTAAAACAACCAAGACTGATTGTCCTGGTAAACTTCTTTTCTGGATCTTGCCCAGTAATTCTTGCTACTTGTCTTTATGTTTTGTTGAGTTTTTGTTGGCGTTCTTGGGGGGTTGGGTTTTTTGTTGTTTTTGGTGGCTTTGTTTTCAGTAGGAGAGCTGAATAAGCTGTTCTGTGAGGTAGTCTAAATTTCTGACCTCTTTCTGGCCCACAGCCTCATAGTTATCAGATGATAATTATTGTAAATGTAAATCTATTAAATGACAGCTAAAGTGCATAGGGCATAGGACAGAGAGCAAATGGGTGTGATGGTGTTAGGCAGCTTCTAAATTACATGAAATACAAACATAGTCTTTATTCAGCATAAAAGTCCATTTATACTTACCATGGTAAAATGAACATTCATGATAAGAGACAAATATCATATAAGAAAACACGGGATTTTTTTTTTTTTCCCAAAGCCTTGCTCTAGGTGGTCACTGCATAGTTATAAACCTGGTGTGCACTTTGAAATGTATTTCTTAGTGTCTCAGGACTGTGTGCTTTTTCAGGTTAAGCACAATAAACCCCATTCCATGCTAATTTAGATGCTGTGCCATCTCAGTGACATCAGTACGATTTTAGGAGATTTACATTGATGTTCTATTTGACTCAGTGTTTTGGGATATGATTTATTTTTATTATTAATGCTGTTGGCAGGAAAGAGGGGAATGGAGAAGAGTAAAATAACTCTTTAAACAAAATTGTTAATGAACATTGTGTAAAGACTGGGTCCAAAAAAGGTCATAGGATCCAGCCCTCTAAAGTGCAAAGGAAGACTTATTTCCCTCAGATTAGGATCCCCAGCAGCTGCTATATTGTGTAAAGAATCTCATATATTGCTTAAATTAAAGCCAAACAGAATGAACAACACTCCCCCATAATGCCTCTCCTCCAAAAATGAAGTTTCATGTTGTAGCCTCTTGCCCGCCTTTGGTTGTGGCACCCAATTTTGCTTAGATAGAAAGTAGTATTGTGACTTGCAGTCCCAAGCTCTGATCTAACCTTGAATTACAGAATGGTTGAGATTGGAAGGGACCTCTTTTCCAACCACTTTGGGTTTGAGAAGCAGAGTTACCCAGAGCAGGTTGCCCAGGACCATGTCCAGGCAAGTTTTCACTATCTTCTCAGATGGAGACTCCACAACTTCTATGGGCAACCTGTTCCAGTGCTTTGTCACCCTTGTAGTATAAAACTGTTTTCTGATGTTCAGATGGAATATCCTGTGTTTCAATTTGTCTGTCATCCATTTGAAAAAAGAGCAAGCAAACACCAAACTAACCAAAAGCTGGCTGACAAGTATTCTACACTGGCTTGATGAAGTTCATTTTGCCAGGGTACTGGTAGAAGAAAGAGGATAAATCTGAAGACCTGTGATGAGGGAACTCGTCTGGGAAGGATTCTGATAGTTTTTGCAAGGACTGCTTATGCATTTTTGAATGACTCTTAATATAACACTCACTGTGGCTCCCTTTCTTTCATCTGATGAGTCCTGACTTCTTTGTTTTGTTTTGTTTCAATAGTACCATTGTTGTACCAGGAGTTAACACATCCCTTGCTTTAGAACAGTTATCAAGGAGTCTGTGGTAATTTTTGGAACTGTGGGGGATATATATTTAAACCTCCTCTCGCTGACAGGCATGGAGAGCCTAGTTCTTCTGTCTTTGCTAAAGCTGTGAAAAACCAGGCATCTCATCTAGTCTTGTTTTGTTGTGGTTTTTTTTTTTTTTTTTATTTAAACCTAAAAATACCAACCAACCAAAAAAAAAAAAAAAACCCAAAAAACCAACAACCAACCAAAACGAAATCACCACCACCAAAAAAAGGTGGGTGAGGAAGGGAGAGTTAAAGTAGGAATATGGGTCAGCCAATGTGATAATGCACTGAAGATTTTGAGGCTTGAATTCACTTTGATGTAGGCGTTTCTGGTTGACCCAAAGTGAACTGTTTATGTCTCATGCACAAACAACACAGAAGGAACTCTCATTTTCTGGATTTCTTTTTTAACTAGCTTGCATAGTTCCCTGCAGATAGCTTGAGTTGTCTTGTGTTGCAAATTAAATTTTAAGATACTTAGCTTTCCCCGTACACTGTGTGTGGTGCTTTGCATTTCACTTAAAGGCTCTGGGTATCACAATAAATTACCCTCTTGAGTGATCCCTTAATTATGAATGCAGGAGTATCTAGGATTTGGAGGTGTTTGGTCCTGCCTTTGATCACTTAGCTGTCTCCTTCCTGCACATGGGTTCTCATGGGCCAATAATAGTGCTGAGGCATGCTCAGAAGACGTTTCCAATTTAAAAAAGTAAGGGACCAGGGCTGTTAAGACATTAAATGGTTTGTTCGTGCCACTCTCTCTAGGTACAGAATTATTGAGGAAGGCCCTCGGTTCCCACAGTACGCAACTTTCCATTTTCTTGTAAAGCGAGTTGCTAAATAATGATACTTTTTTTCTCAAACGTCCAGTCAGTCTCAAATTACTGTTGAAACAAATATGTGATTTACAAAAAAAAAAGACTAGAGTAAAACATAATAATAATAAAATAATTCTATATTGACAAGAATCTTTATTTTTAAAAAATTCACAGCCTCAAATTCTACATTTTAAAAATGTGTAAAATTTCTCAAATAACTTATACTTACCCTAGTCAACTACTGTTATATTAAAAGTGAAACAGGTATAAGTTTGTGGAAAATAGAAAAGCATCTAAAATGTGTTTTTAATTCCAGAGAAGAGGGAGAGGGGGAAAAAGAAAATTGGTAGGTACTGTTTTGTGTGCAATTCCCAAGTATATTTTAAAAACAACATTGAATTTTTATAGTCAAATTATATTTTCTGCTAAAAGAGAATTGGGGAGGGATGAATAATAGAATGATTGACAAATCTTTTAGGGCCTGATTTTACAAGATGCTGCACACCTCCTGATTGCTGCCAATCACTTTCATTTTCTTTCAGTCGATCCAAGAACATATGGCATTATTCAGATGGTGCTGAGCACCTTCAGTCACAGTCCTCATAATGCCACAACATCGTCATTCTGTGCAAATGTGAGAATTGCTGTTGACATTTTAAATTGGAGGGTTATTTGGTCTTTGTCTGGACAAACTCCCAGCTGATATAAATGGATGTTCTGCCTGAGGAGGGATTGCCACAGTAAACAATAAATAATCAATTTTATAAGCCCTATTGTATATACTGTGATGTATCAATTCGGTTCATAAAATTCTTTACCTCTTCCACTTCTATTTGAGGGGGGGGGGAAATGCCATTCTTGTGGAGAACTGAAGTTTAGTTTACTCTCAGTGCAAATTTTGAGAAGTGGAAATTCTGGATGTTATGTGCATACCGCAGTTGATTTAAAGACATCAGAAAGGTGTTTAATTTAAAAAGAAAAGAAAATCACTTTCAACATACTGATTTGTCCTGCATTACAGTTACCTGTAGAGAACCTCTAGTCATGTCTATCTGTTTTTGATGCCTCTACAGAATAACTGTCCAGCATCCTCTGCCCAACCAATCAGAATGTAGGAAAATCTACCGATATGACGGAATCTACTGTGAATCTACCTACCAGAAGTATGTTGAAATCTGTGTGAGTCTTGCCTCTAGCTCGTGCATTTAGTGCTCGTGCTCTCCCGCTATTCAAAAATTACACGTGTGTTGAAACCGTACACTTCTACTTGCGTGCAAAATCTCTACAGCAGGGACAGAAGTATGTTGTTTAATTCTTTGGGATTGTGCTCTAAAAGCTAAAAAGCAAATAAAAGCCCCTATGACTTTAGTAAATCTCTCAGATATGCTCCTGTACAGTGCAATAAACAAGAATGTATACACTAGAAAATCTAGGCAAAACGTATTGCACAGGTGCTTCACATCTTAGGGATTTGAAAGGTGTGTTATGTATAAATTAGCTGTCACTTTTTTTCAGTCGTGTAATGGAATGATGAGTTGTAATTTGCATAATCCTTTAAGAAGTCAAATTATACTGTCATGTAGCAGACTTAACATGCTAGCTAGGATTTCATAGCTTTGCAGCTAATTAGTATGTACCTTACAGGACAGTTAAATTGAAGTTGAGTCCTCTTGCTTTGCAGTCATTTGCCTTTGTCCGTTGCCCTAACAGAGCCTGCTTTTGTGCATAACTCAAGATTGTTACTGGTGCTTCTGACAAAAGTGCTATTGCTATGGGCAGACAAATGCAACGTGCTTGACTTCTGTTACTTTTGCAATCAGTGAAGTTTCTATTTTGCTGTAGTAAGGATTTAATAATCTAATTTCTACATAGAATTGAAAAGTATATATTTGACAGGTATAAGGTAGATTTATTTTTATTAATATATTGCAAATGCATTATGAGTTTTCTGCTAGCTTGCTGGATTTTGAAACTGCTTTCTGTCACTTTGTGTTTACTTTTCATGCTCCAACTATGTTCTTGTTTTGTATCTGAGTGTTATCTTCTAACAGATTTCATTTTTCTAAAACCCCCTTCTAAAAATCAATGTTACTCTGCATTGCAACAGCATATTTCTTTGTCAAGGCATTCATGCTTATTATAAATTTTGAGGTCTTTCTCTCATCCCCTCTCTTTATTCCATAACCTGCTGCTTGTTTCCTGAGTGTTTTCTTGTAATAAATTCAACTACATCAGTAATAGCTGTTACTTTGGTGTAAATGAAGAGTATCATTTTGGTTTGCAGAAGTGAGAGGAAAGGAGAAATCTAGATTTATCAATATAATTACAGCATCAATGTAATTTGGTGAGCCAAAATTAAAATGTGACCTCTTGCTTGGCTTTTTGTGAATGGCTACTTTTGGTGTGACACGTGATCTGTCCATGATTTCACATTTATTTATTCACATTGACTTATAAATACTTCTTGCACTTTATGAGTTGTTAGTGGTTTTTCCTTCTATCTCTCCATAGAATGGCAGTGTCCAGGGTGACTGAAGCAGTCTAAATCTAGCATGGTTTTAAATATTTCCATAGAACTTATCTTCAGTAGTTTTACTTTACTTGTAACTTCAGTAAGTGCAAAAATGTGTTCATTTATTTAAATATGAAGCAGATTTGTTGTGTGCTATTTATATCAGTTTTTAGAACAACTTCAAGATTTTGAAACTTTGTGGAAATAAGAAAATTTGGCACAGTTTGTCATTGAGTGTTAAATACAGTGATGGCTTCACTGAATGTTGCAAAATAGTTGATTATCTTAATTTTTTTAGTTGGGTAGAATTTATAGTCAGTATAGTTTAAGCCAGCTAGCAGTTCTGGCCACAAAATGGAATAGTAGACGTTAACTTACAAGTCAGTATATAATTGCAAACAGACATTAGCTAAATACCTTTTCAAAAACAGGTAAAATGTGAAAATCTAACTGGTGATGAAAGTGTTGGGTTTGACATCTGTTTTGTCATACCTGAAACGTGAATTTGAAGGATTATAGCCCAGTTCACTTGTAAAAAGCGTGGATTATTTTGGAAAACTAATAGCTAGGTCTTCTTACAGAAAATATGGAGTGCTTTTTGATTTAGTGAAATTTTCTCTCCATATTTCTGCTTAAGTTCTCTGAGGAGTTCTTTCTGTTGCCTTCCCAATGGATGTTTTTGGTACTTTTCTTCCCAGTAATTTATTTCCAATGATGTAACAACAATCAAAAACAACAACAAAAAGATCCTCCTTTTTTCATGGCACTTTAAAAACTTACACAAGTGCTATAAGACAAGTGAACATTTGGTACTAGTTGTTCATGTGCATCTCTTATGCAGACTCCGATCTCTCCCCTGATTAGACTGGAGAAAGGAGAATGGATATAAAAATGGGCACTGGTGGTCAATGCAAAGGCCTGTGTGACCCACATTTTTCCTGGAGTGTAGTTTCTGGGCTGGACACAAGCCAGCAAGCTACTTATTCTGAGAGGTAGAGGAATTTAAAGGACTGTCCATACACAATGGGACAGGACAAAAAATTGTGGATTTGGAGCTTGACTGTTTTTTCTCCAGTCTATTTTAAAAGTGAAAGCAGTGCTATTCTGGGTTTATGCTTAATTGTGTACCTACTGAAGGTATTTTGCATAAAATCACTTGAAATTGAGATAGTCTGATCCTTTCTGTAAAAAAAAAATTTGAAATGATAATACTATGCCTTCTAGTCCAAAAATAGTTTTCAGAAAATACTTGGGGTAGTAACCTTTTTAGTCAAATCTTAGTGCTACTACATACTATAAAAAAAAAACAGTCGGTAAGAGTTCTTAAAAGTGTAGATTAGTAAATACATTATGGTACTATAAAATAACAATGTTGCAAAATGTTTTTTGCAACACAGGTTTCAGAGGAGTTGGACTAATAATTACATTAGCTAATATACATAATAGCAGAATAGGCAGAATAGTAAATATTTTAATACAAATCCCTCTAGGCTATTATGATCCCCATGCAATTCAGTCTCATAGCTGTCACTAGATATGTGTCTCGGAACAGAGTGGAACACTGTTTTTCCTGCTAACAGCTTTTAAAACTGTATTTATTACCACTGCCATTGTCCACCACCTTGGTTGCCATGGGTCTATGTTGGTTTCAGTGGCTGAGCACATACATATGCTTTTTAAAAAAGCTGTAAAGTAAGCTTGAAAATTAATTTTTTTTTTCCTGTGTTCACTAGCAGTAGAGACTAACACACCAAGGGTTTGTAAGAGATTTTACCATTGTGTTTTTTGAAATAGATGACGTGTCTTGAGGTAAAACCAGAGCCTATCAGTAACTGGCCTGGGATACAGCTGTCCATCAACTACTGAATATTTTCCTTTTTCTTTTCCATTTCCCACAGCTGTAGCCAGGAACTTCCAGACTCTTCTTTTGTGATGTCAAACAAAATTGACAACAAAAGAAGTATTTCTTGTTCAGGTCTAGCTACTTCACTATGACCTGCCAAGGTTTTTCCCTCTTGCCCAGGTTGAAAATCCTTTCTTCTGCTTGCTCAGACACCTACGGTTTTGCACTCTTGTTCACCTTTATGGAGTGTCAAATAGTGAACAAAGCCGGGGTAGGTGATCTCCAGAGATAGCCCAAGAGAAGCACAGATCCCTGCCCATGCTCCAGTTCTATTTGTTGCTAAATTACAAGAAGTAATGATGTGTCAAGAATAGGGGTTTTTTACTTGTCTGCAGGGAGTCTCTGTTGTGTACCAAGCAGAGGATATCTCAGGTCTTGTGTTGGTCTGAGCCTGCAAGTTACTCCATTCATAAAGTGGCCCTGCAAAGTATCACCTGGGTTGTGAAGGGAATCAGTTTGTTGGCTGTTATGTGCGATCTCCAAAGTAAGGCTGGAAGAATCATTTCTTCCTGTTTGCATTAGGCAAATTAAAGGTCATTTCTCTCTTAAAGCATAGAGAATAAGGAAGAGTTCTACAGTGAGGTACTTCTGAAATCAAGAGCATGGAATAAATATGTAAGGAAAACATCTCACTCTTTTAAATCCTGGAAATACACCTGTGGTCTTATTAGCTCTTTTTTTCTTCATTTCTTTGCAAGTTAGTGAAATGATCACAGAACAGAAGGCTCATTGATTTCAGGCTAAGAAGTGGAGCAATTTTTCCTGGGAAGTGTAGCTTGATCATGTAAACATCATAGAATAATTTAGGCCTAGCCATCCAGCCAGTTTTTTACCCAGGGAAGCGTATCCCTGTGTAAAGGGTGAGCAGCCAGTTTCTCCAGGAGAATGCTGTGAGAAATAGTGTCCAAAGCTTTACTAAAGTCCAAGTGAACAACATCTACAGCCTTTTACTCATCCACTAAGTGAGGTCACCTTGTAACAGAAGGAGATCAGATTAGTCAAGCAGGACCTGCCTTTCATAAACCAAACTGTGCCTGATCACCAGGTTGTCATGTGCATGCTGCATGATGGTACTCAGGATGGTCTGCTCCATAATATTCCCTGGCACAGAAATCAGACTGACAGGTCTGTAGTTCCTGGGATCCTCCTTCTGGCCCTTCTTATAGATGAGCATCACTTTTGATAGTTTCCAGTCAACTGGGACCTCCCTGGTTAGCTAGGACTGCTGATAAATTATGAAAAGTGAGCACTTCTGCCAGCTTCCTCATTACCCTTGGGTGGATCCCACCTGACCCCATACACTTGTCCGTGTGTCTAAGTCATGTAGCAAATGGCTAACCATTTCCCCTTGGATTATGGGGGGTACATTCTGCTCCGTATCTCTACGTCTTCCTGCTCAGAGGGCTGGTTATCTGGAAAACAACTGGTCTTGTTCTCTGAGGCAAAGAAGGCATTAAGCTTTTTCCTCATTCTTTGTCACTGTTTTTCTCCGCATCCAGTAAAGGATGGAGATTTTCCTTAGCCCTTCTTTTCTTGCTAATGTATTTATAGAAACACTTTTTTTGTCTTTTACAGCAGTAGCCAGATTAAGTTCTAGCTGGGCTTTGGCTCTTCTAATTTTCTCCCTACGTAACCTCACAACCTTCTTGTAGTCTTCCTGAGTGACTCTACCCATTCTTCCAATGGTCATAAACTGTATTTTCCTCTTTCCGTCCTGCTCCACCCCCCCCTTCCCCACCGCCCTGAGTTACAGCCAAAGCTTTCCATTCAGTCAGGCAGGTCTGCCCCACTGGCTCATCTTTCAGCATGTGGGGACAGTTTGTTCCTGCACCCTTAAGGGTTCCTTCTTGAAGAATGTCTAGCCATCCTGGATTCCTTTGCCCTTCAGGATTGCTTCCCAAGGGACTCTGTCAACCAGGCCCCTAAACAGGCCAAAGTCTGCCCTCCACAAGTTCAGTACAGCAGTTCTGCTGATCCCGCTCCTTACTCTTCTGGAAATAGAAAACTCTATCATCATCTCTCTGTGCCCAAGAAGGTCTCCAATCATCACGTCGCCCACAAGTTCTTCTGTGTTCACAAATTGTCCAGCGAGGTCTCATCCTGAGCCTATAAATGCTAAAAACATCCAAACTTAAGACCCAAATAAGCTCTCCTTGGACTATATGTTGAATCAAAACCAGAAATATTTGTACAACTGAGAAGGAGGCACATTGCTAAACCATTCCTGTCAGTCTTTAAGGTTTAAATTAAGATCTGTTTATTTATCAAATGGATTAAACAAAGACAAAATGGCTTTGCATGTCCAAGAAATCTCATGACCCTGGTAGACAGCGCAAATGAGTGTATAAACCTTTTAACAGAACAAATAGCTCTCCCAGAATTTCTAGTGAGGGAATTCAACCAGATGCAGAACATGGAAAGATGAAGGATTTCTCAGGGTTGTTGAAGTAGTGTGCAGTGCCCATCGCCACCTTAATGTGAAGAAAGCAGTAAAAGACTTGCAGAGGAGGAGCCAATAGTTCCAAATAGAGATTCACGACTCTATGAAAGTAGGTTAAAACCCCTGCTGGCTCCTCTGCGGCTGGGGGTGCTGGTTTGGGTCAGTATAGCCATTTGAGCAGCACAGGGAAGTTGATAATGTCTGAGAGGTCACTATCTTTTTGTTTCTTAGTGGTGGTGGTGCACATAAATTGACTTAGAAAGATGTAAGAATTTTCAGACTTTTTGTTTGTATATCCTGACTCACGATACCATATAGCTGAGGAAAAGATGCAGTTGTTTGAAAATTATTATTTTATCTGCAGGAAAAACATGTAACATAGGACAGCAGGACTATCATTCAAGGTAATGCTGTAGTGTGCACAAGCTTTTTTTCCAACAGCGACTTTATTTCCCATCTTTAGTGGTTAACCTAAGAGAGAATATACTGAAGAAGCTGCTACTTGTTTTGATCTATTCTAATGAAAGGAGATGCTCCCATCTTTTTACACAGTGGATCTTTTTTTGGGAGAGGGGCATTCTCTCACTTCACATCTTGATTTTTCTCCTCACAATGTGAATTTAATAGGTGTATTTGAAGGAGATTCTATGCATATCCTCTTCATAAATTTGACCTCTTCTAAGAAGATATTGAAAGCTAATAACCTAATTCGTTCTCTATCAGAAAATGGTAGAGAAGCCACTGCTAAGTCATGTAACAGGCTACAGGCTTTTTAATATAAATCATCTGATTCTTACAGCCTCAGTGTGAAGGCTGCCTGGCAGAACTTCATCCCTCTTACAGCTGTCGTCTTCCGCTCTCACCTTTGTGTAGCTTTGAGCATATCTGCAAGTCTGTGCTGAGCTGTTCTAGATGTCTTTTTCAGGAAGGAAAAAAGTTTTTAAGCAAGTTTAAAATACATCCAAAAGTGAGCCAATGTCTCCTTACACATGAGAGTGGGCTTTCTCTGGGTAAGAAATTAGATTAGCTGTGCCACTTTAAAATGATTAATGATCACTGGCTAGCATTAAGTTGAACATCTAATCCTTGGCTGATTGGAGCATTTGAGAGAACAGCACTCAAACCTCATAATTTTTCAATAACAGAAATTTTGTCATATTTCTGTTATGTCACAGATGTTGCACTGGCCTTAACATTTTACTTTGAGATTAATGGAACGTATCGTGAATAGAGAATAGGTGCAATGTGTATACATGCTATCTGAAAATGTTCTTCCACTGAATAATAAAGGGCAATATTGAGGCTTACAAAATTCTGTTCAGTTTATAGTTCAGTACAAATTTTGAAGATTCACTTAAGCTTTGCAGTATCTAATTGTAATATCTATTCTGCCTTTGATCTTGAAGTGACTTTGGTATTGGTCAACTGACCAATTAGGCAATTACCTTTTGCAGTCTTGCACGCAATCCATGTTAAACTGGCTGGGTCTTCATGTCCTTTGACCACACCCTTTCAATAGGATATTAGCCACAGTCTGCTAATTCCTTGCTAAGATATTCCATAGAAAATGTTTTTGTATTTCATTTTCATTTCAGATATGAAGGATACTTTTTCTGTTCTGTGTTGGTTGTTTTGTGGTTTTCTGTGCTGAGAGATCAATTCAAATTATCTGTGACTGCGCTACTCTGTGTATTCAGCAAGGTTTCACTTTTCCCATGCTCTTTTCAGTAACTTGCCGCTTTGCACAAATACAGAAGCGCTAATGCCAAGTGTATCCAAAATAATACTTGGGGAAGCAGTGAGGAAGATAATAAGTTCTTACTCAATTTATATCATCATTCCACAACTTAGGAGAAGAGGAAATAATTATTCCTCACATACAAGGAGTTAGCTGAATACCCGCCCTAAAGCTCCTGTAAGTGCTGTGGTAACAAAGCTATCCTGAAGCATTTTAGGTATGCCTTTGAAAGGCAGAGTTTCAACTCTTTGCCATCTTTCAAAGAACAATAAAAGGTAGTAACATAGTCCTGCAACTTCTGTTTCTTTTTAGAAGGAAAATGCTGATTATAAAAACTTCAAATGAAAGAAAATCCTGCCTTTCTTCAGAGGAACTGTACTTACTGATAAAGTATTGTTACCTTATTTTTAGTCTGAAGTTTTCTAACTTTTATGCAGCAAAATGTACCAAATCCAGCATTAAGTATCTGAAAAATTCACCTTTAATATTCATGATACTCTTCAGTTTTTACTCCTTCCCCCCATTTGGATATTTGTAGGGAGTAACCCAGTGATCATTTATCCTTCTCTTTGACACAAATTTCTCATTCTTAGTAAGGCAAGTTTTTCCTTAATTTGAATGTTTCTCATAGCTGTTTGATAACGTCTTTCTAGTTTGGGTACTAGTATAGTCCATTAGTTGTTCCTGTGGAAGTGCTCAGGGATCACAGATATGAACTGGAACTCTATTGTCATATGCTGTTTGAAATGGAAAGATTCTCTATCTCAATATCGGTACTGATTTTTATAATCCTTTCCTATTGCTGTTCTGTGTTTACTACTTTGTACTTCAAAGGATCTTTTTCACTGCTCTAGCCAGGGTATTGCACTGTGGGCTAATATTAATTTGGTTATCCACCATCATCCATATGCCTGTTCCTAGGCTATTATATTGTCTTTGTTTGGAATCTCTGCTGTTAGTTACTAGATAGACAGCTTTGTGTTCAGCTGTGTTAAAACACATCTTATTCAGGTGAGCCTAGGCTGCCATGCAATCTCTGGAACTGACAACTCCCCAGTATTTACCATTTTATTATCTTTTGTGTCATCTGCAAATTTTACTGGGAAGGATTTTATGTTTCCTTTCACATCACTGATTTATTCTCCTGCACAGGTACTCTGTAGGGAATAAAGGGCTCAAGGAGTTCTTTCCCTGCACAGAGTACTTGGGCTAGACCTAATCCATATTTCAGAGCTGCTGGTCATAATGGCTGGGAACAGATTAGGGCTGCCGGCACTGATGAGTTGCAACCAAACAGGGGCAGTGAGTCATGAGCACACACTCTTTACTTCCAGCAGTATGAGATGGCTGCAGCCTTTCTTTAAAATAATGTGAGGCTTGTTTTACATAGTGGTGCTTGTTGAAATACAGAAGACAATTCTCCCTTGAAAATTTGTGTCTGTAGCAATGACTACTAGTGAATTCCACTTTTTCTTTCTTTTTTTTTTTTTTTTTTTTTTTTTTTTTTTTTTAAAAAGGCTGTTTGTGGAAACAAAGCTAGATTATTTGCAAGTGGTTAGCAAATTTAGTGAATGTGTTTATCCAAGAAGAAGAGCAAAGAGGTGGTTATTGGTAACCCTGAAATATTTCATGTTAGTTTTCTTCCTAAATTTGTCATCTTTGATTTCACTTCCAAATGATGGTTTCATTTAAAACTAAGTCTGCTTTTCAAATTGGTATGGGTTTAAATAATGAGGTAATCAAGCCTAATGTTTTATTGAAAAATAAGTTTACACTTTACCAGAAATGAACCTTTTGGTTAACATTTTGTCCCTCGTTTTTCCTGTACCCCCCAAAAGGATTTCATTGAGCAAACCTCAAAATTGTGCTCTGAAGATTTTTTTTCCTTAAGTTGGCCACTTAGCAGACCTGCTCAGTACTGCACATTGCTTAAGTTTAAGGCTTAAATGAAGTTATTTAGCCATCTATTAATTCTCCCATGTAGCCATAGAGCTTCATGGTACAAAGATGACACAACTCATATTTGACATAAAAATGCAGCAGTATCACTAAACTCCTGACTTACCTATGACAAAATTATTGACTTTCTCCTAAAATTCCTTTATTGTAGCAGTGTCTGTAGTCCATTTAAATTATTTATGCTGATTTGCTTTCCCTTGAAGACAAATACTGCTCCAGTTAAAACATGCAAAGATTTAGAAAAGTCTGCGTCACCCAAAACTGGTATACAGAAAATGAGACTTGCATTACATTCTGTAAAGCTAATTTGTTTATACAACATTTTCATTAGGTGTTCACATTCACAGTCTTAAAGTTATATGGTCCTGTACATGCATGTACATATATGCATATACAAAGACACACCTTTGAAAAGAAATAAAATACAATAATTTTACAGAAAAAGACAGTGGAAGTATAAAGCCTGCTTCTACCTGAGTGCAACAGGAAGGTGATTATTTTTAATCTATGTCATTTTTAGATATTAAAAAAAACCCTGAAGAAGCAAAAGAAAAAAAAAAAACCACCAAAACCAGCGGAAAATACCCAAACAAAAAACAAAAACTCTGAAATCATATGAACCAAGGATTATATAATTAGGATTTGCCTTACTTTCTGGTGAATAGGGATTAAATTTCTCATAAATACCTAACAAACAGTCTGATCAACAATAAGGAAAGGCTGTCATACTCTATCATACTTAGTTTTCTGCGCATTCAGCAACAGGAGACTCATGAAAGTAGATACCTTTGTTGTAGTTGCACTGAACATTATCTTACAGTTTTGGAAGCGGTGTTGGGTCTGTGCCATCTTGGAGATTGCAGACTGTGGTAGAGAGTAGTTTAGGATGCTGTATTATGTACCATTTAATCAGGCTGCACTGTTTAGAGTATGTGTTGTGTACTGGGAATAATTTGTGTGTAAAGTCTTTCCAGCTGCATCTATATAAAAGGTGAAATTCCCCTACCTCCTCACAAAAGTCAGTTAAATGGACTGTGGGGAATGGAGCAGCAGTTGAATGAATTAATTTCATGTAGCTGTCCGTAGCTGGCTGTGTCACTGCAGTGTGCTTCCTCCACAGCTGACTCGCAGCCAGGGCCTTTACACATCTTTCTGGAGTTCTAGGACTGCTGAATGTTTTTTTGCATTGATCAATTTGTATTCTTGTCTAGAAGTGTCCTGTATAGTTTTCCATCCCCTTGCTAAATTCCAGTGACTCATTTACTGTGCCTAGAGCAGTAGATCAATACGGCTTGTGACTTTGGTGGACTTTGCTACCTATTATTATTACCTTTGCTACCTCTAAGATTGGATATCATCACAGTATTAGGAGAGGGAACAGTAGCCCTGTCTCCTGCATATCCTCTCATTTAAGCTACTGTATGTGCTGCTTCATGTGGCTGGGGGAGGGGGCCATTGCGGGCATTTCCCCTTTCCCCAGTGGAAAGTCTCCCATTTGTAAGTGTACTATCTGCTGCTGATTCCTAGTGACACGTGTACAGACAGTCCAGGCAAAGAGAGGCACTGAAAAGATTTTTCAATCTGTAAAATGGCTTGTGTAACTAGTCACACAAGCTCCCTGCACTCGGCTAGGCAGTCCCTCATCTGTCTGTAGTCAGTGATCAATACTGATCAATGGATTGATCATAACTGTGCTTTGGTATAGCATGTACATTTTGGTATATTTGCTGTACAGGCTTTGGTATAGCATGTACAGCAAATATAGTGATATTTTCTTTGCCTAGAGAACACTGCCATGCTCTGCTTTTTGAGCTGGATGTTATACTAGAAAGGACATTCATATTTTGCTAACTCCTCAAGTTGAATTGAGAGGTGTTTGTTATTCAGTAGGAATGGAAAATGATCAAAATATTTTGAGTGAAATACCGAGCCAAGATTAAGACCAGAATATAAGCCAAGTCTGTAGTATATTTTAGTACGGGTTGGTCAACTGGAGGTATTTATATGGTGTAGTATCCCACTTGGACAAAGCTGCATCAGCAGAAACCTCAATAGCAGATAATATTTTACTTGCAAAACTGTTCTTCTACTGATACTGCTTGTTTCGTTAATAAGTGGTGATTTTCCTGTATGAGTCCAAAGCCGACCTTTGCTGATACAGCTGATTACATACTTAGTGCCTTGCCACAGTGGTGTACCAAGATTGCTTTATTGGCAAAATGCTCCTAATGCAGACCTCATCTGATTTCAGTCATTCACTTTTCTTGATTTCAAAGCTCAACAAAATAAGACTCCTATTGTAGAATGTGAAGGGATGTTAGTTGTTCCATGACTCTGTAGTGAATAATCACTGGGATAAAGAGACCCAAGAGCTGTACTGCATTGAAAAATCAATCCTGTTTTTCATAATATAATTAAGTTTTTTTGTCATTTGAGATATTCTTGTTGTAGACTTGAATTAAGGGTGAGAAGCCTAATCTTCTGAGTTGCTTCACATATTTTACTTTTGTTCTTCATAGAATCCTGCTGGTGGTGGGATTTGCCTGATCGATTGTGAGCTACATTGAGCTTCTTTGTCTTGAAATTGATGATGTAAATGAAAACTTTCCAAAAGTATTCTGAGCTTTTTCACTCTCTCAAAAATCTCTCAACCAAAATTGAAGTGAAAGACCCGATGATTGTAATCTAGTCAGTGCAATGCCTTGCTGCAGGCATCTGGCAACACCTAGGTCTCATGACTAAGGGAGCATTTTATGGTTGTTGTAGCAGGAGGCTGCCTTGCTTCCAAGGGTAGCAGCATGCTTTTAGAATCACTGCATTGCTGCTTGATTGTTGGCGATGGTTATGTTACATGCAAGACCCGGCGTGACACAGAAAGGCAGCTCTGATTCATATCATCAGGCATGTATCCAGACCATGCATCAGCATCAATGGTAACTGTGGCATTGAAATTGCTAGAAAAGGCATAGAATCAGATAATCATCCATAAAAGAGTACTACTGAATAGCTACGAAGTTCACAGCTGGTAGATTCATATCTTATGGGAGCATGGTGCTGTGCAACAGGCAAAATGTGTTAAGTTTTCTAAGCAGGTTAAGGCAACTTCATTAGATAGGGTTTTTCCATTGGTGTTACTGAGTTATTTTTACCTCACCTCCTCCCTAAGTGTACTTGCAAGTTATAAACAGATCTCTTGTGAGATGTCAAAAGAAGAGCAAATCAACCGCTCCAGGCCTAGATTGTCTCTTGGAGGTTAAACTGAAATCTAATTGACATTGTCACTAAATGGAATGAAATACGTTCTGGAATGTCAAAAATTACATTAACTTTTCAGAATATTGTGCACACCAAGTTTTTTAATTTGTCTTGCTTAGATACTTTGATGCATTCCTGCAGCAATGCTGCTTTCACCACAGTAAAATAATCCAAGAAATGAACTTTACATCCTTCCCCCTTGTTTACACCAGATAGCATCTGTATTAGCTTGAAAACCAAGAATAAATCTTCTTTCCTAATTTGAGGGAGAGTCTGCTCTTAAAATCTTTTAAGAATTCATAGGAAATGTGACGTTTCACAGGTGGTCAGACCATTTTTTATGGGAACTGGCTGATCCTTGAACACACTGGTCGTTATTAGAATGAGTGATCTTTTTCTCAGCAACAGTTTAAGGAGGTGGAATCCTTCTCTGAGCTCATGGAGCCCTCCTCACCTGGGTGCTTCTTAAAAGATGGTTAGCACTGGCCATATGGCTCTTGCAAGCTTCTTAGTGACATGGCACTAATTTGCTCATGGCTACAAGTGAGAGGCTTCTTTTCTTTTACTTGCTACTGGAGAACACCACAGTCCTGATGCAGGTGGTCTCACTCCTGGCTGCCTATGAGCACTCTTAATCCATGTGCTGTTAGGGTGTTTGCAATAACCTGGAGTGTAGAAGAAAATGCTATTAATTTCAGGCTCTGCAAAGGGGGAATAGGACTTTACAAGGGCTCCTCTGCTCTGAGTGTTCTAAGTGTGTTTACTCTAAAAGCATGGTGTAAGGCTTATCTGTTTACAGATATATATTTGATAAGAGGTGATTTAGTGAAATATATTAAAATTTGTTTTGGCATGTAGTTTCTTCTAGATGAACATTTGTGTATTGTTTTAACTTCTTCCACATGCTTATCTAAGACTGTAAATCGGTAAATCACAAAGTAAATAAATGCTTACTGATGTTCATCATACCCTTCCTATTTGTACCCACAATACAGTATTTGTGGCTTTGCAAACTGGCTTGATTTGACTCTTACATGTACATTTGTTTGACAGATAACTAAATTCAGCTTGGATGATCAAATCCATGTATGTAAATATCAGCCCTTTTGTTGGTGTGTTTAAGCAAGATTTTACATTAGAATGAACAACATAGTTTGAGTTGATATGGGTGTTGCATATTGCGTAAAGGTAGCACGATGACATCAAGAACAGAAAATTACTGTATTTTAGATCAAACGCAATAGTAACTATAAATAGGAAATTACAGTTTCTCCCCTTACTCCTCCACCCTCTTTCTTGCTTATGCTTTGATACTGAAGTTCTCCCCACCAGTAACCCATATTCCTGTTTATTCATTACTATTCCCATAGTCTCCTCTGTTGCTGCTTGTGCTCACTGTTCCTTAACCTCCTGCCCTAGAAAGATGGGTACATTATGGCAGGCACACCAGTACTCTGTAGAGCTGTTGGGAGCACTGGGGTAGGTAGATCAGTGCCTGATACTGGTTTTAATGTGCTTAGTGCTTCCTATGATGTTTCCTCTGGCTTGAGGCTTGTGTTTGGGAGACCACAGTAAGCGTTCCAGATGGCACTGCAAACAGCGTCTGCTAGGGAAAAACAGGTAAATATAATGAAACAGGGAGGCAATTGGGGAACTGTACAGTGTAATTTGATTATGGTCTCAAATGCAAGGGACTCAAAAAAAAAAAGTAGTTAAAACATAAATACTGGTGTTACAATGTTTATTATATGGTAGTAAGCAATCCCCTCAATAAGCATATGAAAATTTACGTCAGAGTTGTAATTTACCACACTGGTGAAAAAAAACATTGTGGTAGAATAAGCTATTGTCCTACTGCTTACAGATCTTTTTTGGCAAGTGGCTTTTTCAATTATGTATTTGAAAGCAGATTTAGAATATGAAAATTTTGGTGTTTTTTTTTTTAATCCTCGTTGTAGTCAGGTGAAAAAAGCCTCAATTTGTATATGTACAAGAGAATTGTTCTAAAAACATGTTCTACTGTGTGATAGCAATTTTCACATGTGCACAGTCCATGAGTGTCTTTTTTCTGAGCCTTTTTCTTTTAATCTCTTTGCCTATGTCCCCATCTTCTTTCAAGAACTGTGAAGAAAAAAAAATTGGATACCTCAATTATATATATAATTATTTGTCATTTAAAACCTTCCATGTCCTTAAACCCCAACAAACTGCTTTCTGTCTCACTGGTATTTGTTGAAAACAAAGTGCTTTGACAAAAATTCTATTTTCTTCCAAAGCACTGGCCATACTTCCGTTTTTCAGTTCCTACCAGAATAATCAGGTGGCTTTTTCCAGAGATTGTTTTTCCAGATTGTTAGAGGAGGATTGGATTTGATATAAATTCAATATAAGTTCTAACTTCCTTGAGACACATGTGTCTTTATTAGATAGCAGCTGCTATTACCTTTAACTGTTTCAGTTGCCGTAAGACTCGTCTCTCATTTGCCTTGTGCCTTGCATAGTCACTAACTCCTCCATGCATAAAATCCTGTTTAATTGGAACAGTAGCTTTTTACACCTACTGTAGACTCTCTCTTTTTATGTAATAATACAGTGTAAAATAAGTCTATGTAAAATATCTATAGCATATGGGGCAAAGAATATTTGTGATGGAAGGATGTTCACTGTTCATAATTTAGAAATTCAGTGTAAGTAACTAGTTACTTAGGATGATTACCCTGTGGATATGTGGCTCATGGGTGGGTGGATCACCGTATGACTCTGTAGCTTGCCCTAAGTAGCTAATTACATCTGCAGACAGGTATGAGTTTGGTTGTCACACTGGTGTGCATATATTTATTCAAGGATGCACAAACACATTCAACAGGGAAGTTAAATCATTCCCATTTGAGTCAGAGCACACCTATAGGAAGAGCACTCAGAGGAGTGGAAAAAAGAGTGCACGTTAACTCTGAGTCTTTAAAACTGTAGAGGCAGAGACACTCAATCACTGAACTTAAACTTGTGGGGTATAAATGGATAACATGCTTTCTGAGACAAATGAAACTTGTACAAGGTGCAGGAGCAGGGTCCCTGCTTAGCTGAACGTCAGGCGAGGCAGAAGAAATGTGGCTGAAGAGAATAGGACATGCAGGGGCTGGCTGCTGCAGTGGTGAAAGAGGCGTATGTGAAGAGGAGAGCCCTGAGATCCTCAGAGGGCATTGCTCAAAGCCCAAACAATTCTCATGAGTGAAGGGAAAACCGGAGAGCCGTATTGCCTATTGCTTTGTGTGCTAGTGAAAAGAAAAAGGGTGCTTGGTTTTGGAACCCATGGAAAAATCGGTATGACTTCTACATGTGCTGGAAGGGGGTGAGCTCAAAACTGTCAGGGCTAGAGCTCTTCTCCTAATGCCTGGAGAACAAGGTCAGCATTGTCTTGTAGGAATAGCGTAGGCTGCCATGGAGGGAGAACCAGGAAAGCCCATGCCTAGTGATTGTGCTGGGAAAATCATGAAATCTGGTGATACAGTTTTCTCAGACTAGAGGAGGCTTAAAAGCTTGCAGAGGTAGTGAAGCCCAAACAGAACAACTAGATGAGTTGAAAGGAGTCTTCCACCACTGCTACAGTGTTATGCATCGGAGAGAAGATCTATTTTGTGCCAGCTTACTGTTCAGATTTTACGGATCAGTCAGGTAAGCTGAACGTGTGCTGACTGCAGTTGTAATGTTTCTGGAAAGGAAAACAAGGCTTTTGATTTCCCCGTTCATCTAGAAAATGCATATGGAGAGCTTTAACTGCTCCATGCAAGTAGCTAATTGCATTATTGGTTGCAGATTTGAGTGGGACACAGCAGAGGAACACTTAGTTAAGCCACTCAGTGACCCTTCCATAATCACAAGTGAAATGCTCTGTTTTGTGACTTCTCTGGGGTATGGGGACTTCTGCAGTGGGGTTTTTCTGGGGTTCTTTTGGATGAATAAAGGTTTTCTCATTGTGTAGTGTATTTCTCTTCCTTCCCTGGAAGGCAAAAAACCATAGGCTTTTGAATGGCAAAAGACTACCACTTGTTACTAGATTTAAACACTAAGCTTACCTATGTTTACTGCTGAGTGCTTGTGGCTATTTTGGGGTTAAATAACTAGGATTTTGGTAAAACTCCATTATCAGGTTAGGGACTGGAATCAAATAATGATCTTTAAAAACAGCATTATTGATTTTAAAAATGGGAATCTTGGAGACACAAAACTAGTGAAAACAGCTTTTTGTGACTTCAAAACTGGGATCCCAGATACTACAGTCACTAGAAGGTGTAGAGAGTTTTCAGATCTAGGAGGCAGACTTTTTAGGAAAATAGGATGCAATCTTCAGCTTTTTCCCCATTTTTATCTATTTTGTGTTTATAGACTTTCATTTTAATGTCAATGCCTATTATTGCATCATTGGCATTCTTATTCTTTTGTCTCAGAAACATGTCCTGAACATGCTTTTATTTCTTTTTATTGCTTGTAAACCTCACACTACTTCAGCACTGTGGCACAGCTAATGCTCTTTTCCCTTGCTTAAGCTACTGCAGTCTCTCTGGCCCTGCCGTCAATCACCAGCTGGATGCTGAGACAAATTTTTTATAGCAGCTTCTGTCAGTAAAGAGAAAATATTTTGAAAAATACAGTCTAAAAGCTGAATGTCAGCCTGCTGAGTGGCCTGGTTAAACAGGAGAATTGACTCTGCCAAGTTTTTGCTGTTTAGCTTTTTTTCTTATTGGGAAAAAAAAAAAAAAAAAAAAAGTGGTTTGGGGTCTAGCCCAAATAGTAAACAAAATAAGACTTTCTTGGCAAGGGCTCATAATGGACTAGCTTAGTAAAATTCTTGAACTTCTCTGTGATCGTTTCCTCCTCCACCTTCCCAGTCCCTGTAACATGGAAGTTTTCAGTCTGTTTTGAATGTCATGCAGAGGAGTAGCAGCACAGAACCCATTAAGTCTGTTGGACCCCCTGTAGTCTCCTGTTTTGTTTCCTTTTTCAGCAAAATCTAAATGACTGTAAAAGTGTGGGGGTTTGGAGGTTCAAAATCGTAAAACAAGCAATACTCTGTCTTTGCAAGTAGTATTTTAAAAGAGATTCTGGATGTCCTGGCAATTGTATTTAGTCTTTATGACCAGGGCAAAACACACTCAAAAGATTTAGATAGGTAAGAAGCCACATAATTTTTAAAAAATGCTTTGAAAAAGGATGGAAGCGCGTGGCATAACGCATAGTAAATCCTGTATTAGAAAGCTGCAAACCCCTTGTTGAGAAGTTGCATTGGTCTCTTGAGCCAGAGAATGTTGCTGTCCTTCAGATATATTGTTGGAAGCTGCATTGAGAAGTGCAGCCTACTTGTTAGTTGATAAATAGAGATTAGAATCATCTACTAGGCTATTTTATGGTGCTTGTTAACAATATTTACCTTCCTAAATTGATTCAGTATAATCCTCGCTGTGGCTTTACCTCATTTCTGGAAGACATATAGATAATGTGGTACTTATATGAAGTCTTGCATGTCACTGAAAACCTGCTGTATTTCCTTACGTGAATTGTGCAGCAGGATTATATTAACATAGATTTTGGAATATTTGAGCTCCCATAGGGTATGGTATGTGGTTGATATGACATGACTTGCCTTCAACAGTTGTTTTAACAAGATATCCTTCATATAAAATATACCAGGCTGAAAGGCATAACTGAGTGAGTTTAGTAAGAAACACTGTTGGCAAAATTCTTCACTTTCATCTTTATCTGATTAATTCAAGGCTGACTGTTACAAAGAAAGTATTTTTCAACTAGCATAGTATTTGGTATGTTTATTTTTTTAAAACAAAACACCCTACCCTCCAAAAACCCCCTCTTTTATTATTTAGTACAAGATCATTTTTAATTTATTGTTAAACTCATTGCAAATGTATGTGCATTTACACTAGATAAAACCCATACTGCTTAAAATATCTTCTCACCCCTCCTAAAACACTGCTTTAATAATACATTAATTAACACTTCTGTAGTACTTGGCATATTTAACACAAGCTAATTTACAGTTTCTAATATTTTAAACTGTATTAAAAAGACTAGCATTAGTGTACAGAAAATACACTGTATGTGAATATAGCATTAAATGCTAAACATATAATTTACATGTAGCTCAGTCTTTAATTTATTAAAAATAGATATATTTTAATGTCTTGATAATACTGCTAATGTTGTTTGAATTGCTATTAACATTTTTTCAAAATCCTGCTGATGGTTTATTCTTTTTATTATTACCGTGCAGAGATTTAATATCTAATAATACAAATAATTAACTTTTGGTTTCGATAAAAAATTAATTTCAGATTTTATGGTAAAATATTGTATTTTCATTTTTATCTATTTTCTCCTTGCACAAACCTTTGTGTGCTGACAAAAATATTCAGTGAAATTAATATCTGAACACTCATCTTTTTGTACTTAAATCAAAAGGCTTTGACTGACCATGTACTTCAGAATAGATTTTAGATACAGACAGGTTCTTTTACTGTCTCCTGACTTTATGCTGCGGGGAAAAAACATACTATGTGAGGATACTAAATGGCTTGAGGGTTTGGTAATGGGATGTGGAGACCTTCACCTTAGGTCACTAGTTTGAATGTAGCCCAGGTGGGTGGAAACTGAAACCCATTATCATCTGATGGCTCCAGCATGGCCTGTGTGAAATGAGTTGGTGGTTCCAGTCAACTTCCTAGTAGAAGGATGTCAATATTGCAAAATCGTCATCACAGTTTTTACAGATTGGGACCCGTGCTGGAACTCCTTGCAGAAAAATCAGTGGCCACAGTGCATGTGGGCACTGAATTGCGCTCTGTACCTCCAGTGGTTTGTATAGGCCTCTTACAGCTTTTATGCATAGTGGCCTGGGGATCCATCTTGAATGTGGTCCTAATTAGCTCACCTGGCACAGATAAACGCAGCCTCATCAGGCACACTCTCCTTTCTTGCTCAAGAAGTTGAAGGAGATCCCTTTGTCTTTAAGAGTCTTCTGGAGAGCCAGCCCATGGGATTACTCATCCACAGTACTACTGCACCTTCCCAACCAAGAACTAATTCTTATTTTCTATACATAGGCCAAGGGGACACATCATTAATGAGAAAATCGATATTGCCATCAAGTTATGGATACCTTCAGTTAAACTCGTATCTGCCGGGCATAACTTCATCAGAGATGATATTTCATCCTAGGAAAGTCATGGGAGCAGAGCGGCTGGGGTATTTCACCAGATATACTGAAATCCACTTCACTTCCTGCAATTTTTGTTTTGTTGTTGTGATGATGGTAAAATGATGCTGGTGTTTCAGTTTCATTTACACGCCTCAACCTTGCGCTGGGCAGTAGGGCAACCTGGTGTTCCAATGGAGTTACTTTAGATCAGAGAGAGAATCATGTGTCATGTTTCTTATAAAGTTCAAGCAAATATTTATTGCTTCTTAACATCAAATAGCCTCTTCTCAGATAGGTTGAACAGTGAATTAACTGATACTAAGATGCTGGGCATGTTAAACTTTGTTTCTAAACACACAAATATACAGGGTTTATAGTCAGTATCCCAAGAGCCTGTAGAACTTAGCATATTCTGTGTGCGTCTTCGCTAAGAATCAGATCAGATGCATAATGTTAGGCCATCTGAATACCCTACTTTTGTCAAATATTCAGTGAGAATTTACAGATACTCAGTTATTTGACTTTTCTCTGTTAAGATAGTAACGTATACTTCTTTGCAGTGAACATTGTTTACAAAATTGCAGTAGGACTTATTTTTTTGCTTGAGAATAGTTAACAAAAGAAGAAATTCTAAATGAAGCATATAGTACTGCTTTAAAAGAACATTTGCCTGCAAGATTTGTTAGACCAACATCTATATTGAGATCAATGTGTCAAAGTTTTAATAACAGCATCCACAGAGCTTGTGTATTATGCAATATAAGAAGCTAACCAATTTGTATGTTCTGTTAAAACATTATGATGTGTACAAAATCCCAGGGTTGAACTGAATATTATCTTTTCAACACTAATGGGGAAAATTGGATTAATTTGTTACATTGCAGTCTTTATTAGCTGAATTTCTAAATAACGGCATATTTAAACAGATCTAGCTTGATAGACACTCAGAGGGGTTTTTGGTTGTGGGTTGTTGGTTTTTGTTTGGTTTTTTTCAAATGGAATAAAAACAGTTACATCTGGCAAAAGGAACTCTCTGATAGTTTTTAACATTTAATCTTTCCATCAATTTGCTTTTTCCTACGATGTCTTTTCAAAATGCCTAAACCTAGTGCTATAACTGTGGATGATGATCTAGGAACTGCAGGAGTTAGACAAGTCACCGTAGAGGTTTGTAGTTTCTTTTAATTTGCTAATCCATGCATGGAACAACATTTCCAGCATTACCCAGAGATTAAGCCCCAGGGCCAAGGGCAGGGCCTCAATTTTAGTTTGCTAGTGATAGGCACACTGTGGGTAGAACTAGGTCTCTGCTGTGGACAATACCAAGCCTTTTTGAATTTAAATTTCAATAATGGTGGCAAAATATTATACATGGAGAATATGAATTTTAAAAACCCCAACAAACAAAAACTGAAAAAAAAAAAAACCAANAAAAAAAAAAAACAAACAAACCCAAACCACCCTGTCTTTGCATTCAGTCATCTCCCTGGATAAACAGTGTGATGTAATATTGGAGACCAAAAAAGGTTCCTTTTTTCAAAAATGAAAAGAAATACAAATTAATACAGTATGTTAATTTAATGGAAAAGACTTATTTCTGAGGGTGTGATTATTAATGAGCAAAGATAAAAAATGATAATGATTTTTGTGTAGATGATTGCGTTAATGTTTAGCAATGTAATAAGTACTGCACTTCAATACAATTTTTTAATAGATTTTTGTTTACTCTGATTATTAACTGGTAATTCATTCACATTAAGTTCACTGCTTTTCATGTAGGTCACAGGAATAGTAATCACTTTATTTGTTGATAGTAACTTTATGAGAGTGGAAAGATTTTGGAGCTGTAAACTCAAAATGTAACAATACTTTATGTAATAAATAGACACTAATTTATTATAATACATTCATAAAACCTCTTAAAACTGCAGAAAGCATACCTGGTAACATTCAGATTTTTTTTTTAAATTACCTGTAATTTTAAATACGTTCATTTATTTAAAGGAATATATATACGCACACATGAATTTTTCTGAATTCGGAGCTTTCAGAAGGAACTCTTAATTTGCATTAGTTTCTATGAGCTGGAAGCCATACATAACTCAGACTAAATGCAAATTGAAGAGCCATCTGTAATCACTGCCTTTAGTATTTATTGGAATAATGCACGTTATATGGTCATCTATTACTGCTGTTTGTATTATGAATGTAATTGTGCAGTTAATTTCCCTCCTGTTAAATTGCATCCAATTGGAAAAATATTACAATACACTTAACCAAAAGGAAGCTGTAGTAGTGTCTACATCCAAATAAATGATACAGGGATGGTGAGTCTGGATGAACTCCAGAAGCTCCACTAAAAGGAAAGGCAAATTGAAAATCAGATTAATGAGTCAAAAAGGTCTTGAATGCTCACTATTCTGTAGAAATGCTGCATCTCAGGGCAGAGAGTCAAAAGAGCAACATGTTGTCTGCATTAATAAAGTGATGCTTCTCAAAGAGGAAGGTCCTAGTCCTCCATGTCATGTGTACCTGTGACTCTCATCACTTTTGCTGTGAATATTGCACATAGAAAGCTTGCAGAATCTCCTGGAACGTAGACTTTGTATTGGAGTTGCATAGGCATAACACCTGTAGCTAGGTAGAGGTAAGTGTAGGATATATTTGCTATAGCTCGCTCCTTTATGTAGTCTTCCCTTTCGTTTAGGGTCTTTCTTATACTCATTCACCTTGTAAGACGTTTACGACATTAAACTTTGTGAATGTTTGGTTTGCTGCCTGTCCTTTTGAGTTTGGGAACAATGGTTGCAAATTTCCAGGTAAACTTCTTTAACTTCTTTGGCATTGTTGTCCTTAATAGGTACTGAACTAGTAGAGGCTCGTGGCAAATGGTCCTGTGGCTCCAAACTACCTAATATCCCTGCTTATCCATCAGTTCATTGTGGAACAGCCATTCAGAAAAGGTGTCCTGGAAGCTGTAAAGCCTTTGTCTGCTCAGATTCCAAAATCACCATGTAGTTACGATTTTCATTAAGCATAGTACAAAAGGATGTTTTTATCATATTTTTCAATAATCGGTGATATTTTTCATTGCAAACATAACCCGATCTTTAACAGGCCTCTGATTTTGTGGAATTGTTATCTTAGGTCATAGAAAATTTAAGGTAATGATATACTGCATTTGTTTTTAAGTCCTTGGCATTGATAAACGTGCTATTGGATGCTGTAGTTACCATCTCTGTATCTCTTTAAGGAACGTAGAGTAAATCCTTCAAGTTCAAAAAAACTTCAGTGTTCACAAAGACTAGATTTTCCCTATGACTGTCTTGGTATTTTGGAAAAAGAATAGTATTAAACAGTGAAGTAACTCTAGAGTGTTCAAAGGAAGATTTATTTAAATAGCTTCTCATGCTAACTGAGGAGAGTTCTATGCTGCTTTGTTGGGTGTTAAAACCCTTCTGTCTACTTCACAATGATTATGAAGTCATACTTACAATAAATAAGTTTTAGGTCACTCAGCTGCGACCATAATAAAACTTATTTCCCTGCTTTTTAATGTTTGAAAGGTAGTAGTGCAGTATGTGTGTGGTCTGAGTTTTTTGCAGACGTGATCTGCATTTAATCTGGTAAAATTAATTCCCTAAGCTGCTGGCAGGCAGCATGTACTTGTTAATTATTCAGGTGGATGACAAATGCAGAGCAGAGGTTCTCGCAAAGACAAAGTTTGTATGATGCATGTTTAGTAACTGATAGGCTTGACATTCTGTGGTGTCTTATTCAGTGCTAATCCTAATAAGCTGCCTGATGAGATGAACGCCTATCCTCCTGTCCTTTAGAGAGAGAAAACAGAGATTTGAAAGAACTTCATTATAGCAATAAATCCCATACTTTCTGTTATTCCTGGTGAAAAGAGATCTTGTCCAGATGAATAACACACACAGAGAGGAACAAGTCAGAATAGCAGTGTAATACAGAGTATTGAAATTAATAGAAAACTGTATTGTAAATGCATACACTGTAAAAGTAGCTGCAGTTTAACTTTATTGGTAGGCCAAGTTTACACAGTTAATGCCCTTCAAAATCTTTGGCTTTTATCTACAAGTGATATAATCCTATGGATGCATGATTTCACCAAGACCTGCAAGTTGACAGGAAATAACTTGAAAACGTTGTGGCGTTTTCTTTCTCTCTGATTTTTGGTAGTTAAGTGCTATGCTGTGAGTACTCTGTCTGTCAGTTGTACTAGAAAATGGTGAGCACCAAAGTTACCTGTGGATGCTGGAAGCATTAATAATTAAGAGACTACTAGTGCAAATGGGTCCTAGATTTTGCCAAATGCTTTTGTTCTCAGTTGGTTTCTCATGGTTACTTTCACTCTTTTCTGTATTTTTATTACAGTAGAAAGACTGATAAGAGATTTAACTCCCCCACTGCAGTGCAGAGCACCCAGCACCAGTCTTGAGTGACATCTCTGAAGTTATTCTAGGGCATAATGACTAAAGGAGTATCTTCTGTTTGTTCACTGCTCCCTTCCATATAACAGGCTTTTCATGTGGCTAACTGGAAGTATATAAGATTGGCTTTTTGAACTGGAATTTTTCTATAAACTTTAAGTAAAAAAAATTCAATTTCAAACACTGTAAGTTTTATACAAAATGCAAGCTTTCTATTACAGAAGATGTTTTTTAAATATGGGGTGGGTGGATGTTGATGGAGGATTCACGTATTTTATACTTATGTGAAACTTATTTCTGTCTGCCTTTTCAAATGCATTTAAACATACCCTCTAGCTCAAATGAACATGAGGCTGGGAGAGAGGAATCGCTAGATTTATGTCAAGGTGGCATTGCTTTAGCTTCTCTCCCAATCTTCCCCCTTCAGTGTGTGTGGGGGGGGGAGGGGAGGGGGGAGAGAATAACAGGGCACTGTAGGTCCAGTCTCTGTTACGTTTACAGAGGCCTCTGATAAAAACAGAGTCGTTCCTGCTTTCCAGACTTTCCTGAAGTATGGTGGGTACCTAATAGCAGTTGGAGAACAACATTTAAATATTTTGAAAGGAATATTTTGTGGCTTATAAAGGTTAAAGAATTACAGTAACATAATGCACTTGTTTATCTTTAGAAAACACGTGGTGTGTTGAATCCTAGCTCTGAGCAATCCTCCTGTCTTGAGGTGAAGGAAAATGTTAACTTAATTTACAAGCTAGCAGAGTCCTGGGCCTCTCCAGATTAGGGGCTTTTAATCAAATGAAATTGTACCTAATAATTGAAACTAGTTTTCTGATGCTAACTGTGAAATTTAGCTGAAATCGCCAAACTCATTTCCACAAGGTTTTAAGAGCTGGTTGAAATTAGAGTGTAGCAGGAAAGGGCTTCTGTTTGTTCCACCAATTTATGTATGCTCTTTTCTTTTTCTCGTGCACAAATTGTTGGGCATGGCGATTTCAGTTCTGCAACCACCAAGCTCACTTCTAAGATTTAAAGTTTGGCTGAAACCAGAGCATACAGGGATCAGGCTTTTTCGTTTGTTCCACTAATTTACGTATCCTCTTTCCCTTTTTCTTGTGCAAATCGCTGGGCATGGTGATTTCATTGCTGAGACTTAATTTTACCTAGCAGAGAAATGCATTATGTACTGTGTAAGTAATTGGTGTCTACAGAGTAATTTCATAAGGTACTTGATACATAATAGCGTGTACTGAGCTATTCATAACAGAAAAAAGTTATTTTAGACAGTCTTGCCCCTATGGTTAAGCTCATATTCCAAAGGATAGCCCTTCCTCTTTGTGACCTTACATTTGCAAATGAAAAAAGAACATTGCATGTATTTAAATTAGAAATAAATAGAAGAAATTGTAAGGCAAATAGTAATTGCAGTGTGCGTTTTAGTGAGTATATGCAGAAACTGTGACTTGTTCTTTGAACAAAAAAAGCAAAGCCCTGGTCACAATTCATTAATATGAAGAATCCCTGTGATATTCAAGCAAGCCTTGAAAATATTGTATGTTAGCAAAACCTCATTAAACTGTCATATACATACTCCGATAAACTTTACAAAATATAATATTTTAAGAATGCCCCATTAAACTGTCATGTACTTTTTCTGCATTTCCTTTGCTATTATTACTTGATTACCAAGATATTTGTATGCTAATTGGAGCTTTTTTTCCCTCTTCTAATTGGCTTTCTTTCCTCAGTCATATATGGTAGAATCTGAGATGTGCAAGAGAAGCAAAGATGTGTCTTGGTTTCTCTGAGGAAACTGTTCTTATCTGTGAGCTTCCAGAAGACAATTTGCACTGCCTCTAAACAACATATGCATCAGACCTACTGTTCCCAGAGGAGCATAAATTTTACCTATAGGAAATATTTCTTCCCCCACTAGATACACAAATCTCTGACTTCATCCTATTGGACTATTAGACATTGCACCTTGGTACCAGGTTTGGATGCAGTGGAATGCCCCATGCCCATCTGTTCCTTCCCTTTTTATGTTTGCCTTCACAGCTTCTTATCAAATGAATTCTTTGGCAACGTTTTTAAGGGGTATTCTAAGATCTTAAGCTGTTCTTTAGACCAATACCTTTGGACAGTGTTTCACTCCGTTCTTCACTGCATCCTAAAATTGTGTTTGACTTTAGGATGTTAATTCTTTACTTTGAAATAGCATGATTGTGTTGCTGGTTCTCTAGTTTTTGGTAGGCAGAAATGAGCGTAGGAAAAGACAAGAAGAGGTAAAAGATTGTTTCTTCCTGCTCTTCTGATGTTTCAGCTGGAAGCTCAGCTACCTCTCTACGCAGAGTATGTTTTCTTTTTGCAAGCCATTCTGGGTAGAACCATCCCTGATCACTTTTCCTTGATAGAAGAGGGATGAAACAGAAGTGAATTGGAGCTGGTCCTGCTGCCTTAACTCTTTGTTCCTTGACCTGGAACAAAAATGGTTTGAAGAAAGCAGCATCACTCTATCCACAAGAGAGGAGAGCACCCATGTAGAGGAACACCCTACCTATTGCTGCACTAACCCTGTCTTTGATTGCAGAACTGAGCCACTTCTCCGACTCTTCTGCTTTTCAAACTGTGGCTCTTGCCAAAGCTAGAGAATGAAATAGGTGCCTACAGACGGAGTTAGTTTTGGAAGTGAGGCAAGATTTGGGACAGGTATCCTAAAGAGGCATAGACTAAAAATTTATGATATGAACATGTTTCCCTCTCACCTTCCTGAAATGAGCTGTGGTGATAATCTTCAATGCCATTTTCCCTTGCCTCTCTCAGCAGAGTGCAGTTTGAAAGATCGGGACTGTAAATGTGGCTTAATGTGTGGGGCATACAGCCATATGCACATATCATTCCCATGGGATTCCTGCTTCCTTTGCACAGGAATTACTAGCTGATTGAACCAGAACTAGAGAACAGCCAAGTAAGAAAGGGATGGGGTGGGGGGAGCGAGGAGAGAAACAAAAAGGAAAGGATACACCCAACCCTAAAGCTAAAACACAAACCTGACCACTGTGAAGGGATTGGAGGTGAGCAAGACTCTGCTTGTGGCTTGTAAATAAGCTTGTACAAAAGGCTTGTCTTGAGAATATAATTTACTGCCTTCAGATAACTTTTAGATTTTGTAGGTGGATCAGACCTTTTTCTCTTGTGCTGACTTTGATCACAAGCATTCTTTAATACTCCTATGTGTGTCTCTTGGGATTATGACAGCAATAGTGGCCTTGGGGAACAAGGAATTGCACTTACCTCTTTGTAACTGATCTTTTTGATCAAGATTCTATACAAATGGAAAGTCTAAATGACTTCAGAACAATAGCGTTTTTTGGATTCATATAGACAGAGCCGTATGATGCTAAAATAACCCAATAGTAATAGAGGAGTTAGATATGATATCACTTCAAAAAGGGTCTTGTCTAAGATGACTGTTAGTACTGTTCGGAAAGGTCATAAGGATAAACAGATAGTGCCAGAGGAACAAACAAAAAAAATCCCCACAATTCTTTTTCACAGGCCTGTTTTAAGGAAGTCTTCTTCTGTACCTCCATTTATGATCAGGATGTCATGCAATAGCTACCCAGTAATTTTAGTTTACTTTCCCATACAGTGCCTGCTCTTGTTTATGATCTAGGTATAGCTTCATAGTGTGTGGTTCTGCTCCACTGTAATAAATGAAGTAAATTGGGACCGCTATTTAATCTTGGCTCTTTTTCATTCTAAAGATTTCTTCCTTCCCCTCAGATTAACATCTAGGTGTCAGGCAGAAGAGTTGTAGGTGTGATTCGCTATTATCTCCGAGGTATGGTTTTTCCGCTAGGAGACCTGTGTTGGCTATGACAGGCAAAGGTGTGAGAGTTCTTTCATAGTAACTGGCAAGAGTAGGATTGGTCCCATTCAGGAAATTCTCCTGTACCAGTCAAAGAGAGCTGCTTAGTACACCCAAGATGAGCAAAAAAAACCTGCAAAGATTCACAGGGCTGAAGTTTGCTTCACATAATGGCTAGTGTTCTTAAGTACCTCATTCATTTGAAATAAATTTAGGGAGGGGAAAAAAAAGCGTAAGATCTTTCTCCCGAAAATTTTCCTTACTAATATGTAATCTTTCAGTATTATTCAGATCGTTAATGAAGATGTTTATCATCTTATGTTCCTTGCCTCTTTTATTGGCCACATAGCCTTTTCCTTTGAGTCATGTTTTCTCTAATCTATTTTTTTTCAACTGAATCGAGTTCAAGCTTTCCATTTCTGTCTTTAAGGATCATCTTAGTTCTTCATTCCCATACCTGTCTGCTCTCGTAGCAGTGCTGCTTTCTATCCTGCTGCTAGCACAAGTGGAGAATACTTCCTTGTCTCCTCACACAAACACCTCTTGCATGAAGAATTCAGTTCAATGAGTAAGTGCCAAAAAGATCTGGCACACAGCTGGGATACAGTGATTTACTGACATCTCAGAAAATTGTTGCTGTCGTGGGTAATAGACTGGCGGTGTTTATAACAGTCAAACATGCCTGATAGGGTTTCCATAATAACTGGAAAGAGCATGATTAACCTTACCAGAGAAATTACGCTGTAGTGAGCAAAGTCTTGTGTCTCTGAGCTGGCTTATGCTAGAGGCGACCACCACAGACAACATTCTTCTTGAAGCAATCTGAAAAACTCACTTCTTGAAACTTGTCCTCAGGATTCATTTTTCGGTACCAACAGACATTAAGTATGTTTATCCATAGAACATGGCAGCTATTTTCACCTTCCAAGAATTGCACAAGTTAACATGTGTAACTATCTGGTATCGGTCCTTTTGCCGTATTTCTGTTCCTTGCTCTTTGGACATGTGGTCAGCTGTACTTGGGCCATAGGCATTCATGCTTCAGTACCATTATCCCAGAGTTGTGTGTGCACAATAATAGAAACGATAATGAATGCAGCTTGTACTTCAGCTAGAACATTGATGAAATAAAGTTCCATGCTCCAGGGCAGGATATAGTATCAGAAGTGAGACTGCTTCTGTTGGGGTAGCATCGATGCCGTTTAGTTGAACATAAGTACCAGGACTTTGTGAGGTGAAGTTTTTGTTGTTTGGGTTTTTTTCCTTTGCTGGTGGGAGGAAGGAGTTCAAACCACCTGCAGCATTAGTTCTTTTAGGGAGAATTGCTAAAGTGCAGAGTGAAGGTAGGCATGAACATAAACCTATCAGGGCTGCTAAATTCTGATGGCTCTTATTGTAATTAATTTAGCAGTGAACTGAGCCTTCCATTGACTTGTATCTTTTTGATTTTGGATTCTGCTTTCTAAAGGATGTCACTTCACACAATGTTTGTTTCTGCATGTCAAAGAAATTATGATTAAAATTCTGAATGCTCACAAATACAAGAATTTTCACCACAAACTTAAACATTTAACTGTACTGGGGAGGAGCTGAGTGTACAGGATGTTATTTGTTTGGTGGGTATTTTATACAGAAGTTCTTTGGCTTCAGAAAAAACTTCAAAGGCAACCAGGGATAAAATAAGACTGGGCAAAGAGAAGTGTCTTTTTTTCCACAGCAATATCATAAAAAGTGGGGAGAAAGTGGGAATGAGATAGGTTTGGGATTTTGTTTTCATAAATGTAGGGTATTCATGGCTTTTATGTAATAGTCTTATAGCAGTGTGAATTGGGCAACCCTAAGTGGTAGGGCAAAGCAGCAGGCAGTACAGAAGGCTGCAGGACTTGCCAGAACACTGACAGTGACGTGTTTCTGTTGTGGCAGTAAAAGTTTAGCACACAAAACAACAATGGTGTTGTAATAGCAGAGAATAATTTTTTTTTTTTGTGATAAACTAAAGATACCTTCAAGTTTCATAAAACAGTGAAAATGAGAGGTATGTAGTTGAGGGCATCAAGGAGCGGAAACACTGAAGAAGGAACTGGTAGCAAAGTAATAAGGTACTGAAAAAGTGAGAGAAATTGTATTTGAACAGTGCTTTTTATTGAATATGAGATCCAGTCTGAATTATTTTAATGTTATGAAATGCTTCAAGGATAAAAAACATTTCCTGGAAATACCCTTTACTTAGTAAACAGTGGTGGGTTTGTTTTGTTTTTGTTTTTGTTTTTCTGCAAGGCAACAAGTTTTCGTCAGCTGTTGTAACACCAATTAGGTGTAATCTTTTAAACCAAAACTAGATAGTTTCAGCAAATAAAATCTGGAACGAATAGTAAAAAGCAGTTCTTTGCGCATTAGGAAAAGGAAACCTCAGTGTAGAGAAACACCTCTTTGTCCAATTGACTTACATTTAGATTATGCAGTGTTATAAAGTGTTCAAAATAAAAATTCCATTTAAAAATCTGAACTTTGGTCAGAAGAAGGAATCTTTGGGGAGCCTGCAGCGATGCATTCCCTCTCTGAGCTGGTCAGAGCAGTGGCCATGATTCAGACCTGCAGGTCCCAACCTGCTGACCAGACCACCTTTGAGTTCTTGAGTCAGTCAATTGCCTGGAAGGCTGTTAGATGTTAAACATAGCAATACTTTGCTAAACAGCCTATATTTTGGTCCTCTTACAGTAACACCCATGCCATCCTACTGGCAATTCCTCTGAAGAATGTATTTAATTTTGTGTCTGTTGTTTGAAAAGCAGTTTCATTTTGGTTCTAGAATGCTGTCAAGGCAAAGTACTTCCAGGTGGCATCCAAACATGACAACTCTGAGTGCAGTGAGTAGTCTGAGTGCTCTCGTGAGACTTGGAAGTTTCTCATCTGGCCAGCCACGTTTTAGTGTGCATACTTCCAATTTTACCACAATGGAATATTTTCCAGCTGGTGTTCAAACATACTTGCTTCACCTTTTATAGACCGCATTTTTTCTATCAAACAAATGGGTTTGATTTTTCTCTTGTCACTTATGCTGGGATATATGTTCAGCAAATGGATGGAAAAGAGAATGCACCATATTGCAAAAATCTTTTTTTTATCCACCTTTTTTTTTTTTTTTTTTTTTTTTGCTAGATCTCTAGCAGCAAAAAATCCCTTCTGTGGTGTAAGGAAGCAGTGGATCACATTGTTTCTTTGTGGGGTCTTTTTTGGTTTGTTGGTTTTGTTTTGGTTTGTTCTGTTGGGGTTTTTTTGTGTTTCTTTTTAACACCCCAACACATGCATACACCTTTTATTTCATGTTAGTTACCTCTCTTCCATCTCTGGGCAGGATGCCTTGGTTTGGGTCTTAGCTTAACTGCTTTTGGTCTGAACGTGGTCACAAATTTTTCAGTAAACTGGAAGCTTGGAAACAAACTTGAAATCAGTAAATATTCTACTTGTTCAACTTTCAATTAATTGTGTGTGTGAATATATCCTATTAATAATAGAATATATTGTGAGAAACATGTTATTTTTAATTGCCAGTGGATTTATAATCACAGTGTCTATATTCAACTATGCAAAACAGTGGAGATATTTGTATTATTTTGTAGTCAAAGTTCTTTTCCCTCAGAAAGAAATAAAGAAACAACAGAAACTACATCTGTAAACATTTCATGCAGATTTAGCAGGATAAAGTACTCCTGAATGGGTATTGAATGGGTATACTAATTCAAGATCATTTTTGGAAGTCGTTAAGGTATTTTGTTAAGATGTTTTGACTAACTTTCACTTACTGTGGCCTGAGTTGTATGACTGTTTATATGTCCAATATATGCAGTGAGGCAACTTTTGTCACTAAATTTCAGAACATCAAACAATATTTAGTTTCAGATTTCTATCAAGGAAAACAGGGTGAGCTTATAAAAGAACTTCTCCACATAATACATAAAGTCTGAATGTTTGCCAAATCATAGATTTGACTATAACCTCTTTTTATTCTGAAAAAAAATCTTTTCTTGAATAGCTGAAATACTTTCATGAAGTTAAGATAGCCTCAGGTAAGCCATAAAAAACAGGGCTGCTGCTTTTACAGTTGGGGAATGCTAGATAGTAACTAGGTACATTACCAGACTTGGCGAGAGCTAATTTTCATTAGCTTTCCGTTATTAGACAAGTTGTAAGTTGCCTCCATTGACAAAATGCCAATAATGTAGTCATATATCAGGCATCCTTTGTTTAGAGGAATGTCAATCAGAACCCACTCTGGAAATTACAAAGTGGATGAGAGAGGTTGGTCTTGGATATAATTTGATAAAAATATAACATAGTAATAAGTATTGATTACGTAATCTAATTTTTATTCATTAAAACCATTAAAAAGTATTTTATTAAAGGGCCAGATTGTTCTTTTGTGCAGAAATCCTTGATTGGAGGCAAGAACCTTCCTAAAGCATCTTTCAGAGACATTTTGCAGTTTGCACCAAGAACCATTCAAGTAATTCCACACCCTTTTTTCACCTTATTCATCCAAGCCTCGTTTCTTGTTGACAGAGATTTGTAGCGTTTAGTCTGCTTTTTAGATGACTGATACATTCTCAAATTCCCTGGCAGCAAACCCTATCGAAGGCCCGGTTGGCAGCCTGTTACTGGCTGTACAGTATTACTGGCTTAATGAGCATTTCTTATTTCACCCAGTTATTTAGGTAAAGAAGAAAATCTGTGTAAACCAAATAGATCCACAGGAAATGTCTGTGGGTGTGATCATTAGTAGAGACAGGCTTAATCAGTTTCTAGAAAATGTAGTGCTGGCCGTTTTTCTTCATAGAACTTTAGTCATCTTAACCTCAGCCAAATGCCAAATATTAAAAGGAGAAAATATTTAGTATTTTTCCTGTTCCTCAGCATTGTACCTTTTCTTTTCTTTTTCTTTACGTCATCCTTTAGTTCACAATTTAGGAAACTTTTCTCTTTAAGTGGACTTTGGCCACAACAGCAGTTAAGCCTCTAATTTAGTGAGTCTCAACCCATTTTCAAATTGGTTTAATAACGCATTGACTACAGAAGAGCAGCTGCATGACTACAGTTAAACAGGCAAAAGATATTTAAAATCAGGGATTTAATTGCATTTTGTTTGATATTTGATACCATGACCTTTAGAGGTTCAGTAATTTAAAAAAAAAAAAATAAAACTCTCTTCTTGCTTAGAAAAGCCTTCCTGTGGAACAAAATGTTATTGGGCCACCAGTCCCAGATGAGGCTTCTGCCACACCAGACTCAGTCCAGCAAGGTGGCAGAACTGGAAAACTGGCCCTAATCATCATCTTCCAATGCTATGTCTGCATTCAATAACTTCTTCTGCATTTCATTTGCTCATGTTTTGAAAGTTAAAACCAGCACATCAGTTACTTCAGTTCTTCTGGGAGGCTGATGTGAGGTTGGATTTTTCTTGTGAGTGTATGTGTGAGACAGCTATTTATTCTACATCTTTAGTTGCTTAAAACATTTAATCTGTTTTCCCTTTGTGTTTAAGTAACCCACAGTCAGTGTGCTTCAGATACTTTGCACGTGCTTGGTATCTTTTAGCTTAACAAACTACTTTACACGTTATCTACAAATCAAGTATTCTTACCTCTGTGAAAGTGAAAGTCATCCTGTATACTGATGGCTTTCCAAAGGCCTGTGTATCTTTAAAATCCCACTTAAGCCCTCCACTAAACTGTAAGTATGTTTTTAGTGAAGGGCAGGCACAAACTATGTACTAGACATCTTAACATGATGGTTTTAACCTGACAGATATGGGCTTGATGCTATCCTCATTGAAGCTGAAGTCTGAAATTTTTATTAGCTTCTGTAGTTCAGATTAAATCCCTAAATGACTCTTTCCAGACACACGAAATAATTAGAAATTTTTCTGAGCTCAATTTGCAGGGGACGTGAACATGGTGTCACGTTCATGACTTCAGTGCAGTTCACTGAATTTGCACTGAAGCTGGATTTTAAGATGATGTATCAGAGGTACCTTTGTAACAGTGAAATTGGGGAAACTCAGTGCTTGCCAGGGGAAAAAGGTAAATCAGTTAATGAGCGCTTTCTATTTTGTTCTATTTGCTGCTGTAAGCAACATGGATATTTCTCCCAATTAATTCTTGTAGCTAATCAGACTAACCGGTCAGAAGTGGCTGGGTAGAAACAAAATTTTCAAGTAAGCTTGTTTCTTTTCTAATTGAGTTGAATTTGGCTTTGGTGCTGATCGTTCACACCGATATGAAAGCTCAGTAACTAATCACAGTAAAGACCAAAACAGAGATCCAAGTGTTAATTTTCTGCTTCTATAACTAAAGCTTAGCTTGCAAGGTGAATGGCTTGTAAGTTTTTATCCAGGTAGGGAGTGTTGATGTGTGGTCCCCTTTCTGGGATTTGTTACTGGCAGTTATAGGGCAGACAGAGCATGGACACTGAATGCCATGCTGTTCTTGGAAGCGTCAAGTGAGATACATGTTTGATAAAAAGTAAGCTACGTAGTTTCCCTGAAAAGTTGGAGTTTTCCAAACCCTTGATTTGTTATCTTTCTCTCTGTTTTCCTGGAGCAGGTCATGGGGCATAATTGGCTATTGCTTCCCCTGTGAGCTTCACAGGCATTTGTGCTGACAGCTCTCGAGTTGCCTCTGGGTCTGTCATATATAGTAAAGCTGTTGATGGGCTTTCTGTGTTGCTTACCAAGCTACTGTGGATTTAACCGTGCTTCCTCTTGAGCTGTGATGTGCGATTGAATTCCCTTATTTAAGTGAAGCACACCAAGATCTTGTGACTTCTGTACTTCTATCACATCAGTGGATACAAGAGCAAAGATATTGCTATACTTAGTGCCATCAGTTTACTTCCAGCATCTTGTAACAGTAGGGATTTAACAGAAAGATGTGGTTGCAATTATTACTGAGCAGGTAAATGGGAAGATTAACTCTTAAATTTTTTTACATTATTAATAAGAGTAGTAAAACACTAGACCCTAAGATGTCTTAAAAGGAAGATAGTAAAAAGTTGTTTCCTTGGGAAGAAGAGGAGAATAAAAAAAAGGCTGCTGTTGGATTTCCTTATGCAGAAAGAGTATTGAGTTAAGCAGAAAAATAAAGGAGTTAAGTGATTTGCAAATGCATCTGGTTTTCTGGCACTAGAAAATTCTTAAGAGAAGTCTGTGATATGCAAGAGTATAGGCGTCTTGTGAAAACAGAGCTTTGAAAGAGCTATTAAAATGTTTACTGTCCTGTGATGGTAAAATTTTTATTTATTTTAAAACAGTTTCCAACTGTATCAAATCTGCAACAAAGCCATTGAATGCCCAAATGTAATGGTGATTGTAAGGAGAAGGTACATTTAAAAAATGCTGTGACAAATCAATATAAAATGTATCTAAAATTACGAGTACAAATAGAATGTTGTTCTTGACTGGTTTGCTTATATTGAAACTATATTATTTTATGTGAAGTATGTGTAATAGAGCATTAGATTTGAAAACTCTGTGTTGAATATTATTTCTGACAGCCTTTTTTAGGGTCACTAAAATTCCAATAATTCAGTGCAGAATTGAAGTCGATTCCAGAGAAAAATTTAATATAAGCTGCTTGCCTGCCAGCTTCAACATAGTTTTTGAGTATTGAAATGGTTTGACACATTGAAATATAAAGTACATTTGTCATATCTATTGGTGGAGTATTTTATGTGATCACATCTAACAAAACTCAAGTCAGAGTAAAACTTAATGTTAGTCTTCAGTTTTTACCCCCTTCTCCTAAAAAGAAAAGAAAAATCATTAGGGAACGTAAACTATTGTTACTAATAAAAATACAAAGTCTGATCTGGTAATGTCACATTGACCCTCAACTAATTCCTGTTTATACTGTTTGATTTAGTGGTTTTATATAAACCAGATGTTGTTATTGTGCAGTGATGTGCAAGTGTTCTTTAAATGTTCATTGATAAAACTTCTGTATTCTCTTTCTCTCTCCTTGCACAAGCAATTCTGCATTTTACATGCAAATACTTTATAAATATCCAGGAGAGAGATTAAATTGTGGTGACAATTGCAATGTAAGTTCAAAAAATTAATTTTTTTTTCTCTTTATTAAAACATTGAATTTACTGACTACCTGCTCAAGCAGCAACAAAGAGTAGAAGGCAAAGGGAACATATGCAATCCTAATACTTACCAAAACATCTTTGATTTAGCACCAGGCTTGCTTTAATGTCCATGGACTTTAGATCAAACTCATGGTTCATGTGGAACTGAAGTGAGACAGGCTAAGACAGCAATGTAAATGGACAACTCTAAAGCAGATGAGCTCTACTAGTAAGACAGTAGGAAGTCCGTGTTAATGGTTTGTTCATGTATTTAATGCATGGAAGTTTTAGAAAGATGCCATGATGGTTTTTCATATGTGTAGGTGCCCAGTTTCATGATACTGGCTGATGGTAAACACGGACTTTGATTAGATTTACAGACTACCTGAAAAACATGTTCACACACTGTAGTTTGTGTTGCTATATAGAGGCAAGCTCTGCTGCCTCTTTAAAATGTCATGGGGCTTTCCCAGTGAGGAGAGCGGAGCAAAGAAGTTTGGTTCCTGAGGCTCATGGCCAAGCATAGACTTGATTGTAAAATACAGCTTCTTGAAAATGTTTTTCTTAATCTTCAGAGGCAAAAATGACAAAGAAGATATCATAAACATTCTACACTTTCACACATATTCTGGTCCTTTGACAAATTGGTGACATTAGTTGCAGTGAGTTTGCCTGTTGCTAGCTAGGTGACTGTATTTCTTCATTAGCTGTTTTAGTGGTCTTCAGTTTTCTAAGTATAATATTCCAACTTAAAACATTCCCAAGCAATGCTTCACTATTAGCATTGTAGTCTAGTGAAAACATTCTGGTTTGTTGGGTTTTTTCCTGGATATGAGAACAAGTCTTCCTGACCAAATATCTATTTATTGTATAGAAACATACTACATGAATCATCAGAACCAAGTATTTTTCCTTATGATATTAAGAAAATAAATACTACTTTGGTAGAGTTTAAAAAGTACCTGCACTTTAATAGTGCACCTCAGTACAATTGGCCATACACAAAACTGTACATGAATTGAAGGTTACTTCAGGTTACTTTCCTGCTTTGTGTGGAGGTTTAAGATTAACAAGTTACAAGCAGAAATACACCTATTCATTATTAAACATATCTATTACAATATAGAAAGCACAGTGAAGAGTGAGCTATGTGTTTTGAAGGGTCTGGGAACATGACAGGCGAACCTTCAAATAAAACTTGGTGGACCTTTTTGCTGTATATTTGAAAATAAGTCCAGAAGGCTGAGCTTAATATAACATGTGGCAGGTGGCCTGCATTTGCCTGGAGAATTCCTCTAGGGCAAGACAGCTCAGCAAACACATAAATCCTTTTTTCTCTGTTATCTAGTAGCACATTTAGTTGCCATGGGAATTTTATTTATGCAGCAGATCCTCTGCAGTTCAGTTTGTGCCTAAAGTTTAACTGTACAGCTGTTACCGTAAATACTACATGGCAATATTTTCAAAACACAGCACCTTTGAACAAAAAGAACATGTCTTCTCTATTATTGATTTTGTTATGTTATCAAAATACCATTTTGATTACGCTAGGATAGTGTTTCCCCAAAAGCTTCGCAACTTGATCTAAAGTGTGCACCTCCTGTACTGCTCTTCCTAATATTTATTTATTTAGAAAAATACATCCAGTGTTTTATCTGAAGCGTATATTACAGCAAGTGAAATTTGGTAACTTGCGGGAGGGAATTTCATATGAATACGAAGTGAATATATGTAGCTCTGTGCTTACAGAGCTCTTAGCTTTCAGGCTATTGGCTTTCCTTATTTGCTATATGTAATAAAATATTAATGTAGATCTTATTTTAGATTTTTTTGTTTGTTTATTTGTAGTTCTGCTTTGCTCACCAGGGACATGTGAAGAGTTTTCAGTTCATTGGCCCTGATCTGACTACTAGAAATCCTGATTTGTGCAACAAGAAGTAAATCACCAAAGTTTTCTTTGAGCAAAACAGCATGGGTTTATGAATGAAAAATAGAACTTGTGCTTATTTAAGGGTGAGTGGATTATCCAACACCTTCTGTGTCCTGATCCATTCTCTTTAATCTCTAGATTGCAGAATATATTAACTAAAGGAATTAAGGTTATATTGCTGACAGTTCAGCAATATCTTATTATTGATTAGAAACATTTCCCTATATATAAGTGAAATACTTACTCTTTCCAAAAACACTGTGGACAATTTATTCTACAGTACTGCTCTACATAAATACAGCTGTGAACAAAATACAAAGTGAATGCTTCAAGATAAAATTTTAATGTTAGATTATAATACAACTTTTTTTGGCAGAAATCATACTGGTTTAGTATTAAACCATATATCTGCAGTAACAGTTATTAAACGAGATTCCTGGTATGAGCACACTACTTCCAGCTATTTCCTCTTTTCCTTATAAACTGTCTGAATATTCAGAAAATACATTCCAGCAAGATTAAGAGAATAAATTAAATGCTTTAAATGGCAGCAGTTTGGAGACTTAGACTTTTGTTGTTCAGGTGGGGTTTTGAATCTCTTCAGCTTGTTTGCTGCTAATCTTGATGCTAGAGAACAAAACGGCTGCCCTTACCCGCACAAATTTCTGTTCAAACCTACTGTGCGTTAAACCAGGCTGAATGGCAAATGTATGGAACATAACAGAGCACTTCTATTCCCTTTTTGCTAGGAGTCATTTAAAAGTAGATGAGAGGGGGGAAAATGCATATATTTGCTAGCTGCTTTACTCATTGCCTGTGAGAAAAGGAGTTTATTGTCTGGCTGACTGACGAATGCTATGTGGACAAAGAAAGCCTGGTCAGGAAATTTTCCTTGCCAGGGTTTGAGACCTGTTCAGTTTTTTATTTCCCTGCAGTACTATTGATTGCTAGAAATTTGGTATGATGGACTAAGTCAGCATTCCTAGAGGGCTGGAGCTGCAGCTTTGGTACCATGCTGTGAGTGTTTTTGTGGACTTAATGTGTTTAAGACAATTAAAGAGCATGCTGAAGCGCTCCCTAAGCTGATATGCAAACACGTATAGCCACATTTACTGTAGCAGATACAAATCTTACTTTCTACTGTGACACGTGGGATCAGAGTATGGGGATAGGCTCTTCTCACTTTGATACCAACAGAGAAGGTGTCTGATCTTGCACATATATCTGAGGTGCTCCTGAGAACTGTCCATGCAAAAATACTCCTGGAGGTTACTTTAGAGTTGACTGGAGAATGCAAGATGGCAGGCACCTACATTTAAGAGATTCATGCACAAAAATTAAGTGTGTTGATCAGTCCTGTCTCTGTGGAATGAAGACTACTCTAAAAAGGGCCTTTACAATTTTTCAAATAATGGAGGTTGATGAAATTTTCTGACTTCAGGGAAAAAACTTATCTGCCATATTTTATTCAAAGAAGATTGAAAGATGACTTAATTCATGTTGCATAACTACCTTCATGGGGCAAAATCCTGGAGTGCCGCAGTTGCTTTAAAAGAGCAGACAAGAGTAACAGGACCCCCTGGCTGGGAGTTGAAACCTGGCAAGTTCAGCTGAGAAACATGGCACTCTTGGGGAGTTACTATAGTAAAATGGTGGGCTTGCCATCTGCAGATGTCTTCAAATTATGATTAGCTAACTTTCTGTAGGATCTGCTAGACAGCAAAGTGCCTGGCTTCAATAGAGCAGTTCAGAAGCTATCAGCTGAAACTCAATGATTGGTTATGTTAAGAGGTGAAAAGTAGATAACCTAACAAGTCTTTCTGGTCTTAAAAGCTCATTGGTAATGGAATTTACAGTGATAAATGGTATTGCTTTTCCTTGTACGCTTGTAAATTCTTCTGAGTGTGATCTGAACGCAGAAGAGGGAACCTTCTTCCTTTGCTTGCTGCTGAGAGAACATACTGAGTTCTCAATATTACATCTCTCAAGAAGTCTTAGCAATGTTCCTATGAAATTCCCAGATCAAAGCAAGAGGCATGTGTATTGCATTCTCTAAATCAAAAAGGCATTTTTTTTCATTAGTAACATGGAATTTGTTATCTGATAACTTTGGAAATTTCTGTAATGGAATTCACGGATTTAGCTGGATATTCAGGAATTGGATTGTCAGTACTGCCACATTAGTCCAGAAATACTTAGATGTATAATAGTAACATGGAAGATATTCCCAGACAATTTAGTGCTTCTTACTAGAGATTTTTAATCATAGGATAGTTGGGGTTGGAAGGGACCTGTAAAGGCCATCTAATCCAACCTCCCCTGTAATGAGGTGGAACATCTTCAACCAGAACTGGCTGCTCAGAGCCCTGTCCAACCTCACCTTCAGTTTTTCCAGGAATAGGGCATCTACCACCTCTCTGGGCAACCTTTTCCAGTGTTTCACCAGCCTCATTGTAAAAAAAAAAAAAAAAAAAAAATCTTCCTTATGTCTAGTCTAAATCTCCCCTCTTTTAGTTTAAAACCATTACCTTTTGTCCTACTGCAACGGACCCTGCTAAAACGTCTGTCCTCATATTTCTTTTAAGTCCCCTTTGTGTACTGAAAGGCTGCAATAAGGTATCCCTGGAGCCTTCTCTTCAATCTGAACAAGGCCAGGTCTCGCAGCCTGTCTTCATAGGAGAGAAGTATTCCATTTCTCTGATTGTTTTTGTGGCCCTCTGTTGCATCTGCTTCAACAGGTCCATGTTGAGGGCCTTGGAGCTGGATGGAGTACTCCAGGTGGGTTCTCAACGGAGTGGAGTAGAGGGACAGAAAATCACCTTTGACCTGCTGGCCACACTTCTTTTGATGCAGCCCAGGATGCAGTTGGCTTTCTTGGTGCACATTGTAGGCTCATGTCCAGCTTTCCACTCAACAAATCCTTCTCAGAGTGGCTTTCGATCCCTTCATTCCCCCCAGCCTGTATTGATACTGGGGATTGCCCCAGCCCAGGTGCAATACCTTGGACTTGGTCTTGTTGAACCTCATGAAATTCACAGAGGCTCACTTCTCAAGTTTGTCCACACCCACCCTGTCCCTCGGGCATGTCAACATCACCACCTACTTGGTGTTATCTCCAAACTTGCTCGGGGTGCACTCGATTCCACTGATGAAGATATTAAACAGTACTGGTCCCAGTATGGACCGCTGAGGGGCACCTCTCGTTACTGATCTCCACGTGGACATGGAGCATTAATGTAAGAACTTATATTTTGCCATCGATTCTCTGTAGCAAAAACTGTAAATTAAGGCAGCAGCACAGATTCTCTCCTATCACAGGATAGAAACCAAAGAAAAATGTTTGCTACCACATATTTTTGAGAAAGAAGAAAAGAATGCTGTAGGCCCCTCAAAAATTTGAGAATCCTCTGGTTTTGCATTTTATAACCTGTTTATGTAATACTCCAGTAAAAGTAGGACAATGCTTTAAAAGGTACATTCAATGATGGAAACACTAATAAAAAAGTTTTAGAACACATGTATAAGTAGATAGTTTCTGTTAGTATAAATTCAATTATCTCAATAAAGATATTTGAGAATTTAATTATCTCTATCCTAATAAATGATAAATGACAAATTTCTATGCTTACTTGAGGTAATGACTTTGCAAAGTTAAGTAACTTATGTATTTTAAAATACTTAAGTTATTTCCAACATATGCCTGAAAAAGTTAAAAGAACTTCAAACTTTTTTCCATATTTGTTCTATCTGTGCATGAAAATGCTGTACAATTCAGTAGGTACAAACATTTTTGCCAGAAATTGAGCATTTGCAGTGGCTAAATGCAGTTAATGAGTGGTATTTCTAATTTTCCTGGGTACTAGTTTTGCTTATAATTTAAAGTCTCATGAAATAGTAATTTCTCAAATTTTACTTTTTCAGTGGTATATGTTCCTTTAGAGGATCTGGTGAAGCAAGACATTAAAAATAATTAAAATATCTATATGAAGACATTCATTTTTGCCTCACTCATGTCCTAATGCTTGCTTTTCTCAGTAGAGTGTGGCTTCATACCTAAAATTAACAAATTTTAAAGGTTATTTATTCAGTGGGGTATGGCTTTTTTTTTTTTCTTCATGTATTTATATTTGACTGAACTGCAGAAAAGGTATGTTACAATAGTCAAAGAATGTGAAATTAGCAAAATTAGAAACAGTTTCGCCAAGGCAGCAGAAGCTTCTCACACCGTTCTGCTCTAGCAGACCCAAGGTACTCAGTGATAACCCCTAGGGTTGTGCTGTTGACCATTATACACGAATGCATATTTTGCTGTCTCCATTACAGGTTTCTGTACTGGTTTAGATGGCAAGGTTATTGCTTTTTTTAGTGCTAGTAGTTGGCAGAAGATAGCAAATTTTGAAGGGTTTTCCCTTGTTACCTGAAAAGGTAGTTTTGGTAGTCATGGTGCTCAAAATAGGAAAAACGTAGGGAGAAACCTGCAAGTCAGCAGTGTGCATGAGAAGTAGGAAACAATACAGGAGGATGGGAGGAAGCATCATCAAAACAGTGGTACTAGTCCTCTCTCTTAAAAGCTATACATTATTTCTTTATTTCTACTCCACCCCTCCACCCCCATTTTTTTCTCTCCCTATTAAATCCGTATGCAAACTTAATCACACGTTTTAGAAAAACATTGTACCCTGCATCTCGTGGGGCTGAGGATGGGGGAAGAATTATTAAACCTTATTTTTTTGGGGCTCTTGGTCACCTTAAACACTACTGATAGGCTGTTATCCAGTCAAAAGAGGTGGAAAGACCCCTTGATGCCTTAGCTTGTGTGAAAATTACTGGGCCAGAAGCTGCAAATCTTTCAGCTGCAGAAGCTGTTGCTGGAGTGGCTAGTGATGTTTGGGGTTGTTTTTTCAGTGCAGCTGCTCCTCATCAGCAATTACATTTTCTCCCCCTGTAGCTGATATTCTACTCCAGCAAATAATAATTGTTCCTTCTTCTCCAGAACCCGAAGCCCACTTTTCTCTTCATTTTCTCTCATCACCAGATCCTTTGAGGAAGCCAAGTAGCATTCTACCCGTTCCCAAAGGGCATTTATTCCACCAGTTTGTTGGCTGGAGAGGCTGAGAACAATTACTTTTCAGCTTTACTTAGCACCACTTTGAGAGCTGCTCTTAACAGTTGCAACTGTCTTTGAAAGGTTAAAATATATTTTTTTTATATTAAAAAGACCCAGTTATACTACAGTGTCACCTATTGTTTTTCATATTCAGAGCCTGAAATTTTGGAAACATCTAAGTTGTGTTTAATCAAATTTTACCATCCAGTATGATAGAAGTGCTAAATACATGCACTAGAAAGATTCTATAAATACAGGTTTTGCAGGTCAAGCTTGCAATTTCCTAGTATAATTTTGCATTTTCTTTGGCTTTGTTCCTGAAAGAATTCTACTGATCAATTACAGTTTAATTCCTTTTGAATAATGATTATTTTTCATAAGTTTTCTTATGTCTAGTTGTCAATTTGTAAATATTGTTTTCTTGTAAATTTGGCTTTTTCTTGAATAGTCTTGCATCCTTGTACTGTTCACTTTTAACAGCGCACTCAAGGAGTTTGACTTAGAAGCCAGTTTGGCTTTGAGGGTGTGCTACCAAAGACATGAAGTCTGTATATTATTTGAAGACTGAGCACTTTCACGAATGTATGAGATGCTGAAGGCAGAACACTGGGGTTCCAAGGAGGCTACGGTGCACAGTTCCTTCTGGTGAAATCCAGAAGCAGCCTGTGTTTACATATGTGACCAACATACCTACAACTTCTCTTAGTTCCATATTATATTGACTAATAACAGTTCAGCATGTACATTTTATGATTATATACTGTGTACTTATATAAATCATGTATTTAGCTGTATAATGTTTAGACATCTCAGTCTTCCTGGTAACGTTCTTGTCTTCCTGCTACTAGCTATCATGCTAAATAAGAATAATACATTAGAAACGGAGAGAAAAAAAAAACAAACCACAACTGTTTCTTCTGTGTGATTTTTATCTGCCTGGTTTCTTCACATTCTTAGTTGTACGTAAAATGGGTTGAGGCTGTAGACTGGTATTACTAATGCCTAGAGAAACTTACTGAATCATTTTGTTCAGGAATTATTTATCATTTATTCTGAAAATACAAAAATGTTATCAGAGACCTTGTTGGGTTTATACGTATCTCTGCACAATTTAAACTTGTTGCAGGAAGGGCAAGGCTTGCTTTTGTCCTCCGTAACTCTTCCACCGAGTCTCACATTTTGATATGAAGAGCATGTTTCTAGTTAGCTTGAAGGAATTTAGGTGCACTTAAAATATCATTCAAATGTTCCTTACTAAGTGTTTATATTTTCTTGTTGGTAACATAGTTGATAGTGCACGGTAGGACAGAATCTCAAACAGTATGTCACCTCCTTACCACTTCACAGGTCTCAGTGGAATTTGAAGTTGTTCAGAATCGGGCCCTTTATCTGTACTGTTTTCTCACTTGTACAGCTGTTGTTAGCTGTTTCTTTTTCATTTGGGAAAAAAAGAAAGATTTAGAAATTTACATAATCTGATCTACAGTCTGTACAAACAGAATTTCAGATGCTAATTTTCACTTGTTTCTTAATCAAAGGTTTTGAAAAGGCAATGTCAGTGTATTATTAATAACTTTAAAGTACATCCTGTTTATGAGGTAATAACCTTCTGTCGTGGGCTGAATTGACTTTGAGTTTAATTAGCTCAGAATTTGTTTAACACAGAGTTAATCAACCTCACAGTGGTTGTGGAGCAGTTTTGGTTTTGTTTTGCTTTTATCTGAACCAAGCTTCAAGAGATACAAAATAACAAATGATGGACATGCCCTAAGGAAATAAATATCTGTAATATGTGTTTAAAAACCCCTAAACCTATACAATCAAAATTCACTATAAAGATCAGAAAAATCTTTAAAGAGATTATTTGCCTTTTTAAAAAAAATTCCTTATTACAGTACAGTTTCACAGAATTTTATTGCTCAGCATAAGAATTGAGAAATTAAATGGAAATGGCATTATATAAATATATAGATATGTATATCTATATATAGATTACATATATGTATATGTCTGTATGTCCTTTGACATTATATAGTTTATTTGACTGGAACTATTACAGAGATAGTTAATACATTTTTAATAGAGGTGTAGAACAGGAATACTTCTGTCTACTTTGGATCTGAAGTGGTTCTTATAAAATACGAAGATACTGTATCTCTGTTTAGAGCAAGAAGATTTGGCTATAGTATCTTAATAACAAGCTAGCACAAACAGTAGTGATTTAGTGCACGAAAATTTGTCACAGGAATTTGAATGATAGAATTCACATTTAAATATTAATCTTTGGAACAACTTTAGATATTGGGAAGATACTTTTTTTAATAGCAGTTCAGGAAATGAAAATCACTTTTGATAGTTTTTTTTAAGGTGTTTGCAGTAGTTCAAACGAGAATTAGTTTGAGAATCAGTGTTATACAGGAATCCTCTGGTTTTGATCTCTAGGCATTTATACAGTTTATTTCTAAATTAACCTGTTACTTTGTACGTAAATTTAACAGGAAAGTAGGGTGCGGTATATTTGTGTTTGTAGCAGATATTGGATCACAGTATCGTGCAAGCAGGGTCAGCTGCCAGGTTGCTCAGGAATTTTTCCAGTCAGGTCTTAAAAACCTCTAAGGATGGAGATGCCACAACCACCCTGTACAACCTGTGGCACTACTTGACTGACTTTGCAGTGAAAAAGGTATCTTTTATATCCAGTCTGAAACTCTTTAATTTGCACTAATGCCTGTTGTCCCACACCACCAGCCATGTACCACTGCAAGGTGCCTGGCTCCATCTTCTCTCTGCCCTTCCCATAGGAATCAGTGGAACCTGCTCTAGGAGGACCTGCTTTGGCACAGGGGTTGGACTAGATGATCTCCAGAGGTCCCTTCAAACCTCTGTATCATTCTGCGATTCTGTAATTCATTAGCCGCTACCATCTGAGGCCAATTATCCAGCCAGATTTTGTACCCATTTAGTTATTTTTAATTTCTTACTAGTATATTTTGAAGAGATCAAATTTCTTGGAGAACAACTGGATCTACTATTACTGCTGTCAAATGGATGTTGCCAAAATATATTTTAAAAATTACTTTTATGCATGCTTTTTAACAACTCTTTATATTATTCAAAATTGACTGTTTCAACCTCAGTAGACAATTCTCAAGTTTTTAATCTTGTCATCTGGTTACTTGCGATGAAGTGCCTTATGAAATCAAGAACAGTATCTTAGAAGGGCTTATAAATACTGTGAAGTGCACAAAAACTTTTGGCAGGCTTCATAAGCCATATGAGCAGGACACTTGAGGATTGCAAAATTCTTTTTTCTTTCTATTGAATGTGAATTGTATTGAAAATACTTCATCATGGACTAAATATGACACTTCAGAATTCAAGCCCAAGCAAGGGGGTGGGGCAGCTCCATTTAGCTTTTACCAAGATATTAACCTGAGAACAAATACACTTCTGTAATAGGTCTACGGCACACAGATAGAAGGGAGGAAAATAAGTAGTTTTGGAAATGTATGTAATTAAACCAAGTTGAAGCTATTTTTATAAAACCAGTCCCTATGTGTCATTCATGTTTAAAGATCTGTTAGAATTCTGAAAATCCGCTGCTTTAGCTCGTGCAAAAGGTAAGGATATGGTATACAAGCTGCTTGGCAAAATCTGAAAACTTGTACATTCTGGTGATCAGAACAAATGGTTATAATTGTCCTGGTTTTAAAATGGATGAATGAAACTTCAACTGTATTCCTTTTCTGCTCTTTTGCAAGCAGGAAACTAAAATATAAAATAGCAATTGAAAGTATTAATCAGCTAGACCAAATCTTTCTGTTTTCTCCCTTCTCCTTCCTGTCGTCTTTTGAAATGTTTAGTTCAAGTTTACCTGCGTTAACTCCAATCTAACAAAACTTCTTGAAACCAGTCCTTAGGAATACAGAACATGGCAAGTCTTTAGAGAACGTCCAAGAGATACAAAACGCAAACAACATACAAATATCTGCAAATACAGATTCCAGCATCTTGATTTGTACGTTAGAAATGTGAAGCAGACATGGAATCCATTTAGTACGAATGGAATTTCTTTCAGTGTGTGAAAGCAATGAAGAGCTTCCTTGCTCTGAGGGAGAAGTAATGGAAATGTTTGAAAATTCAATGATTCTCTGTTGTGAAGAACTGAATCATAACATGTTTTCACAATTTCTGGTTTGTATCTGTTAAAATGTAACCCTAACAACCAAATGTAGTCGCAACCTACAGATTGTTTTATATTACCATTAGGAAATTGCATGGCTAAGGCAGCTTTCCTTGGACCCTTGTGTCCTGGGAATTGTTGTATTTTCCTTGCTGAGTTACAAACCCTGACCAACGAGTATTCAGATACTAACTACAGACTGTGTATGTGCACAGCCTCAGTGATTTCAGTCCAGTGTTATATTCAATACTTCAATAATAAGTGGGATGTAGGCCTTCAGAGCGGTAACAACATACAGAGAAACTAAAACTCTGGGACAGAGGGGAATGTTGAAATTATACTTTTTGTGTCAATTCTCATTTAAATTTTTTCAGTATGGCTTCCAATGCTGGCAACAGTGTTGTCCTTATAAAGTTGCTAAAGGAATTTTCAATGTGTAAACAGTAAACATCTTGTAAATCTGAATGAAACTTACAGATCCATAGACAAATGTTTTGGCTAAATGCTCGTTTTTAGAACAGTGAAGATGATGTTCCACATAGCTGAAATGCTTCTCTGTGATTTGGGTTTTTTTTGTTTTGGTTTGGTTTTTTTTAATTTTTTTTTTTTATTTATTTTATTCAGCCTGTGGAAATATATGGGGCTTTCTGATATGCACCATCTCAAACTGGTCCAAAGCTGATGGGTTTGTCAGGCACTGTTATGTTTGTGGTGGTGATTTTGCATCTTCCAATATGATAGTTGGGTCTGCTGTTTTAGAGAGTTCTATTTTTGGCTTGTTCCAGCTAGTGCTTGTATGCTGCCTTTGGGCCAGATTAATCATTGGGTTGGTATTGGGTTTCATTTCTCTGCTGAAGGCATGCTAATTCATTTGTCAGTTAAAGCAGCAAATCCAAACTGTGCTTTTATTGTCTGGGTCAGTTTGCTGAAAAACCTTAAAATATAAGTTGTGTTGATTTTTCTTTAGTTTAATTCAAAAAGTTTTTCATTTTCTGGCTCTAGCTATAAGCTTAATGCCACCTCAATTTTTGATGTAGCTTTTATGTATATGTATTATTTGCAGTACAGGATTACCACTTCAACATCCATATTCCTGTTGGAATCCGAAGTGTCCTTTAAATATCACATTGGGCAGATTATTAAGACTTCCTACTGTCATTTGAAAAATGAAGCCTATACTTTGTATTTATCCATGTCTGTTTATGAGAAGCTGGCTCAGGATTTTATCTCCTCCAAGCTAGACAACTATAAAGCTTTGCTCACTGTCCTGCCAAGTGGTCTCATTACCAAGCTTGAGCAAAACTCTTTTGCCAGAGAAGTATATCTTGCAAAAAAAGACAGCATATCTCCCTAATCCTAGCATCGCTGCATTGGCTACTCAGAAACAAAGGATTGATTGTGAAGTTGACCTGTCAGCCCCTTCGTGGTCAAGGTCCTGAATATATCTCCTGATTTAATTTTGAGATATATCGCTTCCAGGCCTCTGTGCTCTTCGGTGCCCTCTTAGTGCAAGTTCCAATTACGAAACTACAAACCTTGCGTGATGGAGGATTTTACCATTATGCCCAACAGCTAAGGAATAAGCTGCCTTTCTCAGTTTAGGAAGCTCATGCTCTTTGCTTAAATCTCCTCTTCTGAAGATTCACTTGTCTGTCTTTTTTCCTTTTTTAGTGAGTAGCATTATATACACCGTAACTCTGTCATTTGGGGACTGTAATGTATTCAATGCTGCTATGCAGAATGAAGTGGTAATTGTAGTTTTAAGTAGAGCTACTTAAGATTATATTTTCTTTTTGAGTTGGTTTGAAAAAAACCTTTTAAAAATAAATTAATACTTTTATCAAAAGATAAAGCAGTTAATAGGAAAAGATTCTTAGATTTAGGAGTAGGGAACAAAAAGGGGTGCCTTGAGATTATTGAGCTCTCCGGTATCCAGTAATTGGTTGCTTATTCGGAAAGCTCGGAGCCAAATTTAGCTATCTTCCTGTTACTGATATATTTTAATTATCAAGCTGTTGGCTACTCTGGAGTAGGCTTTCGAAGTCACTCCTATGATGAATGTGTTGTTCATATAACTTAAGGTTAATTGGTGCTTGGACCTGAAATGAGATCTGATACATCTTACTATCCGAGTGTATGCTGTTCTAAGGTAAATATCTGTATCTTACCTCCAGCTTGTTATACTGTGGAGAAAACGGAAAAAATCCTAGATTTTTATCTCAGCATGGAAGGAGCAAAAATTTTTAATTGCTTGTTGAAAGTTACAGGTAGTCCATTAACATATAAAGAGACCAATTTACTTTTACTAACCATCCTTTGCGGAAAAGAGTGTATTGTTTTAATGTTTAAATTAAACACTAGAAATTTAATTGTAAATGTTAAAATATTCCAACTCCTTCCAGAGTGGAGGAGTGTCATGGTCAGAGAAAAAAACCCCTCACCTTTGTAGCAACCTTCCAAATGGATATAAAGAAGACGGTAAGGTGAAATTTCTTAGAGAAAGAGAAAAGGAGGATGTAGTAATATAGACAGAAAATGATGACAACCTGGATGAGACTTCTAGCTGTTTGAATCTCAGAGCTCTTGTACAGAAAAAATGGGCAAGATTTAGGTATAAGCTGAATGTGATAGCTTATAAAAAAGACATGCTGAAGCAGCATTAGAAAGGTAGAGGAACACTGAGGATGGTGCAGTAATGAAAATATGTGAGGGTGAAAAGGAAGAGAAAGCTTTGGGGAAAAAAAATATGGTCAGTGTTGAAGAGAAAGTAACATGTAGATAAACTGCTGACTGTGGAGAGATTGCAGTGATGAGAATTATAGTGAGTGCAATTGTGGAACTCAAATGGAGATTTTCTAGATGAGTGAGAAACTCAAATGTTAATTTTAAATTATGTATTCCATGCTTGGAGAGGAATGAGAGATGGGGCAGTAGGTGGAAAGGCTAAGGGGGTAACTGTGAAAGTTGTCTTTGGGCATCAAAGTGACTGCAAAGGACAGATATAAGAGCAGTGGACATGTTTGCTAATAAGCATGTATCGTGTTACAAATAAAGCGAACCATAGGAAGTCCTGAACAGTTTCATGCATTCATGTAGTAAACAAACTGTGAGTTCAGCAGAACTGAGCAGGTCACTGGTCAGGTTTGGTGGGAGAGGTGGGAGGTGACAGATGGTTATTCTCCCTCCTCCCAGGAGGTGCTGCTTGTTGTGGCAAGGCTCGCTCTGTGCTACCTACAACAGCAGAACTGTCTGGTGTCTACATGTTAGGCCTTGTCAGGGCACCTGTATTTGGCAACGCAATGGTCAATTCTTGTTTCTCTCAACAACTGATTAATAGACTTAGATGTACTGTGTAGCAGGAACAGGTTCTGTGCAGAAACTACCAAAGAGGTTAAAAGTTTATGCAGTGCCCAGGTGAGTGCTGAGGTTATGGCAATAGCCATAAGTTAGCCTAAGTTAGATGTACATGAAAGGTTTTCACAGTATGAAACCTACTTTGGTAGTGCTTATTTGGGAGACTAAAAAGATTTAAATTCTATATATTGACAACATATTTATATATATATTAATTTTTTTGATAGCAAAAAGACATGTTTTTCTGTTGTCAGGAAAGAAAGGAAGAAGTGTAAGATTATAGAGAAGAGAAAGGGAGGCATCTTCGCTGATGTATCTGCTTCTGTGAAACTTGGTTGGCTCATATTTATGTGGAACTTCCACAGTCATTTTGTTTTATGTGCTAATGTGAAATCAAATTCTATGCTGGGTGGTAGTGATTGTTTAGGATTGGTTAGGATTGTTTTCTACAAATTAGTAATTATTTGTAAAATAAATAGCAGTTATTATCCTTTCACTAGAGAAGGTGAGAAAGTGGTGGAAGGAATGAGATATTGTTAAATGGAAGTGTATGTACTTGTTAAAAATAACTGAAAATGTTACCCTCGGAATCTAACGGGATGCTAACTGTACTACAGGATATATAAGCACCATTAGTGCATAAAAATATGGCTTAATGTAAAAAGTTTTATCAGTATAGGTATTTTCCTTTCACCTAAGCTTCTAACAGGCTAATTTCTTACTTTTTCCCTTGTGGATTGCAAATAAAATATTGTAACATGGGAGGTATTAGCAGTCTTTTGTCAGCCAACTGAATGCAGTGTTTCTGCCAATTAAAACAACGTGTATAGTTCATAAAAATTCATCCACTTCAAGTTACAGATATTTAGGGCAGATTTGGAATGTTAAATTATTGCAGAAAGCTTTATGTGTATTGCATATGCAAAATAAATTTAATGTAGTAGTACTATAAAATGAAGTTGTTCTCAGTTTATTTTTGCCATAAGTGACCATGTGGGGAATCCAGGTCATATTACAACTTTTTTTTTTTTTAAAGCAAAAAAAGATGGTGCCGATTCTTTTCTTGTTAGGCTGTTCAAATTTCAGCTATAATGAAAACAAGCCAGTAATTGAAAGGAATGGTTGTAGAGGAAGGGATTGATCTCATTGTCAGTGCTGGTGGATGTGCCATGTTGGAGAACTGACCTTTTACAGCTCATTCATAAAGGTTCATCTTCCCTTCTGGAACTATGAATTTTTCCAGTAGATTTCTTTAGCTTTTCAGTCTTTGCCCAAGCAGATGTTTATACAATGCTTTGATTTTGCATAGCGAAAACTTCAACCCAGAAATTTCCCTACAGGTTTCCCCTAACCCCACATGATTTCCTAAGCTGTGTGATCCATTTTCAGGAATAGATTTGCAATACAGTTGAAAAACCAACCAACCAAACCCTCCAAAATACCAAACTGAACAAACAACTCATAAATGTCTTGGAGAAAATATCTTCACCACTCTTCATGGCTTTTTTTTTTTTACCATATATTTCATGGTTTTCATTCATTGTAGTATCATTGGACAGCAATCAAATAAATAAGGCCTATCAGAGCACAAGGCCTATTTAAATTAAAGGAAAGCAGTTAGATTTTTTTAGAGGCTCATACTTTATTCAGATGTTAGCAAATGACTTACATGCAGGAAGCAACAAAGAAGAACAGTACATGCTTTTGGTAATACGTGATCTGGGCAGCACAAAAAAGAAAGGAAGCTTGGAAAATGTAGTTTTGTATTTTGGCAATATTCTACTCCACACAGTGCTGCCAGAGGAAGAACAGTAGCAGACATTGTCTAAAGCGTCTCTGACCATCCTCTGAACTTGTGGACCACCCTTTGGATGGATGGTTGCCGGGACATTTCTTTCAGTGGAAGAGTCTCTTCCTCTGCTATTGCATTTTGGCTGCCTTGTCCTTAATCAGACTGTGTTTCTTTTCGAGGTGTTAATCTCTCTGCTTCTCCCACAAATGTTGTCATTTGCACAGTAGGCGCTCGCTGAATTCCTGTGTCCTTTGGGGTGCAACTTCCACTTCAGATTTCAGTCTTATTTTTACTTGGCTTCCAAAAATAAGTCAGAATGTAATTCACAAATCCAGGAAACGTTCTGAACAGTCTTACAGGAACCAAGCACCCAGCAGGAATTAAAATCTTTCTCTTTCCTGATAGTGTAGGTTTTCATTTCCTTGTTTGCATTTTTTTTTCCTTGGAATGAGAAGGTGGTCCAGGAAAGCTGAGCAGAGCACGGGACAGAAGTGCTAAAGAGAGCGAGACACCTTTAAAAGCTGTTAGGAGCAGCTGCATTTTGAACTTGAAGGAAATAAAAAAAAGCTATTGACTAAGGCCAAACACAGCCTGAAATTCCAAAAGTGACCTGCTGTAAACCCACTCAGCAAGCTAGCGGTCTCTGGGTGTTTAATGCTGACATGCTTTGGGGGATGTGGAGAACAGCCAAGCAGCACCACGGCTGTATGCTAAGAAAACAAGCAAGTTCTCATGTGTTTTTATTGCTGTGTTTTGCATGTCACTGGAGTGTAGTCATAGTGGTAAAGGATGTGCCTCTACAGCACTGCTGAAACTGTGGTTAGAGAAACGCTGGCACTGATAGCAAGTAATTATTTCTAGGAATAAGGGTATGAATCAGATGGTTAAAACAATTGAGAGGGTATTTTTTTTTAAACAGGTCATAAAATGCTTCATGTAATGCTTTCATTAGCTGATGCTTCATACTCCTGAGACCTTTGCCTTCCTATCATCGTTTTTTGTATGTCAACAATAACTGATGAATATTCCTGATTTTTATAAATGGTCTACAAAATACTTCCTTCTTACAGAAAGTAGCAGACAAGTGGTGGTTTTGTCATATTTCTAAATTTCATGATGGCATGCATCTTACCCCAGTCCATTGGTACTCTACCTGACCATTGCAAGTTCCAATCCATGTTCTACCTTAAGTATTATAGTATCCAGAGTATGTTTTAAATATTTTTTTTTCTTTTAATGAATAACACTTTTTTTTTTTTTTTAATTAATGCAGACAAGAAGGAGACTTGGTTCATAGGTTCTCAGTAAAATTTCATCATGCTTCTTATGTAGGCATGATGTGATGTGTACATTATAGCCTACCATAATTTTTCAGCTAAAGTAGGGGGAGTGCTTTTGCAGACATAGCTTGGCGGTGCTGCAGAAGACTAAGGATTTGATTCTATCCCATTTGTATCCTGAATGAATTAAACTTGTGAAAAAGAAGGGTGCACATAATATGGCTCTCTTAGGCAGAGCTTGGCAGGAAGGTATAGTGGCCTTTGAAACTTTAGAAGGTATTCTTTGATTCTTTCAAAACTGCAGTTGTGTGGTGGCTTAAAAATGTTATGTAATATGGTTTCTGTGACATAAATTAGCTTGTTTGCTCTTAGCCTCTGAAATAAGTAATACGTTCCCAGTCTTACATTTCCTGTAACAGTGAAATGTGAATAGCGATATAAAGCCCCAAACATTTTGATTCCTTTATATTTTTTTTCTAGCCTTTCTTGGTGCTTACTTGATGCTGAGAGACTAATACCAAGTGGAATTGAACACCTGCAGCTCTCACTTCGAGTTATGCTGTATATTGAAGATGAAGGGAATTGCAGGTGTTCTATATTTCCCAGAACTTATCCCACGTGCCATTGCCTATCTGGAAGGACTTACTCAAGCAATCTCAGACTGAGCTTTTTGTTGCTGGATTTTACTTAGGGCTTTGAATATTTGACAGTTTATGCCTATTCTGTTTGGCTTTTTTTTCCCCCTAATGATAAGTTCATTTCACTCAAGTTTTGAAGTTCTTGGAATGGTTTAAAATTATTTATATAAGAAGAGTGTATATCGGGGTGTTCTGTAACTTCTTTGCAGGGAATGATTATTTGCTAGCTATCAGCTATATCCTCTCTGTATCACATTTTATCTCTTATCACCTGACATTTTTACTATTCTTGCCTGTGATTCTAGATTTCTACATAAATAATTGGCATCTTTTCAGAGTGTGGAAATAACGTTGTTATTCCTTGTACATCCATGGAAGGAATTGATATTTGCATTTGACTTTGGTTCTTGGAAAATAGTGATATCAACCATATTATTATTATTATAAATTTGTTATTAATAACAATCAGCAGAGAGTAAAAACCATTCTGGTTAACATTCTCTGAATCTGAATTGCATCTTAAATCTGGGTACTCCTTTCTCGTTTTCCCAGAACTATTTTCTGTTAGATTAAGTTGAGCCAGGCATTCTTTCTAATCCTTTCAACTTCCAGAAAAAAAACAGCTAGTTTTGCCATTTAGGAATTCTGACCTTTCCCTGGAACCTTTGCCTGCATATTATTTCAAGCATGCAGTGCAAATGCAGAAACAGGGCATGTGGGGTTTGGTGCATAATTAAGGATACTTGTATTAACATTACAAAAAGTATTGTATGATTTGCCCATGTTGTTCAAGGAATGAGTTCAAACATTTGAGCTGAACTTCAGTTCAAAAAGCATCACATATGAAATTATGGGTAAATTATATGGTAAGGAAGAGTAGGAAAATGGTACAAATATTAATGTTATGAAACTAATCATTATGAATAAATAAAAAAATTTCTGTGCAGGTCAAGGGAGAATATAGCCCTTACATGATCATCACACATCAGAAAATCTGGAATGCGTGTTTTGCAGGCCATGCTAGTAGGTGGTGTGAGAGTACAATTCCCTTTCCTCTTCTAGCCAGCCCACCCATTGTAGGGGCCAGTGAAACTACTTGTATTGCTATTTAAACAAAATAAACTACCCCCAGCTCACTTAGTGTCTAAAACTCTTAGCAACCAATTAATGAATTTCTGCAGGTCCCTTTTTGAGAACTTTATAAACATCTCAAAAATGTTTATAAAATGCTGTGAAAAGGCAGATAGAAGTACAGACCATAGCTTTGAATCAGACCCTAAATATTTTTCCACATCTGTGGTAATGTCCTTACTATCTTGTTGCATTTGATCTTTAGTGCGTATCACAAATAGCTCACAGAAGTCAGAAGTTACACACCTGTATAAATGGCAAGTGTCATTTAGCCTGAGAACCATACTCAGGACATTACAGACCTTTTTACAAGTGTGTAGGTTTGACTAAGGGTATGCTGGAATGATATGTCTTTGGTTTTGTTATCACTGGAAAGTCGTCTATCAAGTTTGCTTTGTAGAGCCTTTTTCATGTGTTTTATAACCTATTAGACCAGAATGTAAATGAATGTTAGTTGAGTTTCACTTAATATATTTAAATCTGATGGGATTCTTTGGAATCCTTTTTTTTAAATTTCTTCTTATACCACATTATTATGGAAAACGGACAGAAAACCCTAGTCCATATATAATATGTACCATTTCTGATAAATACAGGCTGGCAATACACAATATAGTCACATACCACATTTTCTTGCTTGCCTTTTTAAAATTCCCTTAATTATTTACAACAAGATAAATCATTTAACATTTTAAATTTTAATTATCTGCAGAAATCAGCACTTAGTATTCTATGCCAAACTTTTAAACTCTGCATAGATTCCGAATTTCCTCTAAATAGATTTCAATTAGACTTCTTGCTCTTTTTTTTTGCTGGGGAATAATTGAAAGTATAAAAGACCCATTTAAATCATCATCCCCTTCTCCAAGAAGGGACACGATTACATACCCAGAAGCCTTTGAATTCTTGATATGCCTTCAGAAGTTTTCAGATATTTATTTTAATAATTGTTAAGAATTTATTATGAAGCATTAATTGTGTGTTCTGTAAGTTATTAAATGAGTTCAACATATTAATCTTTCATGTTATTGTTGTTAGTACTATATTTAGGAACGAAGCATTAATGAAAATATTTCTTTAAAGATTTTCTAAAAGAAAGTGTGTATACTTATCAAGATATGTATTTGATCTATGGGGAAATGATTTCAAGCAAAGTTTTGATATAGCATATGCTGAACTTGAATTAAAAAGATTTTGGTTATGTAGAGTTCAAATTACCTTTGACATATTTTTGCAGGTTAGTTACAAATTCTCAACTAAACATAGAGCTCTTCTTTATCGTAGAGCCTAACATCAGATTTTAATCATATTTTGTACCCACAGGGTTTTAGGTTTCCAACAAGCCACCTGTCTCAGACATTAAAAAATTCACAGGACAGATGGGAAGGTGAAAGTGGTTGTCCTTGGATAAAGAAATTCTTACACTGCAGCTACAGTCACAGTCAAGGCTGGCCAATATATCACACATATACCCCTTTCTCTAAGCATTGCTGTATCATGATTGCAAATTTCCTTTTAGTAGTATAAATATAGAATTCATCACTTACGTACTTTTTCAATAGCACGATTTGCGAAACCTGTCCCTTTTCCACGTGGTCAATGAATCACTGAGGGATAACATGACACGCATACTACTTCAGCAAATCTAGTGTGTCTTGTACACATACCAGAGCTCCTAGAATTCCTGTGTTGTTTATTAATGACAAGAGCATATGACTATTCATTTGTACAGACCTCTGGCACTGGTTTGATAGGTGTGATGTATTCTAATATGACAAATGTACCAATGTAAAGAAAAGTGGTTATTGGAAAGAAGTGTAAAATGGTGGTGCTTCCTCCCATGTATTGTCACTGTTTACCACAGGAATAATAGTTTTTGAACATCACTGGCCACTACAGTGTTGTGGACCAACTCTCGGTTTTATGTAGTAGACACTCGGCAATGTTCTAAAGTGCAAGGGGCAAATTCTGACCTCAGGTGTATCTGTCCAGTTCTCATTGACCCAGGTATTTAAGAGCCAGCAAATTGACCATTGCAATTGATTTGTTATGTTTGTGATGAATGAGAGAGCAGGCCAAATAGCAGACCCTCCTGTGTTTGGCTCTCATGAAGTCCCCGCTCTGTTTTGGGTTCTTTCTATTTTTCCCTAACCCTAAAGAAGAAAAAATGTGAATGGCAGTATATACTGTTCAACAGCTGTTAGGGGTGCACAGGTTCAATATAAAGTATTAAATCTGTGAGGTTTCACCTGCCCTACCTGACAGAAGGGTTCTACTGTATGGCCTGGAGAAAGTTCTGTGCAAGTGTCCTGAAACTGGTGTCTAGCATGTTGGCACTGTGAAAGCTTAGCAATTTGTATTTCTAGAGGCATGTTCTAAAAGACCAAGGGAATCCAAACACAGAAAAAAAATAATAATTAAAATAATCTTGTAGCTCTTGGAGGTTTCAGATTCATACTGTAGGTTGTTTTTTCAGTGTATCTTTTGTTGTGTTCCAGCTACTAATTTAATTGTTGACTAGGATGGAATCACAGTCCCCTGCCTGCTTTCTAAGCCTCTGGTAGGATCACTATGGATCACTAGGCACAGAGGCTGTGTGAGTCCACATGTTCTTTCTCTCTGGCCCAATTAATGCTGATTCTTTTGTACAGAGTGTGGAGGAGGTTAAGAGTGCCCACCTGTTCTGAAAGGGCGATCCTGATGGTTAAAGAGGGCCCCTAGGATTTGATCCCATGGTCAGGGGAGGAAATCGAACCTGCTATCTCTATTTTTCATGACTGTTCTAACCCCTAAACTGTTTAGAATATATGCTGTGTGACTAGAAGCATGTGTTATTGTCTTCTAGTTTCTGGTTTCGAATAAAACCATAACTGCAGTGGTATTTTGTGCAAAACCTAGCTACAGAGATGTGATTTAGGCAGGATATAAGGTTGCATCAGATCAGGGCATGTTACAGGAAATAGGTGTCAGGTAGCTGCATAATGATTGTGCCCTTCACTTGCTTGGTTAGGAGAAGAGGATGTTTTGGGCATGAACAGAAGCAGAATTGTAGAGGCTAAAGAGCCTGTAGGAACTGAATAATTTCTGTTGTTTAGAAGCTCTCAAAATTGACATGGATCTGAAAGAATGCAGTTCTTATCCTCGGTACCTTCCATATTTGCAGTTTTTTATGCCTCAGTCCTGTGGCACATATTTGTTAATTAACGCTTGCAAAGAATTGTACATGGAAACTCCTCTGGTTAGCTTGTTTAAACAGATCAATAGGTAGTTCCACTTGTCCTAGTAATAGTGTGTCATGGTCTAGGTCCTCTTTGTAGAGAAATGCTCTTCAAAATGCTTTGATCTTTAAATCTAAGAAATAGGATTGGAAAGGACTTGAGCTTGGGGGGAAAAAAAAAAAAAACAAAACAATCCCAAAGGATATGAACTCCTTAACACAGATTTTTGCTATGAGATGCAACTATTATCTTATAAACTTGTTTGGCTTCCTCTTCAGATCATGGAGCATGTCTCTACTGATGTCTGGCCTGAATTGTTATTATCTTGGTAGGTAAGAGACCAGTGTATGAATGAACCCAACACAGGAAGATGGATGGCAAAGCACTGGTCCTCTAAATGAACATAAGAAAGTTTCCTTTATAGTCACTGGGGTGTCAATGTGTTTGTGGGATACATCTGGGTCATTAGCAAGCTTAATTTGTTCATTCTTTACTTACTGATTTCCCTGGAAGTTTTCTCCAGAAGCTTGGAGGCATTAAATCTTCTACAAGCAGGGCTCACTGAGAGTTATACTATGCTCTGAAATCTTTAAGGTATTTGATTCTGACAAATAATTTCAGCTCTGTGGACTACTTGTGTGCTCTGGTGTTGTGGTGCGTGTTTGCATAGAATGTAGTCTTTTATTTTCCTCTCTTCTTCTCTCTGTCTCTCTTCAAACCTCTGCCTGCACACACCCCCACCCCCATCCTGCTTTGTCCTTAATGAATACGTTCGTTTAGAAATAAGGATGTGGAAAGACAACCATGCCTAATATTGAAGGACAGTATGCTTGTGCCTAATACATTAGAGCAATTGTTCAAGAATAATTCATCTTACGTGAAGATTACCCCTGTAAGGCTGCCAAGGTCACAGGGACTTTAGATTATCGGCTGCATAAATGCTGCTTGTGTGTTTTAAAGGGGTAGCCTTAACATTGCATCACAATTCTTTGAAACAATTAGTTTGTTTATTTATTAAGTCCCCTGTTTTTTCCTCCGTGTCTTTTTGTTGTATTGTTGTGGTGGAATTACTTGTAAATTACAGAAGCAATTTTTCTGTAAGCTCCCAAATGTGGAGTGCTGAGCCCAGAGGTGGGTTATGAATGAAGCCCTTGGAATTGCTGCTTTACAGTAGGTGTTCCAGGAGATGTATGTTAATCAACCTTGTACAGAAATCGTGGAGTAAGGGTGGATGAGCCTACTGAGGCTGCAGAAGCACTCATCTAATTCAGTGTTCTTAAATGTATGAAAGCAACTTGTTTTTAAGTATAGGAGCCATAAATAAATCTTAAGATTCAGGCATTTCAGAGACATGACAAAAGTTTCAACCAGAAACATGAAATGTTTTGACAAATTGTGCCTTATACCTCTTTTAGTGAAGGTAGCTTCCCTAAAGATAAAGGGCAAGACCTTTGTTTTCTGGAAATCTAGGAAAGTCTGTTTAGATTACTGGAGTTAAGGCACTTTACATCAGCTGAGAACTGGCCTATTAACCCTTTTTATATATATTCCCACTTTCTTCCTTTCAAGTCATTTCTTCTCCCTGGAATGCCTATCATCTGTGGTTTTTGTAATGAGCTTCGCTTCTCACAAAAAAAAAAAAAAAAAGAGAGAGAGAGAAAGAATTTGTTTTGTTTTAGAAAACAAATCTGCTGTGGACTGCCTGCAACCCACTGGTCTCATTGGTCTCTCTGACTAGGTTTAGGCTGCTTGATTGTATTAAGATGTGGACTGCCTGCAACCCACTGGTCTCATTGGTCTCTCTGACTAGGTTTAGGCTGCTTGATTGTATTAAGAGAGGCTTTGCGAACTCATTTAAATATTTTATACTACTTATATGGATAATAAAACCATAGTTTTAACAGGGATTTATGTGATTGTGAACTGGGAGTGAGATGGCCTGCAGCGTCATAGTTAAGAAAGAGAATTTCTGCACAAGGCTGTCAGTTAGAATGTTGACTTGCAGCTGGAAGGTGTTTTGAAAGCCCTTGCCAACATTAAAGAAAATACATTGAATGTGAATTTCAACATTATAGTGAATGTTGGTAAATCCTATGACTGTTATCAGTATAATCCCATCAGTGAAGACTTTGTATGTTATATTTGTGAATGAATTAATGAAAGGATGCCAGTTTTCTTGTAGTTTGCTCTGACTTTCCCCATATGTGTGGGTAAAAATTTTGATGTGTTTATTCTTTACAAAATGGAAATGGAAATGAGCATTTGATGGACTCCTGACGTTGGTTACATTACTACCTAGACTGCTTACATTATCTTGTACAGGGAAAGAGCACTGAGTTCCTAACATCATCACCAAAAAGAATGCAGACCTCTGAGATAGTTACTGTTGACAAAGAAGGAGGCTGGCCCCATGACACCAGCATGAAATCACAAAAGCATCTCAACTCATGAATAACTTGCACTTAAAAAAATCATGTAGAATTAGTTTGGTTAGAAAACCTCTGCACCGTTCATTTATTATTTAATCTTATTTTACTTTGTACAGACAAGCTATCTGGCCTAGTGTGAGGCTTCACACAGCCAATTACTTCAAGGTGTTTAGTTCATTTATTATTTAAAGCATAAATCTAGTACAGGTTGTCCATTGATGACCCTGTAAGGAGTCTATAGTAAATGCCTTTCATCATTGCTGACTGACTCATGCACACAGACCTACCTGCTGAGCTAAATAGGCCAGGAGAACTGATGGATTTGTAAGATATTGGATTTAATAGCCTTTTTTTTTTTATATATGCTTAAGTGATGGAAGTTAGTACATATAGTTGAAACCCAGTGATAGGATTTAAGAAGAAATGAAATTTTATATAGCATCACCAATTGTATTTGGTTCTGCTAATTGAAAACAGTGCACAATTCGTTTTGTCAGCTTTATACCTTAAAATGTATTTTTAGAGCCATTGCTTGTGTATTTGAATAAATAAAATGTTGTTATAGGAAGAGACCTAGTGCATTTAATAGAATATTCATAGAAATTCTCCTTTTAAGAGATAGGTTCTATGGTTCTATTTATTCTCTCCTTCCTTCCTCAAATCCTTCCTCTCAGGCTGATTTTTAGGTCTAGTGCAGTGATACAGGCAAGGTGCTCTCTGAATGGCTTGGAAAGAGACTTGCTCAAGTAATGCACCGATTGCATCTGATGGGTTTATGTGCCATTAAAAGTGTCTGTCCCACACTGAATGTGCCAGGTATTTAACTGGGGACTGGTACTAATTTCAGAGCTAATACTAAGCCGTTCCACATCAATGCTTACAGCAGGTGGTTTGAATTGACAGTGTAAAAGGAGGAAAAAAAAAAGTGAGAGAAAATTACCATTGTACTATAGAATTTCTATGATTGAATTGACTGATTATACTGTCAACAGAGCATTGGGAAACTGGCAGTGCTTATGAGGAGGAAAGAAATGACAGGATTCTTTTAAAGAGAGGTTCTCTGACTTTGTGCAGTCAAATATTTCAAAACTATGATAAGAGTTGATATTAAAGGCTTTAACCTAGCACTTAAGAAGTCTGTGTGTTCTCCAATTTGTGACTTTAAAAGCTAGTATCCTGTGTCAACTGATCCTGCAGTTTTCTTAGTTTTATTGTCCCCTTTCAATACTCATCAGGTGATTCCGTGTGCATCACTGTAGGTGATTCAACTGCCTTTGGGTTTGACTTTAAGAAACAAAACAAAACCCAAAACAACCAAAAAAACCCACCCCAAGCCAACAACAAAAAGCAAACAAAAAAACCCACTCCAACCTCCACCCCAACTTGCCATCTTCCAAAGGCAACAGCGCTGTGGTATTTGAAAATGAAGTTAAGACACTTGGAGAAGGTCTATAAACAAGGTCTACTTAGTGGCTTATAATATCGCAGAATTATCAAATACATAAATAATGTCTTAAGGGAATCTTCTTAACTGCATTAATATGTAGTTCCACTTGGAGTTGAATTATTCTTTCAATACTAGATTTCAATGGAAAAAGACCAGACACAAATCAGAGAAATAGTCTGAATAATTATTTTTTTTTTTAGTAACATAAAGTAAATTGTTCAGTAATGCCCAATTATCCTGTTCATTTTGAGTGCGTGTGTGCATCTAAGCCTTGTGGTAGCAGAGGACTTCTTCTTTTAAGTTCATGTCTGATGGGACAACTTTTTTTTTCTTGACTGTATAATTCCACTGATTTCACCTGGTGGAATTTGGGACTCATCTGCTTCATGAAGGGGTTGCACACCCCTTTGGTGATAGTACCAGTGAACAGGAGCATTTCCTTTCTAAGTTGGCTCCAAAAGTGGATGATGACAAAAGCAGCTTTAAAACAGTTTGTCCTTGCATGAGCAGCGTAGAATTTCATCAATGTACATAAAGTAAATATTGCCCACTTCTTTCTGACATTACAAAACATAAGCTGACATAAGACTTTTTTGGTTTAGTTTGTCTAAAAAGAAAGGTGGCTCATGAATAGTAAGAACTAAATAGGACAAAAGTTAATTTCTCTATCAGACCTTACCAATCAATACGGAGACTTTCTAATCTTTTAATTTTAGAATTCATGACAGTTAACCTATTAAGAGAATTGTGTGCAACCTATGAAAAGTGGATGTAGTATAGGCTATCAGAATAGATACCCTCTCTGATTTCTTCTACAAACATGAGTGTGTTTTCCTGTGTGAGCTTTGTGGTTTATGTAAGGTGAAAGCTGAGGAGTGGAGGGGAGGAAGTGAGGAGCAGTCTGCTGATCTCTTCAGCCATGGAACAGAATGTTTTATATAACCTAACGTGTATATGATGATATATACATATAATTTATATGAAATATATAAGTATAAGGCTAGTAGGAAGTTTAATTATGCAAGGAAAGGAAAAATTCTCTCTTTGGAAGTGTATTAGAACATGTATGTGTTTAATGCATTGTTTATAATGTTGGAGCCTGTGGGTAAATTTATAGTTATTCCAAAGTGCAGTTGCAAATCAATGGGAAACTACATTCTGTAGGATTTCTGTGGTGACTACAGTTTGTTCCACTGCTTCTAGAGCGCAGCCAGTTGTAGCTTATAGTAACTTTAGGGATAATACGTGGACCTGTGTAGTTCTACTTGCCTTTGAACTGTAACACTGAAAGCAAGTGCAGCATAAATATAAAAGGCAATATATTTTATAATCTGCAGACTTTATCAGACCATTTATAGTTTGGCAAATGTAGCAGTAGAATCTGGAAAAAATACAATATGTTTAAATTGTTTTCTTATGTCAATCAAAATGTGCAATTGTTTCTTCTCTTTGCATTTGAAAGAAACACAATCCTTGCTTCTTTGGGCTTTTGCTAGTTGTAAACATTGATATTACAAGGGGAAAAGTATTTTGTTTAGACCACATTTATCTAGGAGATGTGTTTGCTTTAAGCTGGTGTTCAGGCTCTTTACCAATTTGAAAGGGAAAAATAGTATGAAAGAATGACTAGTCTTACCGCTGGATTCATAAATTTAACTTCCCTTTGTGTATGGAATGAAGAGATATATCTTACTATTTCATAGCTGACAGCATGAATGGTGTAGGTTGTCATATTTATAATGTGAGGGGGGGGGGAAGTTAATACCGTGTAGCATCTAAAACAAAAATAAAATGGCCAGTGCATTGTATACAAGGAAAAGAGGTTAAACTGGTTGCTATTCATTGCTCTAAATGTATTGCTAGGTGGAGATTAAGGATCAATTCTTCTTTTACTAACTGTCACTCTCCTTACCTAGGATTAGGTTTTGGCATAACTTAAAACTTACTGAGATCTGCAATTTATTTGGTTGTCCATTTAATGTGATGTGAGCTGATGAAAGTTTAGTCTAGTTCTACAAAAAGAAAATCAGTAGCATGTATTAAGCTGTGTTGAAAATTTTACTCATAACCTCCTTCTTTTCCTCAAGAACTTTTATTATGTCATTATCCAAGATGCACATTTGTTTCCTATTCCTGCTCTCCTTTAAATTTAAACTTCATTTTTATGGGTGTCATGGTTTCTTGTTCCAATTTGTGGTGTCACAAGTAGGAGCACTTGATAGCAGGGAAGGGTGAATGGCATGTATCCAGAAGCAGCAGGGATTTCACTCCATATTAATGGAGTGAAAAGTAAAAAAAAAAAAATAATTGAAAATAAATGGAAACTTTCTAACTTTCTGAAGACAGAAATGGCAGTGTGACTTGTGGACTATGCTTCAGGCCCATGGAAACCATTCTTTAAATCTGCCCCATCTCAAATTTTATTCTGCGAGTGTGTTTGCCAATTGCAAAATGGTAAAAGGTTCCAATGAATTTATTTGACTTATCTCTAAAATTCGTTTGAAAACTTCACTTATAGCAAATTGGAAATGACATACAGAACACAGTTTACTTTGGAAAGGTTGAAAACTTTGTTTTTCAGTATTTTGGGAGTTCTGTAGCCCTCTGGTGGAATGTAAGGAGAATCTACAAGTAAAATATTTGATAATCAGTTATTATTCAATCATGTTTTACCAGATTGCTGAGTAATATGTTATTTCCCTAGTTGTTTCTAGAGGAAAGTGCAATCGGCCATAAAGCCTAAGTTTCTAAGCATTGCTTAAAATGTCTAAATTGTCTTTTTTTAGTAAAGTTTTGTATCTTACAGTAGTGCAGGACACAAGAGGTAAAAAGTCTTAAGCAGCTTCACTGCCTGGGGAGAGACTGCTTGATGAGAAGAGTAACAAGAAGTTTCTATGTCCTGACCAGAAATGTTCAGTCTTCCTGATAGACATGTTTAGTCTGTGTCCCTGAAAAGATGGCTCTATTAAGAACCACTGTTGTATTTGGTCAGGAATTGTTACTTAGTTATGTCAAAGAACTGTTAAATTTTTTTTCATTTTTTTTGTTTCCTGCTGAGAGTGAGCGAAAAGCAAAATGTCTTCCAGGGTGCTGCCCTGGTAACAGCAGAGGAATGAATAGTGACATAGAGTCATGCAGTCTTAATAAGAAATAGTGGGAGCCAGTTCCTTTCTAGCTAGTATAGCAGAGGTGAAAAAAGAGCATAGCAACAGCAGGCTTTTTGGGGGTGGAGGTAGGGGGACAGCAATAGCAGAGGTCCTACAAGAGGTGGTAGGGTGTTAGCAACTTGCTTTTCAGGTGGCATAGCCTCATTGCGGTTGAATTTTAGAGCAGACACTGGGGCATGACTCCTATTGATGTACATGGAAGGGATCACATCAAGGTGAATAGAAAGGCAAAGGAAAATAAAATCAAGGTAAGGCAAAATAAAAATTTGGAGTTTGGGGAGTGGGGAGATGTGCTGAATACCAGCGTGAGGGTGAAAAGACAAAGCAGTCTATTCCAATAGGGAGAAACAACTGATTCCTCTGGGACTGGACAGAGCTGTGTTTGGAAAGAAGGGAAATGTGGGTGCTTTTTGGGGTGTGAGAGCTCTGAAAGCAGGACTTGAAAAGTACTCTGTTCCTGCTGCATGGCCCAGCTGGTAGAAGAAAAAAAAAAAAAAAAACCTAAACAGCTGGTGAATCTGAAATTTCTAAGAACTGGCAGTAGGAATTGCTCACAGAATTTTGAATTCTACAGCATGAGAGTTGGTGGTGGCCAGGAAAATAAATGGCAATTCTGAGTAGTCCAATCCTTCTCATTGTGGATCTGGCAAATTTTCATCGTTTTAGTGCTTAACTGAAAACAGTTTTCATGATGGGTCTACAGACATATTGGATGTTTACTGATGTTCCTTGTCTCTTAAATAAATTAGTTGACTTTGTTAGACAGTAGAAGCGAATTCTGTGCTGTGTCAGGACGAAAGACAAACTATAACTTCAAACTGGAAAGATGGTAGACCAAAGTTACAGGTTAGAGTTTTCTATATTCTCCATTCTTTACTATCAACCTAGTTTCTGTGAGAATCTAACATATGTTTCTTGCAGGATGTATCTAATCAGAAGAGTTTCAGAGTGGCATAAAGATTTTGAAATAACTGTCACAACGTCTTGTGTGAACATTAGCAATGTGGTGCAGTAATTCTGTAACTTCAATCCCAGCCTAGCTGAGATAAAACAATCTGAACTGGAGGTCAGTGAAGTTGCAAATAAAGCACAACCATTTAAATTGAAGCCTACCCTGATTTGGCCGTGTGGGAAGAAGGCTTGTAGGTTAATGCACTTCTGGAAATGCTCCATTCTGATATTTGAAGTCATGTGCAAAATGTATACTTGTAGAATTTCCAGATGCTACAGATGTCGCTGAGATGCCCTGCTGTATTTGTTTGAAATACACAGAGCTGAGCTGCTCCAAAGAAGAGCAGTTTTTCTCTACTCTTCCCAGCTCACCAGCACTCTCAGCCTCCTGCAGGACGTTCTTTTGCCTTTTCTGTGCAAAACAAGTTCTAAGATCTGCAAACAGAACTTCGTATCTTAAAACCACGAAAACGTTTCTTTCTCTTTCGCAGAATTTCAAGACTAAATCCTTTGTTAGCTTTTTCAGAAAGAAATTTAATTGCTCCCAAGCCAGGGTGCTTTATGCCAGGTTTCTGCCTGTAGCCATTTCTTACTGCCAAGTTCTGAACCCCTGAAAGTAAGGGCTTATAGAACTGCTGACACAACCTTAACTATAATAATGCGAATGACACCACCATAACACTAATGATAAATGGCATACATTTTAAAACATTTAAAATGATCATAGCCTTAAAGTCAAACACATCTGGGAAATATTAATGGTATATGAACTGCCCTGTGTGGATCTGAATTATGAACAGCACAGAGATGGAAAGAGATAAATTGCATAATAAATCACTTTACTTATTGTATTGTTTACTTTAAAAAAACCATATATACTTTCTGTTTATGCAGCATGTCAGCTGTTTGAAAAAAGATGAATAGTCCTAAATTCATATTTATTCCAAAGAATGAATATTTAGCACTCTGTGGTGTCACGCTGACTTCAGAGAAATAATTACAGTATATGGTTTTACCAACAATGATGTTCAGAGGCCATTGAATTTGTATATATTTAGTATGGTTTTATCCTCTGATCAGTTTGTTCTTTTTCATTTCATGACTTTATAGATGTCAGGTGTTTTTCAATTTTCTGTTCTAATTTGGCAAAAATGACATACACAGCGTTGTCTCTGGTGCTATATGGATAATTGAAGAAAGTGTTTCAGTGTTTCATTTACTGTAGTTTCACACTTGAATTCTCAAAATGTATGTAATAGTTCTAGATTTTTTTTTTTTTTAAGTTGCCAGTTTGCCAAACTGATTAAACACAAGGGATTTAGGGAGTTTCCCATTCTACCTGGTTCTGTGTGAATAGGTGAGATGGACTTAATCTAAAATGATGCACTGGGTACATCGCAGTACTGTGCCCCCCAGCTGCTTCTTCAGTCTTTCCCCGTGATCGTTTGCTCTGCCTAGGCCTTCAGGAGGGTTCTTATCTCTTGTGTTGAGGAGCCCAACAAAGAAGCTTTTCTTAGGTAGGACAGATTTGAAGGTAACATGCAACCTGAAATCTTTCATGCATGGAGGAGTAACGCTGTAGAGGCAGCAAACATTGAACACTAAACAGTGTTTTAGTATGTTCAACACAACAATTGCTTTTTCTTTCTTGAAAGAATTTTACCTTCTCTGGTTTGTCTGGGGTTTTTTTGTTGGGTTTTTTGTTTGTNTTTTTGTGTTTTTTTTTTGTTTTTTTTTTTTTTTTTTTTTTTTTTGGTTGGTTGGGTTTTTGCTTCTGGTGTTTGTTCTTTTGTCCACAGCCCAGACACATTTTGCTCTTTGACTTCTGTAGATGCTTCTCTCTAATGCTTTTTCCTCTTGTCTTTCCTGTCCTATTTTTGTTTTCAGCAGGTTGCAAATGCTTAGCTCTTCCCCTGCTGGCAACTAAGTTCTGGAAATTTTGTTTCCAGCATAAAATTTATTAAATCTGCTATATTGAAAAGCTGGGCAGGTTCCTCCCCTTTTGTTTCCTGCTTTCTTTAGAAAATGCTTCATTTTTTATGGATGATGATATTCCTGGTCTTCATTTTTCATATAGTCGTAGTAACAGAATGGTAGAAAATAGAAGATGAAACAAAGATAATAAATATCATAAGTTTTAAACATGTTATTCTCAAATAGTAATGGTTTCCTTTCTTCCTACCTTTTTTCTCCAAAGGTGCTTTTTTAAGAAGTCATAAAATACGAAGAGTGATTTCTTTTTTTTTTTTTTTTTCTGCCTCTCTGTATTTACTGTACTGTGAAGTGTACAGAAAAAATATTTTTTCTTTTGCAAAAGTATAATCTGGAAATGTTTTGCTTAAGTGAAACTGAACTGGAGGAAACTTCTGGTTCTGTACAGAAAAGACACAAACTGAAAGTTCTGCTGAAATTTGCTAAGAAATTATCCCACTGTTCCAAAATTACTTAAGTTATATTAAAACTCATAAATCTTAGACTTTCAATTTTATGTTATTCTAAATAGAAGTAGTAAACCTTATTGCTTCTTTACAGTTTATTATATAACAAATTGAAGAAGGAAAGTGAGCATTTGGAGTCTTCAGAAAAAACCAAAAATATTATGACAAAACCCAAAGTATTTTGAAAGTATTTTTTTTATTATGAATTACATGTTAATATCTAAAGGCCAAGTTCTCTGAAATGCAATTTAGCATAAATTACAAAAGAGCCCCATTTAACCACTTGTAATATCTAAGTTTTCAACTAAAAGTATCAAAATTAGCAGTTCAGAAAGGTGGAACGTCTTTGAAGGTACTCTTTACATGAGAAATGGGGGAGGAATTATTTATTCTTTACTGTTGCTAGCAGTTATATATAATCTGAAGGTTATTTTTAATTTTATCTCTTGAAACATTTGTGTTTTAGATTGATTTTATGATATTGCCAAACCTTATTGCAATCAGTTTGAGAGATTAATTTGGAGATTGTTCATAGCATTCTCACTTCTTGGGTTTTCTTCTGTTTAGGGGAATTTTTCACTTGACTATTCTTTCCTTAATCTCTTTCAAAAATCTCACCAAATTAAGAGTAATACTTAAAGGCATTGAAATGCTGAGCTGGTGCTCTGGGTTTTCTATAGTTTCCTGTATAATTCTGTATGGGTTATTGTACACTGCTGACATTGTGTGCCTGAAATGTACTGTCCCTGCACAGGATCCCAATAAGTCTCTGAGTACATTTATTAATTTAAAGATATATTACAAAGCCAGAACATTGACATGATTCACAATATTTCTTAAGATGGTGTCCTCTATTTTATTAAACTGTTCACTGTATTTTTTTATAAAATGGAAGTTAATATGGGCTTTGGTCCAGAAAAGCACTTTAGGCATGTACATAACGTTAAACATAAATAGTTTTATTGACCCGAGTGACACTGCTCATTAGCTTTTAATTATTTATATATTTATTTTTGTGTTTAAGCATACTATGGAATCAAGCCCACAGGCAATGTATTCACTGAAGGGAACCGAAATAGAGGTAGAAACCTGCAAATTTAATTTCTTTTTTTTTTTGTTGCATATTTATAATCCAATATTATTTTTGACATATAGTGAATGGAAAGGAATTACTGCTTGGTACTTCCCAATGTGTTAGTTTCCAATTAATTTTTTTTTTAATTTATTTAAGAAACATTAATATATAACTAATATGCACAATGTTATTTGACTCAGAGCTTTTACTTTGTGCAACTCTTAAAACCCTTTGGGAGAACTTTTTTCTTCTTTTTCTAAGGAAACATAAAAAAACACGTTATGATTAGTTGCATCCTAAGGTCTGCAGTTGCACAAGCTGTAGCATTTTAAAGATTGGGCCATCGATATTATTTTGAACTGAATATGTAGAGACCATGATGGTTATTTTCTAAATCTGTGGTTGTAGCTTGGGAGGGGTGGGGAGCAGATGGGCACATGTAGGTGTGTTTGTGGCACCTATATGTGCATATTTTTTGCTTCATGTCTTTTTTATATGTAGCTGATAGACATGATGTCCCCTAAAACCCAATTGTGGATTTACTCAAAGACTACAGAAATAAGTGGAAAAACTTCTGTTGATTGTAGTCTTTGAATTCTTGGCATAAATCAATCAAGCACGGATTGACATAAACACATTTTGACATCTAAAGATACTATAATCTGGGAGTGATAGAAATGGCTGTGGGCAGGTGGTATCCTCATTCCAAGTTTTATTTTCACCACTTGAGTTGCGTTGTAATACATTCACTGGGTGCATAGTCATTTTTGAAATGATGTGCAGCAAGCAGGCATCCAGACTCCTCTTCAAAACTAGGCAATCCAGCGTGTATGGTTTTTTTTTTTAACTTTCTAAATTAAAAGCAAAGGAACCTGTTAAGTACCTGTGTGCTCTGTGTGTACAGGAAACTGTGTATGTGAATACGTCCGTGTGCGTGCAGATACACAGGCACGCTCACTTACTTTGCCAGTAAACTGTTGCCTAATGAAAAAAATATTTCCTAGCCACTTGTCCCAGGCTACTTGTGCTCTACCATTGCACGGCGTGACTGTAGCATCCGTAGGCATACCCAGTCTAGCTTCCACCAAAAGCAGTCAAGCTGTAGCAGCATGGATTTTAGTGCACGGTAAGTGCCCAAATATGCAAATAACCTGCTGGCTGCCGCTCTGCAGCACGCTCTGGGACCGGTGATAGGCAGCCTTACCATCACTCATACCACAGTGAGCTGTGGTCTGCCTGCACTCGCACACCCGCACCTCCGCTTGCTGCGGAGATAAAGCCCTGATGGATTGTTTGGAAGGCAGCGTCTTGTTACAGTTGCCTGTAAATGCATAAATGGTCTTTTTCTAATGCCTTTCTAAAGGGAAGAAACCACATAAAACTGTATTGTGAACTCTAATACAGTTTCTGTGCAGCCTCTAATGTTGGGTAAAGCACAGGAACTGCATGGATTAATTGAATATGGGTCAAAGAACTGTATCCGAAGAGTCTACCTGTGTTCCTGCTTCTGTCATTTCTGATGCCTGAAAAGCTGTTGCCTCCACATGTTCTGCTTCAGATGCCAATGCATGCTCCAGGGAGAAGGACATATTTTGCATCTATGCATATCAAGATGAGAATAATCAATCAGTTTTTCTCCCACCCAAATAAAGTGTTTGGAAGATTGAAGTTTCAGTTCTTTTGCAGACGAATTATTTTATGTTAACTATTTTCTGAGGATCCCTGCTTTAAAAAAAATTATAACAAAGAATCAAGGGTAGAATAAGATTCTGCATTTTTCACAGTCCCATGACAATGGAAATAGGATATGGTATAATTCAATAAAATCAGATTTTCTGTTTAGTTAGAATCCATTTCACTGAAATAGTTCAGAATCAAAGACCTGCCTACTCAGTAGAGGGGGAGAAAAACAAGCCTGGCTGTGCTAAAAATGTAAATAGTAAAGAATCTGGCGGCGTAATTCTTTATAGCAATAGTGAAATGTACTCTCTAGATCCAAATGTTTAAACTTCAGCAGTTCTCATGCAGATTAGGTAATTGTTTGCCTAACTGCCAGCTGTGAATTCAACTGCTGTTTAACTAGCCAAAAATGCGGATTTTGCAGGTGAATAGAAATACTTGCACGTTTTAGTAATGGAGGCAACTGCACTGAATTGAGATTTTAACTTTCAGAATATTCTTTAAAAAAAAAAATCATCCTGCTAAGTATATTGCACATGTTTTCTCCTACCTTTTCATATTTCATCAAACAATAGTTTCAAATGCATGCTTTGAAGATCTGTAAAGTGAATGGTTCTAGAAATTGTTAAAACTCACTTTAAACATTCCATTTTTCAGATAATAAAATTTTAGCTATGCATAGCTTATAATATTCCAAATTAGTGTTTGATATTGCTCTATGACCATTGCTATTCATTTTGTGACCATTTTACTATATCATCCTCTGTGTCTGGAGAAAAAAGTTGTTACTTTGAAGTGAAATAACAGGAACAGAGTGGAATCAAGGATTTGGCTGGACACACTTTGAGGAACCAAACATTTGCTGGTCTATCCTACGCTGGAATAAGCGTATTTGCTAAAAGTGTGGGGAAAAAAAAATAATAAAATCACAGCCCTTGCTAATACCTTTATGGCAGCAAAACTGGAAAGTAAATGGAAAAGTACCAGAATCAAGGTCTAATAGTTTATTCCATTTAGGGAACAAATGTAATGTTGGTGGGTTTTATTTTTTTTCTTTTTCTGTTGCCAAAGTAAGCTAAGATACAATAACATAGGGTGTGGGGGTGGGGGGGAAGGACCTTATAAAGATACAATGATACAACTATTCTAAGTGTTAAAGCATATTCCCCGCTGAAGTTCATAAACCCACTTAAGGGTTTGTGGGGGGGAAAGGGGGGGTGTTGGTTAGCTTTTTTGAAAAGTACTGATTTGGGGATGTCTGTAAAATAATTCACAGGCCATCCAAAAAATGGGATCAAAGAGCCATGTTAGAACTTGAATTGTGCACGGAAACTTACTTTTTCTTTCTTTCTTTCATCTTTTTAGACTATTCTTATTTTCTCATTCAAGTAATGAGAAATTGAGCTGTAAAACAGACTGCAAATTCTTTCAATTTTTCTCTTGCAGTCTCCAGTCTTTCACATGTTTATTAAGTCATCTTTTGCCATTTTGCATTATCTCCAATTAAGTAACATTTTCAGTACAATGTATTTAGAATATTCTGTATGTTCTCAGTTTTTCAAGAAATAAGCTTATACATTGTGACATAAAACAAAAGAGAAAAGACACAAGAATGCAGCTGTTTATTACTAGCTGATGAAGAATTAAATAACTTTTTCGGACCATCTGCAAAGCTTACTTGTATGGCCTCTGCTTTTTACTGTTGTAAAATGTAGCTTTTGAATTAGTGGCGAATTGGAGCTCTGAAATTATCACTACTAATCATGTATTGTGAAAGAATGGAAAATATACTACTATTCACAGAATCACTAACTATTGCTTGATTTTATAGTTACTGTATTCGCTTTCTATGACAGTGGCATATTCTAACATGTCTTATCTCTTGCCCTATCTCTTCTTAATTTAAAGTGTTAGTAATGAGGGAAGGGTATGCCCCTAATCCAAGGTTAGGAGTTGAGGAGGATTAATCTAAATGGGGTCAAAAGGTTTTTCACCTCTCCCTTCACTGTGGACTTACAGCAGACAGCCTTTCACGAAATAAGGGAAAGTCAGGCAAATCACAAAGCCTTTGAAAGCAGCAGCAAGGTGGAACAAGGATGCATATCTGGCTTTTTGTTCTAAATACTACTGTTCTCTTGCTGAGACATAAATTATAGGGAGCCGTGGTTAGATTTTGCGCCTTTGGGATTAGCAGTAAAGGGGCAGAAACATCTGTCTGTGCAGCAGCCCAGCTGCAAAGGTCAGTTCAGTATCTCAGGACTGTGGGTGAATCAATTCATCTGTGAAAAATAGGAGGGAGAGAAGGACATGGGGGATACCTCTTCTGGTGCTCTCCCAATCTGATGTTGTTTTAGAACTTGGCGAGAATACACTTCGTCCTATCATCCAGGTTATTAAAGAAGATATTAATTGGTATTGGCCCATAGTCACCTCTGAAGGACACCAGTAGTAAATTAGTTACCAATTGGACTTTGTATCACTTATCACAGCCTTTTGAGTATGGCGGTTCAGACAGTTTTCTGCCGACCTTATTGTCCACTTATCCAGCCTATACCTCAGCAGTTTGTCTAGAAGGACGTATTGGGATACTATGGTGAAGATNATTAGGTAATTGTTTGCCTAACTGCCAGCTGTGAATTCAACTGCTGTTTAACTAGCCAAAAATGCGGATTTTGCAGGTGAATAGAAATACTTGCACGTTTTAGTAATGGAGGCAACTGCACTGAATTGAGATTTTAACTTTCAGAATATTCTTTAAAAAAAAAAATCATCCTGCTAAGTATATTGCACATGTTTTCTCCTACCTTTTCATATTTCATCAAACAATAGTTTCAAATGCATGCTTTGAAGATCTGTAAAGTGAATGGTTCTAGAAATTGTTAAAACTCACTTTAAACATTCCATTTTTCAGATAATAAAATTTTAGCTATGCATAGCTTATAATATTCCAAATTAGTGTTTGATATTGCTCTATGACCATTGCTATTCATTTTGTGACCATTTTACTATATCATCCTCTGTGTCTGGAGAAAAAAGTTGTTACTTTGAAGTGAAATAACAGGAACAGAGTGGAATCAAGGATTTGGCTGGACACACTTTGAGGAACCAAACATTTGCTGGTCTATCCTACGCTGGAATAAGCGTATTTGCTAAAAGTGTGGGGAAAAAAAAATAATAAAATCACAGCCCTTGCTAATACCTTTATGGCAGCAAAACTGGAAAGTAAATGGAAAAGTACCAGAATCAAGGTCTAATAGTTTATTCCATTTAGGGAACAAATGTAATGTTGGTGGGTTTTATTTTTTTTCTTTTTCTGTTGCCAAAGTAAGCTAAGATACAATAACATAGGGTGTGGGGGTGGGGGGGAAGGACCTTATAAAGATACAATGATACAACTATTCTAAGTGTTAAAGCATATTCCCCGCTGAAGTTCATAAACCCACTTAAGGGTTTGTGGGGGGGAAAGGGGGGGTGTTGGTTAGCTTTTTTGAAAAGTACTGATTTGGGGATGTCTGTAAAATAATTCACAGGCCATCCAAAAAATGGGATCAAAGAGCCATGTTAGAACTTGAATTGTGCACGGAAACTTACTTTTTCTTTCTTTCTTTCATCTTTTTAGACTATTCTTATTTTCTCATTCAAGTAATGAGAAATTGAGCTGTAAAACAGACTGCAAATTCTTTCAATTTTTCTCTTGCAGTCTCCAGTCTTTCACATGTTTATTAAGTCATCTTTTGCCATTTTGCATTATCTCCAATTAAGTAACATTTTCAGTACAATGTATTTAGAATATTCTGTATGTTCTCAGTTTTTCAAGAAATAAGCTTATACATTGTGACATAAAACAAAAGAGAAAAGACACAAGAATGCAGCTGTTTATTACTAGCTGATGAAGAATTAAATAACTTTTTCGGACCATCTGCAAAGCTTACTTGTATGGCCTCTGCTTTTTACTGTTGTAAAATGTAGCTTTTGAATTAGTGGCGAATTGGAGCTCTGAAATTATCACTACTAATCATGTATTGTGAAAGAATGGAAAATATACTACTATTCACAGAATCACTAACTATTGCTTGATTTTATAGTTACTGTATTCGCTTTCTATGACAGTGGCATATTCTAACATGTCTTATCTCTTGCCCTATCTCTTCTTAATTTAAAGTGTTAGTAATGAGGGAAGGGTATGCCCCTAATCCAAGGTTAGGAGTTGAGGAGGATTAATCTAAATGGGGTCAAAAGGTTTTTCACCTCTCCCTTCACTGTGGACTTACAGCAGACAGCCTTTCACGAAATAAGGGAAAGTCAGGCAAATCACAAAGCCTTTGAAAGCAGCAGCAAGGTGGAACAAGGATGCATATCTGGCTTTTTGTTCTAAATACTACTGTTCTCTTGCTGAGACATAAATTATAGGGAGCCGTGGTTAGATTTTGCGCCTTTGGGATTAGCAGTAAAGGGGCAGAAACATCTGTCTGTGCAGCAGCCCAGCTGCAAAGGTCAGTTCAGTATCTCAGGACTGTGGGTGAATCAATTCATCTGTGAAAAATAGGAGGGAGAGAAGGACATGGGGGATACCTCTTCTGGTGCTCTCCCAATCTGATGTTGTTTTAGAACTTGGCGAGAATACACTTCGTCCTATCATCCAGGTTATTAAAGAAGATATTAATTGGTATTGGCCCATAGTCACCTCTGAAGGACACCAGTAGTAAATTAGTTACCAATTGGACTTTGTATCACTTATCACAGCCTTTTGAGTATGGCGGTTCAGACAGTTTTCTGCCGACCTTATTGTCCACTTATCCAGCCTATACCTCAGCAGTTTGTCTAGAAGGACGTATTGGGATACTATGGTGAAGATGTTTGTAGAGTTAAGGTAAACAGTATCTCTTCCTTCCCTGTACCTATCTTAAACAGTCATTTCATAAAAGGTAGTTGAGTTGGCAAGGTATTATGAGCCCTTGTTAATTCATGCATGCTGTTCCAGTCACCTCTAGTGTTTCATGTGCTTGGAACTGACTTTGGGAAGGGTTTACTCCATAGCCTTGTTGGTGAATACCAGGGCTGTGCTTGTGAAGCTTCCTCCAACTCTATAAAGCGAGCTTCATCTACTTCCTTTTATTGATCAGATGGTCTCTAGCAGATGCCTACCATAACATCACCCATGTTGCCTTGTCCTCTGGTCCATACCTACAAGCTCTCAGCTGACTTGCTTCCATTATCCTCTTTTCTCCCTGTTACCTCCTAGCTGTTGTCTGTGAGCATGAAGGGCTGGAGTGTGCCAGGCTGCTCAAACTAGGCAGCAATCAAATGTAGCAAAGGCATGGAGAGTAAAAAGGGGAGACATGCCCTTGATGAGGGGGAGAGGTGCATCATTTCTGAGCTCTCCCAGTTTACATCCTTTAATCTTCACTCTCTGCTGTTGAAGATAGTCAGGGCCTTCTTCTGAGATTTCTCTCCCTTTGCCCATTCTGAAGGTCTTCAAGTCAAAAGGCCAGATATGTGCCCCCTCATTATCCAAAGCCCAGGTGGGAATTTGAAAATAGAAAAGCAGAGCATATCTGCAAAACTGCCCAGCATATGTAACTCAAGTTTTGTAGGAACCCAAAATACGAGGGAGCAGAACCAAATCTGTATGTACAATCAAGTCCATATAGCAGTCTGCACAAAGTACAGATGCTGTCTTTGAACACAGTATCTCAGGGAGCAATGTACCTCCCCACCCAGACTGAACATTGCAGGTCACAGCAGAACTTGCAAAAGAGAGGGGGAGGCAAATGGATCCCATATCCATTCCAGAGAGCTGAAATCGGCCAAGAGAGTTAGCCAGGGCTCTTGGAAAGGCACTCTGACCGCAGCCAGCTACTCTGACAATGAGTGCTTGTAATGAGGAATACATCTTGCACAGAATGCATTTGTTTTGAGGGAAAGGGAGTAAAACACACTAAAAGGAGGATAGTGAAGAATATTACTTGTCTGTTGAGTGAACTTGTGTCTCCTGAGGGTTGTAGCACTCGATGATCCATAAAAAGGGGTTCTCCTATTTCATGTGAGGGCTGCTGAACATATAGAAGAGGTGCTTGCCAACAGGCTGATATGTAACTGATAGAGAGGGATTCTTATGTGTGTAGTTAAAGAGCCAAATAATAGAGGTGAATTACACCTTTCTTTCAATCAGAAGTCTTAAGAGCTGTGGTTTTTTCTGCTTATACTGTCAATATCTGTACTGGCGTGATTGAAATAAGATCTTTGTCCTTGTATTTCACCAAAAGACATCCACCATGACCCCTCCCACCCCGACCCCCCTACCCCCCCAAAAAATAAAAAAAAGGAGAGAGAAAGAAAAAAGAGGTGGTACAAAGATCTGTAGCTGATGTCACTCTTTTGGTAGGTTATTTTCAGTTAGATATAATTTGAGACAGGAAAAGAGAATTTCTGATTTCAGTGAAAGGTTGAGAAGGGAAAGGAGTCTGCAATGATCCCTTTATTTAGGACTTCATATATTTTCTTGCAACCTAAGTTTTTGAAATGTTCTTGATTGTGGAGCTCCATGCTTTAAGAAAAAAAAAATAAAAATCTGTGTTTATTTCTGGATATGCTTCACTTAGAGGTGTGCATGTCTAGAAGAAATTGAGTATTGTAGGGAACCAGATGTTGTGACAATCCCCAGCTGGGTTTTTGGCATCTAATGGCTATAGTCACCTGGTATGAGCTAGAGCAGAACAAGCTGTGCTTCCCTCTGAAAGTGGGAAAAGCTCTGCTCAGGGAAGTTGAGGTGGAGCTTTCATCATTTGCGGTTAAGTTGTACTTAAGTTGCATAGGGATGGGTTCTGATATAGTTCTGACAGAACTAAAAATAGAACATTTGAAGTTAGTGGAGTTAGTAAATTGTGAAGAGGTATATGAGTTCATAACTGGACCTGCTATTATAAAATAGTTAAATTGCACTGACTATAAAATATCATTAAATATTAAAATGAACTTCATTGTAGTCTAACACAAAATGAAAAATGAACTTGAATGCATGAATTAAAATAATGCTTTTATTAATTTAAGGCTCTACAGTTCTCCAAGGAGGTCACAGAGTCACGAAATATAATAAATAGCTGGTTTTACTATCAGGACCTCTGATGGCTTACGGATATGTAAACAGTTCATAAGGCCAGACAGATCCCAGTTGGCTACATGTCCAAACAGCCTCATATGAAAACATTATTTCAGGTAATATCTAGCTGTTTTTATCCAGTATTTGTCATTAGTCAAACTTCAGTTTAATTCAAAGACTTTGCTGCATATTTTAAGGAAGCAAAGAAAAGCATTCAAGTGAGAAAAGTTAGACTAGCATGGTATGAAAAAAGCTTTCAGAACAACAAACCGCTATGAAGGGAAAGAAATCAAGTGATTGGAGGCCCTGAGGAACCTGGCACAGATCTGTTCTAAGATCCTATTAGAATGCAGTTCAGGAAGTTGGCTGACGTTGTATTTGCCGTGGTTATCACTGGCATGCTGTGTATTATTTATTTCTATCAGCTACTGAATAGAGATACAGAAACATATGCTGTCAATTATATTGAAATCTATTTTCTTCTGTGTCTGTGGTTTCAGTGTATGGTTGAGTTCCACCAAAGTCCAAAATAAACCACTGCCCCAGCATGGCCTTAGGTTAGTGATGGAGCCAAGGGAGAATTTAAGATATTGACTGGCTGTGTTTATTAATGTTTAGCACTTTTCATACTTCTAAGTAAGCATTTCTAAAGGAATGGTAATTTTTGGCCAGATTCCAAGTGGGCAGTTTCATTCTGGCAACCCTTATTGTTCTGACAGCTTCAGCTGAGTATGTAGTCTTGCTCCTATCGTCGCCTTTCCTTCATGAATATGTTAAGCTGGTAGTGCTTAGAGATGTGTTCTCACTCTTTCTGTGCCATCCCTGCTTATATGGGTATTTATACTTCCATGTGGTAAACTGGATTAAGGAACCTGTAAACTAACCCACTAAAAATCACTTAATATTTCTAACCTTACCTGTTCCCATGGCAGGTGATGGTGTGGGGTGAGAATATAGTACCAATGTTGAGAGGAAAGTGATTTCTTTCATCTGTAATGTGAGTCTATGCCAGTTCAATGTGTTTGTGTAGCTCGGATCTTGTTATTTATTCCTGTACACAGCTCCCAAATAGAACATATTTTCAGTAGTATATGAAATGATACCTGTATTCACTGGTGTCCAGCTGTTTCAAGTGAAGGGCTAAACATATTTCAGAGAAGTCAAAGGGATGCAGTCTGTGCTTTGAAACAGATTCCTACATCTGTTCTGTTTGCTTTGTACAGGGTTTTTTTTGCTTTTCTTCTTTTTTGGGAGGGGGGAAAAAAAAAAAATATATCCACACTCCCCTCTACCCCGAGGTGTTGTATGGAGAATTCACTAGCTAATATATGTAGAGCTGGCTTCTACACCCTGTCCCTAATGTATGTGTATATGTGTGCCCTGGAGTCTGAGACTGATGGAAGCTCACTATGCACCAGCAATTCCCAGTTGGCCTATGGTGATGTGGGTAGCAGGGCTAACTCTGTCTCTGTCTTTCAGTCTCCAGTAGGAAAGCCGAATGCACTTTCTTTTCTCAGATTTTCCTCTTTTTTTTTTTTTCCCTTTCTCTTTTCTTTAGCTGTTTTATCTATGTTGGGGGAAGGAGAACATCCTTGAGGAAATGTTCCCTAAGACCAGGTCAGCTCAGACGTACTGAGAGACAAGGTGAACAGCAACTGTTTTCTGTGTCATGATGTGGTACAATATGCTGTGATATGTGGCCAGTTAGAAAGCTGATAAGCAGTCGTAGCAATGAAAGGAAAGCAGCTTTTTGGAATATTCCCAGCTCATATGAGCATTGCTCCAGCAGCTGTAGTAAAAGCAGTGGGAGGCAGCATCCCATAGTAATGAAACTGATTCAAGTACTTAGGTTTTAAAAGTAAGGATTATATCTTCAGTTCAACAAGTATATTTTCTTTATAGATAAGTTTTCAGGACTGCAGTTTAGGTACACCAGAGCTCAGTGACACCTAACCCACAGGCTGGACTTGCCTGCATGGACCTGAATTATAAAATCTGATTTATTCAAGTTATCTCTGTATAATCTCCGTATAATCTCATTAAAATGAATGGATTACTTTTATGAATAAACTATGCAGGTTTGGTATCTGTGAAGATTTGAAAATATATTGCATAAGCTCTCAGAACAGTTTTTCTAGCAGGCTAATATTGTGAGGATGTAAGTCAAGTTAGTGTTTTGCTCTTGATTATACTAGAAATTAGTAGTAGGTCTGAAATTAGAAACTGTGGTCACTGATAATCAGCCTCTGATATAATCATTATTTCTAGAATTTAAATATATAACCATGCTCAGTGTGTCCCAAGAGCATCTGCCAAAATATATAATACAAATTAATATCATCTTTGTGAAAGGATGAAAGAACACTAGTAGCTCATGTTTTATACTCGGAGGCTGATATTAACTGCTCAAATGCGAACCACATTCCAATATTACAAGATAGAGTGCAGATCCAAGGGCAAAATTTGGCTCTAAAGAACTGAATAGAAATTATTCTTAGAAAGGCTTCAATTATCTCCACAGTAAAACTACTAGAATCCTCATTTTCGTCGCTAGAGACACTTGATGAGAGTAGCAGATGGCCACACAAAGCATCCATGCTATTTTATTTGCGATTTTAATGTAAACTGAACTCATAAAATATTTTAAATAAGACTTTTAAAATTGACAGAAGAATCCTTAGTTTTTGAAGGCTATAGGTCTACACAAATCTTGAAGTAACCTGAAAATCAAACTCCTACTCTGATTTAACTTGTCCTGTTATTGTCATACAGTCATTACTTCTTACTATCCAAATGTCTTCCTAATGTTTATTTTTTTTTGCGAATCAGGCTAATACCTGCTTTTTTACTGGCTGTTAATAGAAGACTCTAAAGCTGTTTAGTGTTTTTGGCATTTCGGTTGAAAACTAGTTAGGAGAAAAAGTTTGTTCTGCTTGGCGAGAAATCTAGTGCTGGCTTTGGTTTGTTTGTGGCTGTCACTTTTCCGGGATGCTGGAGGCAATTATGAGACTCCTGTTCTCTGATTTCTTTACAGGAGACAGTCACAAACTGGAGCGTCAGTACACGTGGGTGTACTTTCAGTAGCCTCCGCCACAGGTCATATGAACACAATAGTCAAGATCCCATTTTGTCATGTCAGTAGTAGCTGACAGCAGGCAGCAGTGTGGGAATTAGCATTTGCACCTTATTAAAGCTGTAGTAAACCCTGTTGCTCAGCGAAGTCCTCAAGTGCCTGGAAGGCATTCAGCATCACACAGATACATTGACTTCTTCTGCATTATGAGGAATACTTCAGCTGCTTTTTCTCTCTTGCTCTTAAGAGCACAATTTTTCCCATCGTGTGTTTTTGAAGTAGACGTTCCTAGGAATACAAATAATAGCTGTATAAGCTGAAATCACAGCAACTGCAGTTGTCAACAGTCAAGATTTAATTATAAAGGCTGACTTTGTATCTCTTCATCCCTAAGTAGAGATGAAAAGATATGTGAGGTGTGTTACACCCAGTATACAAAGGAGTTCAGAAAAAAAAGCATTCCTTCAAAACCCTAGTGTAAAAGAGTATTAAACAGGCAAATTCTCAGTAAAAACGAAGTGTCTCATAACGGTTAATTCAATGTAAGTTTACTAGAGAAAAACTTAATGCATTTTATCTTTTTGAGGTTTTGTTCTCCATTCATTTTTCCAGACGTAGTTATACTGTTGAGAAGAGCACATATCCCAATCGTGCAGTTATAGGATTATTAGTACATGATTCCCACTTGACAGCAAAAGGTTGGAGATTTAATTTGTTCAGCTGCTGTGAGCTCGCTGAAACAACTGTGTACCAAAAGAAAGATTCGACATTTTTTTTCTCATTTTGTTTTTCAAATATTTACTTTTATGAAATCACTTAACACTACGGGTCTACGTTGTCCTTTGAAATCAATGGAGTTGGGCAGGCACATCTGGTGACAGAATTAGACTCTGTCCTTTTTCCTTTTTTTTTTTTTTCCCCTGCTCCTAATTTTTCAATTTTTCAGTGGCAGGAGTTACTAGGATTATCGTTTAAGAAAAATCAAAATGCCTGTCATTTGAATTCAAAATGTATCCTTTTGACTTAGGGTTTTTTTCCCCCCATATTACAATATTATAGTTACTTACCTGTCGTTTTTATCGTAGTAGCAACAACTTTAACTGATGCCAGATTACATATTTATATCAGGGATCAGGCTGCAAAATCATTCTTTTCTAGAGAGGCAGAAGATCATGTAAAACTGGTGACCACATGTTGACAGGCTGCATGATTTAACAAAACCAGAGGCAATCATTTCAAAGAAAAATGTTTTATTTTCTGCCAGCAGAGTATAATGGAGAGAAATTGGCTGGTATTATTTTTAAAAATTGCTCAAATCACTGTAGTTAGTATAAAATTGTCTCTGGAACTATTTCCTGTAAGTTAACCAGACATATGATTGTATCCTTTCTATTTTGAATACTGAAGCTCGCATTTCATCTGTCTTGTGTAGAGCCCGTCAGGTATAATAGCACTTTGTGATGATTCCTTCTTTTCCTCTTTCTTTTCTGTAGCTAAACCCCCACCCACAAACCTAATACGTTTGCAGGTTTTAAGCATCACTCAGTAGCTATTACTACCAGTCTAGCAGTCACTGTACCTCTTTCCTCTTCTGATTAGCTTGAAGATCTATCAACAGGTAAGTTCCAAGATTAACATGCAGTGTTTACAGGTGCATATTGGTTTTATTTCCTCTTGATACCAGGTATTTCTGGTTTACCTTACTGGGACCTGAGGGTATGCCAGTGATGACAAGTTTTAAATAGAGTAAGGTGGCATTTTCAAACTCAACTTCTAGGACATCTTTTCACTAAAAGCAGGGTTATGCCAGCGCTGTGTGAAAATTCTGTTTTAATTGTTCTATATTTTTTGAACATCTGTGTGAATAATGGCTTCTGGGGATTATCTCAGGAATTCATTATTGAAACAGCTATAGGAATATTTTATGATGGAGGCTCACTTAGTGTATGTATCTGGCTATATTAAAAATCCCCAAAGTGAGCAATGACTCAAAACGGAGAACATGAACGATGCCACTACCGATGTTTTTGAAGTCTGGGCGTAGTGTCCATACTGAGTAACAGCGCTGGTTTGATGGCTAACAGCAATCTTAAAGGTTTTCAGCAGCCTTCAGGAATAACAATATTCTGCCACCAGCCCATCTGTGACAAATACGCTGTTTGCCCTCAGTGATTCACACTGGTGCTCTTAAATACTCTCCATCCCGGCTCACCTTCACAGGTCAGCCTCACTGTGCTGCAGCAGCCAGAGCACCTAAGGAAGATGGCCAAAAGGTTTAGCAGGTGAAATGCTGGTCCAAGTCAGCTGAGTTTAGAAATGGAATAATTTTGAAATATCGCGCTGTGACTGAATAGAGAGGGAATAAAAATGCCTTCATTTTAATTTCTTTATTATGTCTATATGTATTTATTTATAATAATTATGGTTCGGAACAGGTGAATCCAAGTGGTCAATGCTGGTAAACATGGCAGACTTCTTTCTCTCAGGAATCCCAATTCATTTGGAAAACAGGAAAAAATAAATCTGGATAAATGAAAAACAGATGTCCAATGCTAAGGGGAAATAAAGAAACATTTACAGAATGTCTGTGTTTCTGTTTTAGGCCATTTTAACCTGATTCTGCCATTTTACACCAAAAATTCTGAGGTGGTGTAAAAGAAACTTTTGCCTGGTTGTCTTCAGAGCAAGACAACCCTTCAGAAATAAAGTAACGAAATTATTTCAGATTAGACTGAGTTAATCCTACACGCCTGGAAGAAAATATGTTAGTTTCTGGTAATAATGAATTAATGTTTTTCTCTGATTATACATGCTCTATAGCCTATGGAACTTATCAGATCTGTTTCAATTTCTGAAAGAATAAATACCATCACTAGCCAGGAATGGTACACACAGGACAAAACAAACAACTGAAATTGTAGTTCATAGTTATATCTCAGTGTCTCTCTCTCTTGTGAACTCCAAACAGAAAGACTTACATGTTCTTACTGGTAGCACGGCACCGTAGCTCAGGATGTTGCTATTTCAGGTACGGACTGAAATATCAATTGAAATATTGAACATGGAAAATGATGTTACCCACTGATGACTGCTGCTAGATTCAGGGTTGAAATTTTTAAATTCTTTCTGTGTTGGAAAAAAGACTACTGAAATGGACTGGAAAGCATACAGTGACTGAGTTTGTGTAGTCAATTGACTGTCTTGTCAAAGGGAAGGTTAAAAGGGTGAGTTGATCATGGCCTGTAATTACGCAGACAGGAAGAAGATAGCAGATATTTGGAGTTTCTTTTGTTTAGTGGACAAAGGAATTGCAAGATTCAGTGACTGAAAGCTGAATTCAGCAAAGTTGAAACTTGAAATGAAACATAAAATGTTAATGGTGAGGCTAATTTAAATATTGCAGCTGCTTTAGCAATAGAAATTCTTTGCTTCTTGGAGTTTCCAGATTAGGATTGATACTTTCGCAAAAGAAACAAGAATTCCTGGGTAGCATTATATGGCCTGCCTTGTGATGAGGATGGTTTCTAAGGAATCATAATATCCTCTCTGATCTAGACCTGTGAGACTTTGCAGGGAGATGCTTTACTTGCTGAGTAATTAAGAGGCCACTTGAGGCAAGGAGCTTTTCAGAAGCAGGTATTACCTCTTTATCTCTAGAGGCAATGTAGGCCCACTGATGAAAGAGTTAGGTGCCCTGGTGGCAAAAGATACAGAGAAGGCAGTGTTACTGAATGCCTTCTTTGTTTCTGTTTATACTGCCAGAGGCTGCCCGGAGGAGCCCCATACCCCTGAGGCCCCAGAGGAAGTCAGGATAAAGGAGGAGTTTGCCTCAGTTGATGAGGACTGGGTTAAGGACCAGTTAAGCAATGCAGACATCCATAAATCCATGGCACCCATACGTGCTGAGGGAGCTGGCGGAAGTCATTGCTAGGCCATTCTCCATCATCTTTAATAAGTCATGGGGAATGGGAGAGGTGCCTGAGGACTGGAGGAAAGCAAATGTCACTCTAGTATTCACAAAGGGCAAGAAGGAGGACCCGGGTAACTGTAGACCGGTCAGCCTCACCTCCATCCCTGGAAAGATGATGGAACAACTTATCCTTGGCACTGTCTCTAGGTGTATCAAGGATAAGAGGGTCATAAGAGGCAGTCAACATGGCTTCACCAACCTGATAGCCTTTTATGAAGGCATAACCACATGGGTAGATAATGTGGTCTATCTTGATTTCAGTAATGGATTTGACACCGCCTCCCACAGTACCCTCACAGCTAAACTGAGGAAGTGTGTCCTCGACGATAGGGTAGTAAGGTGGATTGTGGACTGACTGAAGGATAGAAGCCAGAGAGTTGTGGTCAATGGGACAGAGTCTAGTTGGAGGCCTGTATCTAGTGGAGTCCTTCAAGGATCGATACTGGGACCAGTACTATTCAATATATTCATAACGACTTGGATGAGGGAGTAGAGTGCACATCAACAAGTTTGCTGATGACACCAAACTGGGAGGAGTGGCTGATACACCAGAAGGCCGTGCTGCCATCCAGCGGCACCTAGACAGGCTGGAGTGTTGGGCTGGGAGAAATTTAATGAAATATAACAAGGGCAAGTGTAGAGTCTCACATCTGGGCGAGAACAACTCCAGGTACCAGTATAGGTTGGGAACTGACTTGTTGGAGAGCAATGCAGGGGAAAGGGACCGGGGTGTCGTGGTAGACAGCAGGATGACCATGAGCCAGCACTGTGCCCTTGTGGCCAAGAAGGCCAATGGCATCCTGAGGTGTATGAGAACGGGGATGGTTAGTAGTCAAGAGAGGTTCTCCTCCCCCTCTACTCTGCCCTGGTGAGACCCCATTTGGAATATTGTGTCCAGTTCTGGGCCCCTCAGTTCAAGAAGGACAGGGAACTGCTGGAGAGAGTCCAGGGCAGAGCTACAAAGATGATTAAGGGAGTGGAGCATTTCCCAGAGGAGGAAAGGCTGAGGGAGCTGGTTCTCTTTAGCTTGGAGAAGACTGAGAGGTGACCTTATTAATGTTTATAAATATGTAAATAGTGTCAGGAGAATGGAGCCAGGCTCTTCTCAGTGACAGCCTATGACAGGACAACAGGCAATGGGTGCAAGCTGGAACATAGGAGTTTCCACTTAAATATGAAGAAAGGATTCTTGACAGTGAGGGTAGCAGAACACTGGAACGGGCTGTCCAGAGAGGTTGTGGCGTCTCCTTCTCTGGAGATATTCAAAACCTGCCTGGACGCATTCCTGTGTGACCAGATCTAGGTATTCCTGCTCCGGCAGGGGGATTGGACTAGATGATCTTTCAAGGTACCTTCCAATCCCTGATGTTCTCTGATTCTGTGGTCTTGATTTCTTTTGTGGTTTGCTGTTGCTCATGTTTCTTGAGCTCTGTGGCTGGTTGGCCCTTTCTGAGGAAATGTTTTTGTGAGAAGCTTTGCTCCTTGGTGGAGGTGTAACCTGGGTAGCCGTTGGGCAGTATTTCAGAGCACTAATTATTTTAATGCCTTTCATACATGCAGTCTGATGGATTTAGGATACTGCTACTGTTGCTTGTTCTTTAATATTACTGAAGAAGGGAAGCTTTACTGAGGACGTGAGATTTATGTCTCTGTCAAAACTTTAAGGCTTTTGGTTAAATGTTGCTTTTTACAGTTTTAGGATTGTAATTGATGATGCATGTGTTTTAAGGAAAGGTTTTGGCGTATCACTATTTTGGTCCTAAAATGCTTGTAGCATCAGGTCTACTCTGACTAATTAAACTGGTTTCTGTGTAGAATTTGGTTTGGCTATACGATAGCTAAAAACCCGATTTAGAAATTTGATCTTGGGTCTCTTACAAGTGCCTGAAAACTGAAACATGTAGGGACATACCTCTAGCACTGCAATTATCACTGTGTGAAGCATTTCACGGTCTGGGTTGGGTGCATAACCTCTGACAGTGGCCTCTTTTTGGCATTTCAGGAAACATGTGAGCCCAGTAATGTGTGTGGCCAGTGGTGATATCTGCAAATGGAACAAGGAGGAAGGTCTTCCTTCTGCAATCAATGTGGGTTTCATTTTTATCCCACTGTATCAAAACTGCTGAAACCATAACAGTATCATGTCTTTTTCATATGACCTGTAAGTCTTTGTGTTATGCACCAAAAATCCACACAACCGTATAACTAAAAAATGGTTCAATGAATTTTTATCTATCTGCGTATAAAATTTCATTTTGGGGACCAGCTGAGAACCAGCATGAAATATTTTGACTAAAAGGTTATTTCTTATAGAAGGTTGTAACCAACTGAAAGTAGAAAGAATTTCCATCAACCTGTAACACTTATGCAGGGCTACTGTAATGTATGGAAATACGATGATGCAGGCAGTGTTGTGGGTTTTTTTTAATAATATGTTAAATATAAAATTGATTGCTTTAAGGACTAACCACTTTATAGCCCTTGTTTAGGTTTTGCTGTATTTATTAATTTATTATTAGTGGAATGGAAAATTGAATGGAACAAAGGGGACACTGGGTATTTTTGTCGGTTTCTTAAGTTTCTGGAGCTCATTAACGTATCATCTAGTCCAACCATCAACCAAACAAAAAAACCCTCTAAGCAAACAAAAAACAGGATTTTATTCTGAAGGAACAAAAGCAGATCCTTAGGAATTAAGAACGTGTAAGCCTAATTCCCCCAAGAAACAGGTAGGAGGTAGAAAGCTGGCCTTGGGGAATGCATGTTAATACAGAGTTATGGAAGTATGGTGTGGTTTTGTGTATTCATTTGGGTTTGTTTTTTTGGTGGTGTTTTTTTTAAAGTCATTGTTCTGTGTCCAAATCTATGTGCTTTGCTTATCTCTTTTTGTTTCTTAAAACTTCATACCCTGCTACAACGCTACTGGTGGTATGTAAGCTATTACTTTAGACTTGAAAAAACAGATGGCCTAAAGATTGCACTCTTTCCTGTTTGATGTACTACTGTCTTCTGTCCAGACTTTTTTTTTTCCTAACTTCCATCCTTCACTAGTGTTTGTGTGACAGTTATAGAGTTATCACTTGTCCCAGAGGGTTATATAGAAAGCAAATATAATACTTTTGCAAGGGAGGACAGATTATAGATTGGATTGGAGATTGTAGCCTGTCCTGGAATATGTAAGCAGTATTTACATTCATTCTGCTGGTGATATGTGTGTGAAAAGACACCTGCTTGTGAAATCCTTGCTGTCTTGTGCTCTACTGAAATTAATTTATATTAAACTGCTCGGGGTTCTAGCAAGGGGGCTAAATGTGAAAGGCCTTGTAGTTCATTCATACTCTACTGAGGCAATGGTTCAACAGCTAACTGCACCTTGGAGATTGGAGCTTGTGCTTCTGGAAAAATGAGCTTCAGTAAATCCATCAGTAAGTTTCTGGAAACTTGCAGGGGCATCAGTGTCTTCCTAAGACGTCAGAAGAAAAAATTTAAGTGTGCTGCTTGGTTTTGAGTGTTCAACAGGTACATCTACACTACCACCCAGACTGGTTTATTGCATTTGTTTTTCCAAAGGTGCTGGATGTGTTTTTAAAGTAGGTAGCATGAGCATCAATGACAGAATGACCTTTATTAGTACAGATTTTATCAAAGGCAGCAAAAAACACTCAGGGCGGATGCTGATCATGTAGCTCATTTTCTGTCCTGTTGAAGTTAAATTGTTGTCAGTTTTAAGATAGCTCAGTTGTGGCTCTGTAAACTGCAGTCACTCCTTTGGATTGCAGTGCCAGTGTATCCTATATTCTTTTAACGTTTCTTCACAAAAGATCATGTCAAGACTCCCATTGGTAGGGTTTGAAACTACAACATGCGTGTGTTCAGCATAGACACATCAGTGTAAGCATAACTTTCAGATGGAGAGAAGAGAATTATGAGATGATGAGGATGGTAATTTTAAGAGTGGATAGATAAAGGTAAGGTGGGTAAAGCGGTTTATTTTCTTCAGAATGAGTGTTGGTATTAATAGAAATTGAGAACATGCCACCAAGTGATTATTTATGTGGCAGCAGTGAAAGAAAGAGGTTGGAATTCTTGCTGCCTTTTCCTGGCTCTGGGAACTAAATTGGAGCGGATAGTTACAGAAAGAACAGCCAACTCCAACAAAATCCCTATTTAGGTCATCTGTAAAGAGCAAACATGGGATGTCTGAATACAACATTGTGCTCTTAGGCCTTTCGGGAGTAGTAAAACTTCATGGTATAGATAAACTACCTTGCGCAGACACAGCTTTTATTAAAAAAATAATAATATTTTTTTTTTACCTGTGCAGCTGTTTATGCCAGAGCTACCACTGGTAAAATAATGTTATGGAAAGTAATGTCCGTAGCTGATATAAATGTTCCAGCAAAAATTTCTGCAATAGCTTTGACATAAATGAAGAAAATAGCAGCTGTTTACTTATTCTTTTAGATACTAATTCAGAACCAGATCAAAAATCCCAAATCTGAAGTGTTCCTTCTTGAAGACAAGACTCACAAAAGGAGTATAATCAGAAATTTGAATGCTGTTTGTTCTTTTCAGAGTGATTTATTTATGTAGTAAGTGCTATTTATCTGAAAGTGTAAAGCTTGTATTCAAACTGTTCTGTGCTACATAGCATATTTGATATGAGATAGCATATGTGGAGAACCTGGACTGAAGCTATTTGGCTTTGCACTTTAAAGTACTGTGTTTACTTCAAGCAGGTAGAAGTGACATGTAGTGTCTTTATGTCTCTCTTGTCCTCTTGTTTTCGCCATATCACACAGTGGGTACAGTTTTTCATATATTTTTGAGATTGGCAATAGTGTACCTATGCTATTTCTTTGGTTACCCATAGAAATACTGTAGTAAAATGGCACTTTTCATCTTAATGCTGAATAAATGACTTCTTTACATATTCGGTAATATATTCTGCTGTCACATAACTCTTGTTATTGTTAATTGGAATTGCTTATGCTCATTGAAGGAGGAATACTTTTCATCCTGTTTTGAATGAAAATCTGTAATCTTGAATTTGTTTCTAAACTTCAGTCATGAGGAGAGCAGTGCAGGAAATTGCTGCTGTTCCACCAAATTAGCTTCTCAGATATCCTTTTAATTGGAGACCATAACTCAGATTCTTAGTATTTTAGGAAGCTGAACAATACAAATTGAAATACAGATATTTCCAGTAAGGGCTCAGTTCAAAGAAGGCTTTTATACACAGATGAGTCTGCTAACAAATAGCATGTCATATGATAATGAGACCATGTTTTCTTCCGCGGTTTCACATCTCCTAACTGCACTGCTGTGAAATAAGTGGAGTGTTTATCTATTCTCTCTTAAACTGACAAATCTCTGCTAGGGACGAGTGTGCCCACTATAGACAGAAAGTAGGTATACAAAAAAAAAGTCTAAACTCTCAATCAGAAACACACTGCTTGCAAATGCAATATTACACTTGTTCAGAACATTCATTTCCGCCCAAGTATTCTGTTTTTAATGTAAAGACTTCAATTTATGTTTAAGAACAAGCAAACTATAGTACTTTGACAGCCGTTCACACTTAATTTCTTTGCATTAAACCAACAGCATTCTTTTCCACAAACATCCATTGTTAGGACAATGCTCTCAGACGGAATTTATGAGAAATGGAATTATGTTACCAAGGAGATAGCATTTACTATAATGAAGAGTAGATCCTAGAAAATGGCCCCTTTTACAGCAGCTCAGAACAGAGCCACAAAAGCAATTGATTGGTCTTGGCATTTAGTCTTATATCAGCTGTGTCATCCATAGCTTCAGGAGTGAGAACACTAATCTGAAGTGACATTTCTGTTCTGGCGGGCTTTTCTGCCCTGATGAAAGCAATTACTTCATTCCTAAATGATAATTTGCAGGAGTTTCAACCACTTTAATTGATAATTTTTTGTTCTGAGAAGTTCAATTGTGAAGTGATTAGCTGATTTGGTAAATAGAAATTTAAGGTGTGAAATGTACAAGTTGCTCCAAGGTAAAGTGCTGTTTATTGGGTGCTGCAAAATTGCTTGATAAAACTGCAGTTTCTCTATTATCATGAGACTGGCAATTGCTTAGTTCAACATTGGAAGAAAAAAAAAAAAAGATCACAACGCTTGTGGTTTCTGGTTGCAGAATTTGGGTTTGAACTGGGGTATCACAGCTCACTTAATTGTTGCTGTATCAAAGTGTACATTAGTTTTAAAAGATTGTGCAGGATGGTGAGTTCGTAATCTTTAAAACCTGCCAGATTCCTATTATTATGTTCTAATGACTCACTTTGGAGGCAGATCCTGTTATTTAAATGTTATAACGAAGGTGCTTATTGGCGATAAATCATTAAATGTAATGATCAGTTCAAGCACACACAAACCTTTTCCTTGAACCATGGTTACATATTGAATATAAAATAAAAGAAACCTTTTCTGTCTCTAAAAAACAACCTCAAGTCTCACTGATGTAATCGAAAGCTTGGGTTGATATAGGTATTATTTTTTTCATAAGTTACACATTATTTTCACAATAATTGTTAAAGCACACGTGGCAAAATGTGTTTCTGCTATCTACAAGGAAAAGAGGCTCTTTAATAGAAACTAGCTCTGTGGTATTTTCCTATATAGTGAAAAAATAATGGTCATTTCATGTGTTAAATGAGAAATATAAAGCAAAAATGAAGGTCAAACTGATTTAGCACATCAAACAGTCTTTGTCAGCCAAGCTTAATATATCCTGAGTTTGTGGAACAAATGAAATTTTGCTGCTATGTTACACTTTGCTTCCAAACAACCATTACAACTGGTTTTATATATTGTGTGAGCATCAGACCATCAAACAGTGCATCTTTACTGACGTGTTGCTGCAGTGATGATCTACAGCAGCAATCTGCCATTTATATAAGGGCAAAATGTGCATCTATATTTAGTTGTGAAATTGGCCTATTATACTCTTGATGTTTACAGAGGCTAACATAAATTAATGATGACAGCTATGAGCAGTGCATTAGTTAAGCAGCAGAGTTTTTACCTTGAACTTGAAGGTTCCAGCTTTAACTTGCAGCATATACTATACAGCTTTCTTCACACATTAAAGAAAAGTCTTCTGAAAACATTAATTTTTTCTTGGACAGCATTAAATGGCTTCAATTTGTAGACTATGACATTGAAGTTAATGTCAGATAATGGTTTCGTTTACATTTTTGGCAAACTTTTGTCCCATAAGAATAGTGATATTTATGGTGCAGCAAAAATGAACACCCCTGAAAAGCATTTGCTCATTGCAAGGGTCTGATTTGACTGTGTTTGAACTTAGTCAGTTGTCAGATACCCCTTGTCTGTGGAAGAGAACAGTTTGAGGAAGCAGTGTGGCTCACTGAGTGATGTACTGCACTTTCACCTACAAGTTTCATGCATCTCATGTCAGAGCAAGTGTAGGTACTGTAGTAACTATAGATTCCAGTTAACTATGACCGCAGATCTGACACATATGCAGGTGTTCAAAGGTTCACGGTTAAAATGCTGAAGTCTTTGATGAATTTTTGATGGATGAATTTTTAATACAGGTCGACCTTTTTCCTTTGAGGCTGCATGCTAGATTAATTGATAAATAGTGAGACTGAGCAATGTTCGGATCTCCTAAGCAAACAAGTAGAAAAATCCATAAAAATCTGCTGCCTGACTTCTCAGATGTACTTAAAAAAGAAAGAAGGTAAAATTTAATATGGTTTTAGAATCGCCTTCTTTTCTTTACTCTTTTTTGGAGGTTTTACCCTCGCAAAAGTACTCTTCTCTCTTAAGCAGCGTAACTGTTTTGTATTAGTCTTGAAGTTCTTGTACTCTGTTCAGAAACAATCTATGTGAAAAGGAAGTCTGTGACTAGGACAGCAGAAAAAAAAAAAAAGTAAAGCAAAGAAAGGGAGAAAATACCAAGGCAAAATACTGACTCAAAACAAAAAGATATCCAAGTTAGCAAAATACTGTGTAGAAATTAGAGGTAAGCATTAATATATTTTCACTATCATTTTTTCAGACCTAATTGAGCTAGTTTTAGGAAGCTGGAGAGGTTTTTTTTTTTCTCTTTCAGTTCACATCTACAGGAACATCAACTCTTCCTTCATTGTTTTAAACTCACTTTTATCTGCCACACTGAAAAAATATCCAGTTTCATGCATATTTGTCAGCTCTCTCGAACATAACATTTACAAAACCAGAAAATTAATAAAAAACCTTTTCAAGAATTTCTTGGATGCAGTCCTGAGTGATGTGCTCTGGGCAATCCTGCTTTGTCCGGGGAGCTGGACTAGATGGTCTGTAGGGGTCCCTTCCAACTCTGACAATTCTGTGATTCCCCATGTGCAATTCTGTAGTGCAGGTTGCTCTCCTTTACTTCCTCCATCTTTCCCCCAGTCTAAATCTTTTCCTGGAGTCTGAAAATGTGCACTGCTGTTCAAGTGAATATTCATTTGGACTGCACACGAGTTTTGAAATGTCACTATTAACAAGCATTTTTGCAAAAACTCAGGCATAAGAAGGGTCCCATAGAAGCAAAATGGATAAGTATGCCAAATAGTTGGGTCATTCCAATATTGATGCTATTCCATTCTTTGAACTTCTAATTAAGTGTAATTGTCCTGCTAGGTCAGTTAAATGAAACCTGACTTTAACAGGCCAGAACATGGCCTGTGGGTGGCCACCTATAGGTGGACTTGCACGTTACCTTAATGAATTACCCAGGCATTAAGATTCAGCTTCTCTATGTACGTGTTGTCATAAATGGGCTTAACTGCCCTCTTTGTTTTCATTGGTCAGCTTGAAGGCCCAGAAA